>OX031056.1:74767276-75367276 GCA_943736015.1 Tridacna crocea | reverse complement strand
ATGGTCTTCTCTCAGCATATTCTGTACATGATCTTATCACAGCATGATATGCTGTACATGGTCTTATCTCAGCTTATTCTGTACATAGTCTTATCTCAGCATTTTCTGAATATAGTCTTCTCTCAGCATTTTATTTCTTTTCTCATAATGTTTTCTACCCTTCAAATCAGAGAACCACAATCTGTGCTACATTCAATTCTGTTGCCTGCAAATGCTTTGAATTTGGACAGGCCTAAAAGTTTGTCGAATGATACAGATTTGAAGAAATAAACATGCAGACAGATATTTATCTGTTTGACATGGCAATCGATTGCGCGTTTCTCCGTGATTGCACCCTCTCTATTCTTTTTTACCTCTTTACAAAACGACATTTTTTTTTTTGGATTGGACCAAATTCAAAGCAATTGCACACAACAAATTAAATCTTGCTAAAATGATGATTTCTTGATTTCTGACCCTGAAAGGATAGAAAAAATTGTGGGAAAAGGAGAAAATGCTGTTGCCGCATTTTCTCCTTTTTCCACAATGTTTTCTATAGGCTTCTTTCTCAGCGTCGTTTAAAGTCGGGATTGTGTGGTGAAGAGTTAAACCTTAGACTGTAAAGTGCGATTCAGTGGGCCTTTTGCGGAAAGTATAGACCAAGATTAGACTGCACAGAACGTGCAGTCTGATCTTGGACCTACACTGTCCGATAAGGAGATTTTTTTTCTAGAAATATAACTTTGACATTGCACTTTTTTTTTGCATTTTGTAATGTTTTCTGGGAGGTGTCGTTTAACCCTTAGTCCTGCTGAAAAATTTCGAACGAAACTTTCAAGTCGATAGTAAAAACCCAATTCTAGCTATTTTAAACGTATTTTCGAGGAAAGAAATCCCCTTATCGGATAGGGTAGATCAAAGATCAGACTGCACGTTCTTTGCAGTCTGATCTTGATCTACACTGTAAGTATAAGGCCACTGAGTCGCGCTTCGTAGCCTAAGAGTTGACTTAATTAACAGGTAAGCGGTTGAACTCATTACCAAACGACAAACTTGTAAACCAGTTCAAGTTGAAAGCATTTGCGGACGACAAAATAAAAGTGACTGAAAATTTGAAATTTGTTTTGTGAAGGGTTAGAAAACATTGTGGGAAAAGGAGAAAATGCTGGTTACCAGCATTTTCTCCTTTTCCCACAATGTTTTCTACAGGCCTCTTTCTCAGGGTCGTAAAAAAGTAGGGATTGCGTGGTAAAGGGTTTTAATCGATTTCAGGCCGTTTTACCACTGTTTTTGTATTATTTGTGGGATAGCCGTGCTTCTAAATGTCAGAGCTATTATATTTTATCTCTGAAACCTGTTAACCTTTATCTTATAGAATAAAAGTTATCAACGAGAAATAAATCATTTTATCACGTAAAATCTCTTTTAGGGCTAAATACGATATGCGCTCCCGCATTCTGACCAGGGAAGGGACTTGTGCATTTTTGTCTTTTTATATTGCAAGGGTCTTTTTGTGTTGGAGAGTTGGGTTGCTTTAGACATATACAATACTTCATATTTTTGACATCCTTCCCCATTCTTATTGGTTTATTTTATTCGTATTGTTTTCTTTGTATTATCATTATTCTCTTATAATGCCTGCCATTATGGCGGAAAAAAACAATGAAAACAATTTCATTTATTTCATGCTTTCCGGTATAGGATATCGAAAAATAGCAATGAAAATATTTTTCGATATTCCAACGGTACGACTAGTGAAAATATCGATTTTTATATTCTATTTACCTAGGTAATTTGCGCATGACTCACAACCAGTTGGAAATATGACGTCATTTACCTTACATTTCACGCACTCGACGTAATATTGCGGATGCGTTGATATGCGGGAGGGGTACGCCACGGGGAATAATTGAAAAGAAGTATACTGGATTTTGATAATGCTCCTCCTAGAAAGGGTTAAAAGCATGAAATAAATAGAATAGTTGTTTTTATTTTTTTCGATGAAAGAGCGAAATTTATTTCATCGAATGAACACCATCGGTAACCGAATATCAATGCATTAATATGTGTGCGATACTTGTTTTTGATATACCACGGATATTCATAGAACAACACGTGGTGCCGGAACTACTTTCGCTCATTTGCATAAACTGCTGAATTCGTTTTTCGCTGTTAGAAATAATAACCACCAACAAATAAGACTTATGAAGATAAACAAAATACATACATAGTGTTGTCGTACATGAATATCAAAATTATCCAATGCAAGCGTGGGAATCGATGATGCCTCGGGAAGGTTCGACACGTATCAATTCTCCCAACCTCGTCAGATATTTTTGAAGGTCGTTAACACTCGCTTTTTTTTGCAAATGGGTTGAACTAGGACAAAATTTAGCTGACTTAAGAAAATTACTCTAAATTCAATGAATTTATTGTCAATAAAAAACAACAACTCCGTTTGGCTCAGATTTGGAATGATTTTGTTAGTATCCAAGAGAGAAAGCGTTCAATAATGACTGATATTGACTGACTGGTGAGCGGAAGTCATGGCAGTTTTAAGACTTGTAATTTGGATACGGCCTTGAAGGGTTTTTTTAATTTTTTTTTTCATGTTGCAAATTAATTTCGGTTTTGCTTTAACCCAATACTGCACAATCCTGAATTTAACACCCCGTTTTGAAGAAGCCCTTTGAGGACATTATGTGAAAAGAAGAAAATGCTATTTTCTCCTTTTCCCACACTATTTTCTACCCTTCACAAAACAAATTTCAAATTTTCAGTCACTTTTATTTTGTCGTCTGCAAATGCTTTCGATTTGGACAAACCTAAAATTTTGTCGTTTGGTAATGAGTTAAGCCTGGTTCTTTAACGTGCTTTGTGTATAGCACCGTCAAACGTGACCTCGGTTTAACTCTTTACCACACGAGAAAGTTTTAGACTGGTCCAAATTGAAAGCACTTGCAGACGACAAAATAAAAGTGACTAAAAAATAGAAATTTGTTCTTGGAAGGGTAGAAAACACTGTGGGAAAAGGAGAAAATGCTGGTTACCAGCATTTTCTTCTTTTCCCACAATGTTTTCAAAAGGCTTCTTTTCCACGGGCGTGAAAAGTAGGGTGGTAATGGGTTAACGTCTCATCTGAAAGACTGTAAGTAATTTTAAATGGCGAGCCGTTGGAATCGGACCAACGCCCTCAATTGACTCAAGACTTGATGTTTAAAACTCCTGCATCTGCTCTTTACCATACGACAAAACCGCATACCTAAAAGTGTGACAGTTCTTACAAATCAGTTCCCTAGGCGGGAATTAAACCCAGGACCTTTTGAACTAGAGGTGAACACTCTACCACGTCGCTACAAACGCCATTATCTCCCACTAGATGGCATTCTACAAATAGTCAAATACACATCTATCTAATTTGGGCATCCTGGGTACAGAACTGGACTACTTTTCTACGCGACAACCGTTACTTTGAAATTCAAACTAAAATAAATGTTTACCCGATGAAACCTACCAGGTGCGATTCATTCAGCTATGATCAGTGGTTTAGAGAAATCTGGAGCTAAAACAGGCCCGACTTTTCTTAAGACGTATTGATAAAAAGCCATTTTCTCCATTGCTACTTTATAGCGCATACTACTACAATCCCACCAATATTGGGGGGAGTGATGCGTCCTATAAGACAAGTTAGATCTTCGAAGAATATGACATGCGCAGACAATGCTTCAAAAGCTAGTCTATAGTAAGTTAGTATATAAGAAAGTTAGTATATAAGTAAGTTAGTATATAAGTGTCCCTTGTACAAACAAAAGCTTTACATTTATATACCTATCTGTGAAATAGATCAGTACAGTTTGCTTTTCCAAATTGAAAGCAAATGCAAACAACAGTTTAAATATGACAGAATAAAATTTGTCGTTAATAGGGTATCAAAAGACATTGTTGAATTAGGAGAAAATGCCGTTTATCGGCATTTTCTCCTTTTCTAACGATGTTTTCCAGGGACTTCTTTCCCAGGGTCGTTGAAAATCGAGATTCTGTGGTAAAGGATCAACCTTTAATTCACATTGATTGTCGTTATATTACAATCCGGGCTCGAAATGATTCCCTGCAACTCTGTTCCAAGTAATTGCATTGCGGTTAATAGGTTGTCCTTTTCCTAACTTGGGCCGAGAGAACTCGAAATGAATTATCCAACACCTTAAAGGTGGCCCTTCAGATTTTGGGACAAAAATTTTGCAAAAATACAAACAAAATCATCCTTATACTCCCAAAGCCTTTTAATTTTCATTCATAAAACCCCGGTAGTCGAAAACCATCCGACAACAAGAGAAATTAGAGATTTACTATGGTCCAGGTCGACACCGACGGGAAACATGATTTTATTTTTACATGAACCACTTACATATCGGAATTACACAGAAGCTGCTTCAAACATAGCGTCCGAAGAAGACATTATAGAAAATAATGACATGTTTGTTATGTTACGCAATTTGAGCGTCATCAGTCACGTGGCAGTCACAGGACATTCCCACAATGCTCTTTTGATTTTTGGCGCGAAATCTAAAAATACCTTAACCCATTACCACACAATCCCTACTTTTGACGCCCCTGAGAAAGAAACCTTTAGAAAACATTGTGGGAAAAGGAGAAAATGCTGGTAACCAGCATTTTCTCCTTTTCCCACAATGTTTTCTACCCTTCACAAAACAAATTTCATTATTTCAGTCACTTTTATTTTGTCGTCTGCAAATGCTTTCGATTTGGACAAGTCTAAAATTTTGCCGTTTGGTAATGAGTTAAAAGACTAGGTAGCCTTTCAAGGGAACACACAAAAAAAATGAATTTTTTTGTAACTTTATGATTCTTAACTATTGATGATTTGTAGTGTTTTTTCAAATAAATTTCAGTGGTAGATATATTTTCAAATTTGGTAAGATGTGAAAAATCTAAATACCCATCTTTAACTCTCAACTGCACAATCCCGAATTTCAAGGATTCTGAGAGAGAAGCCTCCAAAAAGCATTATGGGAATAGGAGAAATTGTTTGTAAACAGTATTTCTTCCTTTTCAACAATGTTTGCTTTCCTTTCAAATAAAAAGTTAAATCATTTTAGCACCATTTAAATTTTCGTCTGCAAATTAATGCTTTGGACAACATATTTTGTTGTTTGGTAAAAATCCCGTGTTTTTGACGGCCTCGAGGGAGAAGGCTTTAAAGATATCGCAGCACTTCGAAACTGTTTCCGGGCCGTAGTACTTAGCCAAAAGTAGTCCCATGTGAAATTTTGCAGTAGCCTTTTTGCTGCACAGTTTCATGAAGGTGAGAGGCCGTGGTGGTATGTAACTTAGGTTTGCTTTAAATTTTGGCAGTACGGGACCACTTATAGGTATTTTTAGTGTATTTAGACTGGACTATTTTGTATCACTTGGGAAACAAAAAAATGGGGGTCAAGGCCGTGAACATGTGTTTTTGAGAGGACAAATTCTAGAGTCCCTATGTTAGTTGGGACTTAGCGAAAAACGCAATCGGCAATCTTTTTTTTTGTGACCGTACTATTGAGAGAAAGGGACGAAAAAGCAAAATTTTGCCATTAATAGATTCGTGAAGGATAAAAAATGATCGATTTCTTTCTATTTTGACTGTGGCAAAAAACAGTGGAGTGACACCTACACTACATTTTCACCAATTATTTCCCGCTAGGTGGCATCCTACAAATACACATCTTTCTTATTTGGGCATCCTGGGTAAAGAACCGCACTACTTTTCTACGCCACAGCCGTTACTTTCAAACCAAAGTAAACGTTTACTTAACAAAACGCTACCTGGTGCGATTCATTCATATCTGGAGCTAAAACAGGCCAGATTTCTCCTCAAACGTAGTGATAGAAGCCATTTTCTCCATTGCTATTTTATAGCGCATATTACTACAATCCCCCCAGAATTGGGGGAAAGTGATGCGTCATAGCAGACAGGTCGAATCTTCGAAGAATATGACATGCGCAGACAACGCATTTTCACCTGATGGTGATTTTCAATATGGCCACCAGTCGGCTTCCCTCCTTTCATAAGCACAGAGCTAACTTTATGGTTGCCCATTATAAGGTATGTACATGTATATGTATGGAATCTCATTCAAATTGGCTCAGCAGCTTTATGGATAAATACAAATGGAAAAAAATACGATACGACAGGAAAATCAAAGCCTGCCTTCCTTAATTTTCCCACGAAGCGAAAAACGCCGATCAGAAAGCAATCCGACTATAAGACCACGTGACGCGTGACCCTTCCTAATTACAAGAAAATCTATTTTGATGACAAATCCGGTCTTTTACAGTATTATGTAATGAAGCTAAATGGTTGTGTAGACGGCTTCTGTGTTCACTCCGCTTCCCTGTGAAACTTGGACATGGTTATCGATTTTCCGAAGGCGGGAGAAACTTTTCTCTCTCCCACTCTCTATATCTTCGTGGTTTATAAATATGTCGGCTTGTTTTGTGTCCCGTCTATGAGATTTTCGGTGAGCTTATATTTATATAAATATCGGCCATGCGTTCTCAAAAGGGAATTTAATGCAGATTATTGATGGATTATAACAAGCAATTCATCACAAGATTTCGAGATCATAAAACAATATTGACAAAGAAATGATTTAATCTGGCGGCAGAATACTAATGGTCATTGAACACGTATGCATATGACTGATATCAAAACAGTTTCGACCCATGTCAGCCTGCGCGGACTGCGCAGGCTGACATGAATCGATACTTTTTGCAGATGCATTAAGACGCCCCTTTTTTTCAGACAAAATGACTCATTCGAGAAATAGGCCTACTCGACAATGTGCTGTGAGAGAAAAATGTCCCCAGAGATATAAGAGTCGCGTCAACACCCCCGCATTAGAAATTATCGATGCCTGAACGTCATAGAGCGTTGGTGGCATTAACGTATTACCGATAATTGCTTCTATTCCAGGAATGTTTCCATTCCATGTCTTTTAAAAAAGGAAACATTTTTGTAAGTGTCACGTTTTCTATAGTGAGTTTACAAATGGAAGTACTGAATTGGGGCATGTGTGAAAATGTGTATAATATATAACAAGTTAATATGCACTGTACAAAATCGCCTTTCGTCTTTTACCGGTTCTACATGCAATATTCTCCATAATTCACGGGCTGCTTTCCCAAATAACCATCGGCGAAACATTGATCAGCTGATCAGTAGTTACATGTTGGTCTGAAAATAGCCTCTAGAACTTCGGATGAGACATTAAACTGCGGTCCTGCGTCGTGGTGCTATGTACCGAACACGTTAAAGGTGGCCATTTAGATTTTGGGACGAAAATTTTACAAAAAAATCATCCTTGCACTCCCTTGCCTTTTAATTTTCATTCATAAAACCCAAGTAGTCGAAAACCATCCGACAACAAGAGAAATTAGACATTTATTACGGCCCAGGTCGACACCGACGGGAAGAACAGTCTGTTTTTACATGAGCAACTCTTTTATTTATATACCGGAAATACACAGACGAAGCTTCAAACAGTGTTCGATGAAGACATTATGGAAAACAATTAAATGCTTATGTTATGTTATGGAATTTAAGCGTCATTATCACGGGCCAGTCACTTAACATTCCCACATTTTTTTTTTAATTTCTGCCCTGAATTCTAAAAATACCTTAAGAGACTACGTAGCCTTTTAAGAGAATACCATACATTTTTGTGTGTGTAATTTTATAATTCTTAATCATTGATGATTTGTACTGATTTTTTTTCGTATGAATTTCAGTGATTAATACGTATACTTCTTAATTTGGTGAGATGTGAAAAATCTAAATACCCACCTTTAAAAAACCAGGCGTAACTTTGGATGGGTTTTTTTACGCATCGTGCACTATCACATTTTGATAACTAACAGTCGTCAATATGGCGAACCAGTGGCGACAATAAAAAAAGTATGAAAATCAATCAGTTATTCGACTCAAGACAAAATAAATGCATGAAAACAGGGCCCGCATTCACCAACTATTCCTGAGAATATTCTTAGTCTTATTCTCCAAGGTAATTATTTTCCATAATGTCTTCTTCGGGCGTTATGTTTGAAGCGAGTTGCTCATTTAAAAATCATATCTCCCGCTAGATGGCATTCTATAAATACTCATCTATCTAAGTTTGGGCATCCTGGGTATAGAACCGAACCACTTTCCTACGCGACAACTGTTACTTTGAATTTAAAACTTAAACAAAGGTTTACTCAATAAACGCTACCTTCGTGCAATTCACTCAGCTATGAGTGAAATCTGGAACTAAAGCAGGCCTCATTTCTCCTCAAACGTACTGATAAAAGCTATTTTCAACATTGCTACTTTATAGAGCGTAATATTACAGTCTGCCCGCTTTCGTGGCTAGTGATGCGTCATATAAGACAGTCGAATCTTCCAAGAATATGACATGCGCAGACAACGATGTAAAAATAGACCGTGTTTCCCGACGGTGTCGACCTGGGTCAACGTAAATCTCTAATTTCTGTTGTTGTCGAATGGTTTTCGACTACTGGTGTTTTATGAATGAAATTTAAAAGGCTTTGGGAGTATAAGAATGATTTGTTTTTTGTATTTTTGGAAAAAATTTGTCCCAAAATCTGAAGGGCCACCTTTAAATAGACTTATTACTAGATCTACACGGGAAAAGTCTATCACGAATTTGACATTTTATGAAACGGATGACATTTAAGTGCGTTCTGAGATTAGATATAGGTGTGGTCCGTAGGTTATGTTGTTTTACTGATCTATCAGCTTCTTCCTTTTCTGAACAAACACTTGTTTTTGATGACGCTGGGGAGAAGACTTTTGAAAACACTGTGGGAAAAGTGTTTTCACAGTGTTTTCTTCTAGTTTCAGAGAAAGTTTCCATCACTTTAGTTAAATTTGATTAGTCTTTGCGAGTGCTTCTATCGTTGACAATTCTAGATTAAAGGCACTTGCAGAAGGCATCAAGTATGACTTGAAAGATCCTTGTCTGCGCATGTCATATTCTTTGAAAATTCGATCTTTCTTACATGACGCATCACACTCCCCGATGTTCGGGGATATTGTAGTAATACGCGCTATAAAGTAGCAATGGAAAAAAATGGCTTTTATAAATACGTATGAGGAAAAATCTGGCCTGTTTTAGCTCGAGATTTCTCTAAACTGCTGATCATAGCTGAACGAATGGCATCAGGTAGCGTTTAATTGAGTAAACGTTTGTTTCAGTTTGAAATTCAAAGTAACGAATGTCGCGTAGAAATGTAGTCCGGTTCCGTACCCATGATGCCCAAATTAGATAGATGAGTATTTGTAGAATGCCATCTAGCGGGAGATAATGCTTGAAAGATCGGATTTTGAATTGGATCTAAAAATAGAAAACATTTTTAAAAGGGAATATGCCGGTCACCAGCATTTTTGTTCTTGTCATTGGGTCGTATATTAGCATTTTCATAGATCATTTTAATAAAATTTCATTGGAAAAAAATCAGATTCCTTTTATCACATAACGATATTTCAAAAATTATTGGTCATAATAGGCAAAACCATAGAAGTACAAGTGTAGATTTCTATGACAAAAGCCTCTGTATAAAAACCATTAAAATGACGTCACATATGACGTCACCTGCAGCTTATCTCGAACATGTGTAAGATAAGAAAATTCGTAATGGATATTTTACACAAAAAACAAGGGGGATGGCAATGTGATAAAAGATGCTTTAAAATGATTGTTAAACTTTGCCTATGAAAAAAACCTGTATAAGCCATTAAAATTACGTCACATATGACGTCACCTTCACCTTATCTCGAACGAGTGTAAGATAAGAACATTCGTAATGGCTATTTTACATTTAGAAAACAAGGGAGATGGCGATGTGATAAAAGATGTTTTAAAATGATTGTTAAACTTTGTCTTGAAAATCTTGTAACGTAATACAGTGTCAACACAACATTAATTTCCCGGCTTATTTTTTCAGAGCATCATGGGAATAGGGTTTCTTCTTCAATTAAGCTCTTTTATTTACAAGACTTTAATGAGCTTTTACAGCATTTTGAGCCGTGTTTTTTGAAATGGGAATCTGATGCATTTGCAAAATGTATTGACCCAGTTCAGTCTTTGCGGAGTTAGTCTATACTGTTTGCTATTGGTCAATTTTCGGCATGTTAAAGGACATTCTACCTAATGATACAGAGAAGACAAAATATATTTCAAGGATTTCTTGAATTATATGGCCTTAAACACTTGAAAAGGGGCATTCGGACATTTGCGTTAAGTGTCGTTTAGGATTAGCCTGCTCGCACTGCGCGCAGGCTGATCCGACACGAAACTTACCGCTTTATGTAATTTTCAATTTTGCGCAAGTCTAATACAGCAGAAAATCTGATGTAGTCGTAAAGTGTCGTCTCGGATTAGCCTGCGCGGACTGCGCAGGCTGATCCGAGACGACACTTTACGCCAGTGTTCGAATGCCCCCTTTTCGCCTGTTGCAAGCCAATTATAATGAACATGCATGCCTCTGAGTGGGAGACATTAAAGACGAGATTCAAAACATTTTTTTTTTCATTAAAAGATTTTTGTCCTCTTCTGCATCCATTTTTCATAATTGTTTGTGCTTGCTTTTAACAAAACTTGTTGAATTTTCACGAAACATTTGAATACTATGTCAATAAAAAAAAAAAAACGGCTTTAATCAGGTTTAACAATTTACGTAAACCTTAAAACATGCTTAAAACCGATTTTTTGTATTTTAGCCTAACTTGTTTAATTTTTCAGTTTTTATAAGCCTTTTACTTTAAGGTAGTGGACCCGAAACAGAAAACAATTATTTCCACTATAATATTATCTTACAAAATTTGCTATGATTAAAAATGAGTATTATTGTACTACTTTCACCGATTCACTTTTTCCTTTTTGTCCTTTTTAGAATTATCATTTATATAATTCTAAAACCACTATATTCTATTTACAAAGAGAGATAATAATTACCTCCCTTTTTCTGGAAACTAACAAAAGTATTAACAAATAATTTCAAGATAGAAATCAAAGGAATTTCTGGTCGGTTAAAAAAAATCAAAAGTTTTATATCTGTATAAATCTGTATTTATCAATTATCAAGGAAGTTTTTTCCATGTTGCACTAGAAGTGTTATGGGTCTACGACCTTAACCGATTTAAGCAAATATTCTGAATTTTAACTGAACAATAGACTGTGCAGTCTATCGTTCAATTAAAATGCAGAATAATTGCTCTCCGATAACCCTCGCAGTATATCTTAAAGTAAAAGCGAGACCCTACATCACCTAAGACCAGACGAGGCTGCCGTGACAAAAAGTACTCCATCGTCACGTGATGTGTTCTACAAGACTTGCACTTTGTCACCTAGTGTCGTAAAGTGTACTTCTGATAGACCAACAAAAATTGGCTTGCTAGACGGTTTTATCAAAATGCTGTTAGTGGTTTCTCATAATTATTGGGTTTGAACACAAACAAAAACTACAAGCTAGCCCGCTTCCCATTCTTGTTTGAAACGGATCTTATTCTTTACCAGACAGATTTGGCTGCTAAGCGCGACTAGCTGACCTTTAGCGGACAGTGTAGATCAAGATCAGACTGCACAGAACGTGCAGTCTGATCTTTGATCTACACTGTCCGACAAGGAGGTATTATTCCCTGAAACATAACTTTAAAGCAGCTATACTTGACTTATTAATATCGAATTGAAAATTTAATTTTAGTAATATAAGAGGATAAGGGTGAATTCATCGGTAAATATCGTGTAACATCAACGTTTCCGTAAAGGCTATTTCGGCCTATCTCGGCAGTTTCCGTCTTTTAATTTGAGAGCAAGGGACCATAGACTCACTAACTCATCGGTAAATATCGTGTAACACCGACTTTTCCGTTAAGGCTATTTCGGCCATTCTCGGCAGCTTCCGCTTTTTACTATGAGAGTAAGGGGCCGTAATCTTACTATTTCATCGGTAAATATCGTATAACGTCGACGTTTTCGTAAAGGCTATTCGGCCGATCTCGGCATCTTTCGTCTTTTGATATGAGAGTTACGGGCTGTAGATCTAAAGGATCGAAGACCCTATTGGGATTCGTGTTTCATCGCCTTTCATCGTAAATATTCGGCTAGGACTCGGGTTATCCGTAATAGATGCAGGAAACAGCGGGTATCGATCGATCAATTACGGATTATCCGAGTCCTACTTTAATCCGTATGTTTTTTAGGCGATGAAAAGCGGAGCCCCATTCGGGTGCCATATCCTTAACCCGTTACCAGACGGCAAAACTTTAGACCTATCCAAATTGAGAGCATTTGCAGACGACAATTTCAAAGTGGCTCAAATGGTGCAATTTTGCTTTGATAGGGTAGAAGACTTTGTGGGAAAAGGAGAAAATGCTGGTTACCAGCATTTTCTCATTTTCCTACAACGTTTTCAAAATACTACAGGGACCTTTCAAAAGATCTCAGGGTCGTTAAGAATCGTCATTGTGTGGTAAAGGGTTAAGCAAAAGTGTATTGATACATTTCAAGTCAAACCTTTGCATCTGAGGCCCACAACTTAATTATCAGCCCTCGCACTTCTGCTGGCCAATGATCTCTTTGTTCTAATGGTTAATCTATCATTGTTAGAGTGTCAGATCACATATTTTTTCTTCCATCTTGTTATTTTTTTCGTAGCCGTCTTATTTGATGGAAAGATCTTATTATTCACCGATAAGAAAATAAGTCGTTTTTAGGAGTGATGGATGTACGGTTCTGTGATACTTGTTTTTCGTCGGGTGCAGCATTAAAGGTGGCCCTTCAGATTTTGGGACGAAAACTTTACAAAAATACAAACGAGTCTCCTGGTCACAAGACTTTACGACTGAGCCAAGAAAGACCGCATTAACCGTTATCCTTCTGTAGGGTTTTATAAGTAAAATGTCTCCTTATCGGACAGTGTAGATCGAAGATCAGACTGCACGTACTGTGCAGTCTGATCTTGATCTACACTATCCGCAAAAGGTCATAGAGTCACGCTTAACAGCCCTAGGGTTTTACCCTTATCATGCAAAATAAGTTAAATGACACTTTCAGACCGATCATGTAAAAACCCAAATAATGCATTCCTTATCGGGCAGTGTAGATCCAAGATCAGACAGCACGTTCTGTGCAGTCTGATCTTGGATCCACACTGTCCGTAAAAGGTCATCAAGTCGCGATTAGCAATCTAAGGGTTAAGATTGATTGATTGATTGATTAAATAGTGCTTTCACGCCGCTTCTGATATCATTCCAGTCTAATCACGGTGACAACTCATATAGTCATGTATTCTTTGGTTTCACTAATACAGAGGGAGTAGGGCAGCGTTTCTTGCCCAAGGACACTCCCACGAAAAATTCAGGTCCTCCAGCGTTGCTCAAACTCGTGGCCTCCAAGTTAAGATTCCTTCACTTTACCACCGAGCCATGCAGGAATGTATCAATGCTCTTACCTTTCAACACACAAGCTTTTCCCGCGTGGGTTTGAATCCAATTCTCGTCGCCATTTTCTGAAGTGTCTGTCTAACTGGACCAGGATTTAAGCATCAGATTTAAAATACAAAGAAAAGCGGTTTTAGATTTGACGGCTTCCTGACCGGAAACCATCTAATAACAACAACAACCTCTTAATCAAAGTACAGAGGGTCACAACAATCTAAATCAGAGTACCTCAAGTATCCGAATACCACACCAACCATTTAAAGAAAAATAAAGGCTTCCGAAAACTTTGCAGGAAAAGGGAAATGCTGGTCACTAGTGCTTTTTCTTATCCGGCAACGTTTCCTATACAATCAAAGACAGAAAAAGTCAATTTAGCATCATTTGAATTTGTCGTTTGCTAATGCTTTCAATCTGATCTAGTGTTGGTCTTATTTGATATGATTTGGTCGCATGGTAAAGATGTACCAGCAGTATACGGTATATCTCTGTAGAATTATGTGGCAGAAGCCTCAACCTCTCACGTCACTGAGCATTGGTTCAAATGATGCAGATAAACATGGTCATCCTTTGAAACTACTTACACCGTGACAACTTGCCATGCTTCAATAATGGTTTGTTTTTTATTTATTTGTTCGATTGATTGATTGATTGATTGATAAGCTGGCTGGCTGGCTGCTTGCTGATTGATCGATAAATCAAATGAGTGAGTGAGTGAGTGAGTGAGTGAGTGAGTGAGGGAAGGAGTGAGCGAGCAAGCAAGTGAGAGAGCGAGCAAGTGAGAGAGAGAGAAATGATGTCCCGGCTCTAAATCAACAGTACACGTTTGGCAGTGCATCGATGTTCAGCATAGAGCCATGCCCGTTTGATTCCCCCATCCATTTATCCTTCCCCTCCCCCGCCACACGCCACTTCAGCCTTTAAAAAATGAACGTACGTTTCTAGTAATGTTTTAACTCGATTTAAAAAGAAAACCACCTCTTCTACTACAACTGGAGAAGTTTGACGCCCCAGTTTTGATTTTCTAGCTCCGTCTGAAGGAATATATCGAACTTTTATGAATATCAATTAGATTAAATGTTTCTCGTTTATAAATTTGTTGTTGACTTTAATAGTAGGGAATAAAATAAAAGTACACCAGGAATTTTGACAAGAGTATGGACATTGGAAATAGACATTTTGAATGTTGTGATCTTAAGATAAATATGTATTCTTACAGCTAAAGAGAAAAAATGCCGATATAAATTAACAGTGTGTAGAATAGTTCAGAATTTAGTCAGCTGTGTAACATATATACTTGATAAAAAGAAGCTTAACTCTTTACCAAACAATCCCGACTTTTAACGATCCTGAGAATGAAAGCCTTTGAAAACATTGTGGGAAAAGGAGAAAATGCTGGTAACCAGCATTTTCTCCTTTCCCCACAGTGTTTTCTACCCTTTCCAATTCAGAATGCAATTTTTGATTCACATTATGTTGTCGTCTACAAATGCTTTCAATTTGGACTAGTTTAAAATTTTGTCGTTTGGTAAAGAGTTAAGGGACTTGTCTTCGATTTCAAACCGGAAACGACATGTGATTTCTTGGATGGTCTCAAAAAAATGAAACTCATTTTCTGTCGGTCGCAATCTGTAAAACCTTGCCTCCGTCAGGGGCAAAAATTGGCATTAACTCATTTACCAAACGACAAAACTTTAAGTTTGTCCAAATCGAAAGCATTTGCAGACGACAAAATAAAAATGACTGAAAATTTGAAACAGCATTTTCACCTTTTCCAACAATGTTTTTTAAAAGGCTTCTTTCTCAGAGTCTCAAAAGTAGGGATTGTGTTGTAATGGGTTAAGAGAAACGAATGTATCCATGCTCTGGCAAAATGGGGCTTAATGCATTTTCGTGATAAACGATACCAGGCAAGCACTCATATAGTTATAGATCCCAAAGAGCCATTTATCTTTAAACAACCAACCTAAACATGAGGCATACAGGTCCTTGAACATACAGTAAATTCATCAGCAGCGAAAGGTTCGGCCCAGGTCAGCCTGTGCGGATTGCGCAGGCTTACCTGAGTCGATACTTTTTGTTTGCAGATGCATTAAGCCGTCTTTTCAAAGAGCATGGCTCAATTATTATATTTTCAAAAAATGATGAAATAAAGACGAAATGGATTAAAAAAGAAAAAGAGTATAGATATCGTCGGTTTACTTCAAAAACCTCGTAACTACAGCTTGAAATAAGCTGTAGTTACGAGGTTTTTGAAGTAAACCGACGATACATCCTTAGAGTCTTGCACCAAAGTACTTCCGTGATGGTCCGTCGTCATCATAGCCGAAGTAACCCGTGGCAGTACGTGTCAGTGGAATGATTCATAGTACTGAAATCATTTATAAAAAGTAAAAGGTAGAAAATTGCTAGCAATCATGTTTTCACTGTAGGCCATTTTGGTACAAATTCATTCATCTGACGGTTTGATAATTTGATATATTTTTTTTCTAAAATTGATAGCATTATTTCATGACTATGTTCCATAAAGTCGTGATCCTGAGCGTATTGCATGCAGTTGTAAGTGTTGGGAAAATGATTGATTTGGAGAGTAAGGACTTTGCTTAGGGTGTTATCCAGTGCTTTTGGGTGCTTTGGGGTAATTCTCTGACTTATTATTCATCCGCTATGTAGACTGTATAAAAATGGACATGACAGAGCTGCGAAATGAGGTCAGTATCAAATCTGAAGCTAATTTTTTGACATTTAAGTCTGAAGTTCATTATTTGTGTCATTTTGCAAGTTGATTAAACATATCAAAAGCAACAGACGCGTCTCTCTATGGGGAACTATTTCTTTTTAAATCAGAGGAGTGATTCGTCGTCATAGGACTTCATTTGGACGGTTGACACGAGAAGATAAGACCTGAAATCACCATCCTAAAAACGGTGTACCCCATTAGTTAACCCTTTCCGAAACAATCCCTGGTTTTTACAGGTCTGGAATAGTAGCCTTTTGAAAACATTGTGGGAAAAGAAGAAAATGCTGGTAACCAGCATTTTCTCCTTTTCCCACAATGTTTTCTACCCTATCATAGACAGAAATCATCTTTTCAGCAAGAGTTGAATCGTCGTCTGCAAATGCTTTCAATTTCAATTTCAATTTCAAACAATCCCTGGATTTTAGGGGTCTGGAATAGTAGCCTTTTGAAAACATTGTGGGAAAAGAAGAAAATGCTGGTAACCAGCATTTTCTCCTTTTCCCACAATGTTTTCTACCTTATCATAGACAGAAATCATCTTTTCAGCAAGAGTTGAATTGTCGTCTGCAAATGCTTTCAATTTGGTCTAGCCCAAAAGTTTGTTGTTTGGGAAAGGGTTAATATGAAACAACAACAACAACAACAACAACATCATTCATTTTGTCAAGTACTTCTTTCAGTTTTGCATGCTGTTTACCGCTGTTCTTGGTTTTTATCGATATCAACAAAACTATTCCGTTTACAGACTTCAGTTTTGATGGATAGATTCTGGGAAGAAATTGACATTTTTCATTAGTTGAATTATCATAATTGAATAACTGTACATTTAATTAAGTTTCACTCTCAGGCATCACAAAGGTTTTTCTTCTTTTCTTTTTCACTTTTAGAATTCTATTTACAAAATTACAAAATTAATCCATATTTAATCATCCTTCTTCTGATACAATGTGCGTCTCTCCTCCTAAATCCTTATCCCGCTGAATAACTTAACTCATTACCAAACGACAATATTTTAGGCTTGTCCAAATCCTAAGCATTTGCAGACGACAGAATGAAAGTGACTGAAACTTTGAAATTAGTTTTGTGAAGGGTAGAAAACATTGTGGAAAAAGGAGAAAATGCTGGTTACCAGCATTTTCTCCTTTTTCAACAATGTTTTCAAAAGGCTTCTTTTCCAGGGGCGTCAAAAGTAGGGATTGTGTGGTAATGGGTTAAATGAAGTTTTCAAGCCGACTGTAACCCCGAGTAATGCTACTTCAACCTTTTTTTAAGAATATCTCCTTATTGGACAGTTTAGATCTGAGATCAGACTGCACGCTCTGTGCAGTCTGATCATGACCTATACTCTCCGCAAAAGGTCAGCGAGTCTGTCTATTTGTCTGTCCGCACGTCAGTCTGTCCGTCTGTACGTCAGTCTGTCCGTACGTCCGTTCGTCCGTCTGTCCGTCCGTCTGTACGTCTGTTCGTCTGTCTCTCTGTCTGTTTGCACGTACGATGCAGATTGATCATGATCTATACTTTCCACAAAAGTCAGTGAGTCCGTCCGTCCGTCCGTCCGTTCGTCAGTCTCTCTCTCTCTCTCTCTCTCTACCTTCCAGAGTGTTACTAGGTCGATTCATCAGCTAGACCAATTTCATTCTGAGGATCAATTTTTAATCACTATGATAGAGTTCATTTCACTTTCACCGCTGATCATTGTGTCGACGATGGTTATGTGGGAAAGCAGCCAGTGGCTTGGGTAAAACATTGTGTGAAGTACTGCACTGTAACAGAGATTCTAGGATGTATAAATAGCTGCAGTGACCGTTGCGATATAGCTGAAATACTGTTGAAAAAGCCGTTAAACACCGTATCGACTTAACCTGGCAGAAAATTTAACCTCAAGCTTTCAAAACTAATGGATCGTTATTCTCGCAGACATTGTCGATTCAAGATTCAAGATCAGACTGCACGTTTTGTGCAGTCTGATCTTGGATCAACACTGTCGCTATATAAAGAAACTCTGAAAGCAGCCATAAAATAACAGCTATAGGTTGGGGTTTATTTTTTTGCCAGACGAGGAATGACCATTTTTGACCGTTCGGCGCATTAGCAGTTAAGTAGAAAATGACAGCGTTATTGTGGCGGCGCATCATTCTAATTCCACTAATGGGATAAACAATAAAACATAATCCCTGCATGCCAGTTTTATGACTTTGAATTACTAATATACGTACGCCATGCCTTTTAAAAAAGGGGGCTTAATGCATTTGCAAAAAGTATCGACCCAGATCAGCCTGCGCAGTCCGCACAGGCTGACCTCGGCCGAAACTTTTTGCTGGAAAAAAAATGTATGTCGAAGGACCAGTATGTCTCATGATTCAGGAAAAAGGCGACTGAATGCATCTGCAAAAAGTTTCGACCCAGATCAGCCTGCGCAGTCCGCGCAGGCTGACCTGGGCCGAAACTTTTTGCTTTTATAAAGATTTTTGCATGCTAGAGGACCAGTTTGCCTTATGATTCAGTCTGCTTTTAGACAAAATAGATTTTATTGATTCATGACTATGTGATGATTATGTGATGACTATGTGATGACTAGAGATGCATTAAATTCCTTTTTGCCAGAGCATAGTTCACGTGTTTAAAGGGGAAAAAAAAAAAGAAAAGTGGCCGATGACCTTGGAAACCTGAAAGATTTGTATTTGCTTTCGATTTAGCAAACGGTCAAACGAAAATATAAATGATTTATTTTTATGACCTAAATATTCATACGCCATATTTTTTGCGTGTATATGTGTGCGTAAAATGGCCGGTTTCCGTGTCAAAAGAGAATTGTGATGGAATGTAATGCATTTCTGGTGTTATTCATACCTAAAGACTGTTATTTATGGAGAGTTCCATTTGCCGTGTACATAATGAGTCCATTTTTCAGTCGCCATATTGGCTGTCGATATGGAGAAATCATTGCCATGTGCCGCAAAAAGATAATTCGTAAACTAGTATTTGAGATTCTAACAAGTTAGCTTCTTTAAAAAAGAAGCCAGGAGAAATCAGCATCAATGTTTTCAAATAGTTTGTTGGCTTTTAAGGTGGTAGACCCTTGATACCTCTAATGCTGCAATGCATTAAGTTTTCTTGATAGTTGATAAATACGGATTTATATAGGTATAATACTTTTGCATATCTTAACCCTTTACCTGATGTGCCAATTTTAGGCACTTCCATTTCAGCAGCAAATAAATATATGATGTCAAAAATATGGACAAATGAGGATACAAATATCTGATTGAGTGGAAAACATTGTGGGAAAAGGAGAAATTGCTCTTTATGAGCAATTTCTCCTTTTTTTCCACAGTGTTTTCAAAATCTGTCTGTTGTTGATACGTCAAAATGAGTATCTATGGAGTAAAGGGTTAAGGGACCAGAAATTTCTTTATGCCTGTCTGGAAATTATTTGTAGATACTTTTGTTAGTTTCCAGAAAAGGGAGGTAATTACTATCTCTCTTTGTAATGAAAATATAGTAGTTTTAGATTTATAAATGATAATTCTAGAAAAGACAAAAAGGGAAAAGTGGCTTGGTTAAAGCAGTACAATAACACTCTTTTTTAATCATAGCAAATTTTGTAGGATAATATCATTAGTTGTTTTCTATCAGGGGTCTACTACGTTAATTTCAATATATACAGTCAGACATAAGTTAAGCATCACCAAAACTGACCAGCAGTAGTCCATATGCTTAGACCAGCATTACTCATGCCCACAATTTGCCATATCTGGGTTTCGGAAAGTTTTCTCGTAGCCATCGTTTCATTTGGCTCATAAATCAGCCTGTTACTTGTCTAGTGGGTCAATGCATAGCTTGAAAATGTACCAAATAAAAGGCTGTCCGTTAAAAAAATTATGTCTGACTTGTTCTGGTAATGTTTAACCCTTTCCCAAACGACAAACTTTTGGACTAGACCATATTGAAAGCATTTGCAGACAACAATTCAACTGTTGCTGAAAAGATGATTTCTGTTTTTGATAGGGTATAGAAAACATTGTGGGAAAAGGAGAAAATGCTGGTTACCAGCATTTTCTCCTGTTCCCACAATGTTTTCAAAAGGCTACTTTTGCAGACCCGTAAAAACCAGGGGTTGTTTGGGAAACGGTTAACTTATGTCTGACTGTATAAATTGGTACATGTACGCAAACAAGTACAAAGGCCGTCGAGTGGAAACCTCATATACTTTACATGACGGTCATTTAGCCTTCTTGTCGCGTTTTCAAGTCGCAGGATTTTGTCCCGCAGTCTTCTTTCTCTATTTCAGCGAAATTCTTCTTATTTTTTCTTCTGCTTAGATTTATTTGCTAAATGAAAAATTACAATTATTTGAGATGTCATTTGCAGCCATGGCAAATTAATATAACAAATGTTTTTTTGAAGTTCGTCATATAAAATTAAACCACGTCTGTTTCGTGTTTCGTTTTTTTTTTATTTCGCTTTATTTACAAAACCATTATAGAACAGACTTTGTATCAGAACAATTTTGCAAGAGAAATAGATTTACACATCAAATTCTGTGGCAGTCTACCTTTTAAACTCACCACTGTTGGAGAGGTCTGATGACCTTTCCAATAAGTTTGGGGTCAACAGACCTAATTCCCTCATTTTGCTGATTTGAATCTGAAACATTACATTGCGTCGACTCAGGATTCAGGAAGGTTCCCAATGCCGTTGTCTGTGCATATCATATTCTTCGAAGATCAATTTGCATGGTCCTTGCATTTTATATGCAGCCTGATCTTACTCTAACTTCACACAAAAATGCAATCGCATTCATGTATAACAACACAACGGTTTTAAATAACCGGAACCTTAGATAAAATGCTGTTTTCCGGCTTTTAGTATAGTGTACTTACAATTCGATATGATAAAATCAATGTGCATGTTTCTTGCATAGGTATGCAGCCTGATCTTAATCTACACTTCACAGAAAAATGCAATCGCATTCGTGTATGACAACATTACGGTTTAAAGTAACCGGATTTTTAGATAATGCTGTTTTCCTGCTCATAGTTCAGTGTACTTACAAATCGATAGGATGAAATCAATATGCATGGTCTGGAAGTTTATGAATGGTTGTCTTGATGATTGATGTCTCAGGGCTTTTTTCTTATTACGAACGTTTTTAACCCTTTGTTCGCTCTTTACAACACGTTTAGAACACTTTAGTTTGGTTTTGCAGGCACTGTAGATCCAAGATCAGACTGCACAAAATGTGCAGTCTGATCTTGAATCGACACCGCCAGCTGCGTTGTTAGTTTTACTTAGTAAAATGCATTGTTGAAATTGCGTGATTGATATGGTCGTTTTTCTGATTGAAATTGTTTGTTTTCATTCCCAAAATGTTTATCTGTTTAAATTTATGCTAGAAAAAAAAGGAACTTCATGGCAAAAAACAGTCTTCATGAATATGTATTTCCCTTTTGAAAAGAGATTGACTGATTGATTGATTGATCGATGGGTGGGTTGGTGGGTTGGTGGGTGGGTGGATGGATGGATGGATGAATCGATTGATATATTGATCGATTGATTTACTGTCGGTTGGTCGGTCGGTTGTTGTTGATGATGACTGGTTGGTTGATGGGTGGATGGATGGATGTATGGAAGGATGGATGGATGGATCGATTGATTTACTGTCGGTCAGTCGGTCGGTCGGTCTCTCGGTGGTAGGTCGATCTATTATTTCTTTTATTTTTTTAAGTTGTTTGTAACTTATATTGTTTACATAGTTTTGTATTGTCATTCATTTATCAAAAAATGTTTTTTAACTAATCTATCCGCATTTAACATAACCTCTGCTTTCTTAAAAAAGCCTTCTATTCCAAGACGAAACTTTTATTATATTATATTTGGCCTACTATATTATAAAGCTGTATTATTTGGAGCAATCCCAAATCAATCAGGCAAAGTAAATCTGATCCGATTTCCATATATAAATACAGAGAGATTCGTCCTTGTCTAGCCAAATTTCACCCTCTGGCTTCAAAACGCTATTCTATGCACTATTTCGTATAGTATAGATTAAGATAAAACTGCTTAGAATTTGCAGTCTGATCTTCGATCTACACTGTCCGTTTGGGAGATATTTTTCCGGCAAAATGAAATTTGAAATCGCAATAGTTTGGTTTAGCATATTGAGTGGAAAATTCTCTCTGGTTTTTAGCTCTACTGGCTGAAAGCCAGCAGAGCTGTCATGGCGGGGTTTCCGTCGTCCGTCCGTCTGTACGTCTGTCCGTCCGTCCGTCTGTCTGTCTCTCCGTCCGTTAATTTTTTTCTTGTTTACGCGATAAAGTCTGCATTTGTTGTCGGATTTTCGTGAAACTTGCACAGATTGTTTATCTTATCAATAGCTTCAACCCTATTGATTTTGAGAAAAATCCAACAAACAATATGGGAAAAGTAGCCATTTCAAGTTGAAAATTTCAAATTCTTGTTTACGCAATAAAGTCTGCATTTCTCATCAGATTTTCATGAAACTTGCACAGTTTATTTATCTGATCAGTAGCTTCAGCCCTATTGATTTTTAGAAAAATCCGACAAATTGTACGGGAAAAGTAGCCATTTCCAGTTCAAAATTTCCAATTCTTGTTTACGCCATAAAGTCTGCATTTGTTGCTATTTTTTGGGGGGGAGGGGGGGGGGGGGGTTTCAACTCATATCTTGCGTCTATGCTTTTTTTTGTACTTCAGACAAATTCAGATATTGGGAATTGTGGCCAGAATTATCAAATTATCGTCAAGGTTACTGGAACAATTAAACAAGATGCGGAAAGTATGGGCAAAGATCAGACTGCACATATCTGTTGTATGATCTAAGGTCATACTCTCCGCTAAGACCTCACTTTCCGCAATGAGCATCCATTGTCGTCTATTGCAGGATAAGTTGCCATGAATACAGACGCAAGAGTTATTCACCGTAAAGAGATGGCCCAAAAAATGATATTAGCCTAGTGCCCTATTTAAGACTGTTATATACTACTAGGGATCAAAACAAAAAATGCGTAATTTTTTCCACATTAAATTGATTCAAACAAAAACAAGTTCATATCATTTATGGTCATAGTAAAGGAAATCAATATCAAATAAACAGAATAAAGTTCTTTCAAACATCGTGGAAGGCGAAAAAAACGGATTTTCCCATTCGAAAAAAAACCCAATATTTTGATTTTGATCCAAAGCAAAAGTTGAGTAGTATATATGGTTTGCCACACTTGAAAAGCGACATTCAGACATTAGCGTAAAGTGTCGTCTCGGATCAGCCTGCGCAGTCCGCGCAGGCTAATCCGAGACGGCACTTTACGACAACATTAGATTTTGTGCTACAGTAGACTTGCGTAAAACAGAAAATTATATAAAAACGGAAAGTGTCGTTTCGGATTAGCCTGCGCGGACTGCGCAGGCTGATCCGAAACGACACTTTACGCAAAATTCCGAATGATCCCACTCGTGTGTTGCATAACAGTTATGGTACAGACACCCAAAGACTCTCAGCGCCGTGGGCCAAAACTTTTTTTTTTTCCGGACCGTTTAAGATAAGTCCGCAGACAATGACTGGTCTCATCTTGAATCTATATGATTTCTTTTTGTTTTTAACTTATGAGGTTTAAATCTTTCTGAATTTCTAGAGACTAAAGCAGACGCTTTTGTGGATGTCAGAGGTCAAGATCAGACTACATAGAAACTGCAGTTTTTGACGGAAAGTCAGTCTTTCATAAACTTGTTTAACACTTTACTAAACGACAAAAATTAAGACTAGTCCAAATTGAAAGCATTTGCAGACGACAAAACAAATGTGACAAATGAATTGAAATTTGTTTTAGGAAAGGAAGAAAACATTGTGGGAAAAGGAGAAAATGCTGGTTACCATCATTTTCTCCTTTTCCCACAATGTTTTCTAAAGGCGTCTTTCTCAGGGGCGTCAAAAGTAGGGATTGTGTGGTAATGGATTAAATCTTTATAACCTTATCTCGACTTTTAACGACCATGACACAAAGGCTTTTTTTTGAAACATTGCCGAAAAAGGAGAAATGAGCAGCAGCTTACCAGCAATTCTCCTTTTCCCACAATGTTTTCTACACCATGCATCAACCATCATTTGATCAACATGTATTTTGTCGTCTTCAAATGCTTTGTATTTGGCCGAGTCCAAAATTTGTCATTAAGTAAATGGAAAAAGAGAATAATCAGGGAAACATTGCGATAAGAGGAAAGATTACCCTTTTTGAATTGTCGTTTATTCTTTACTTCCAAAATCCAACACCGCTTATCACCAGATTCAAACCACGAACCCTTTGAAAGCCAGGCTAATAGACTACCAGTATCATCGAGACAATAATATCAAAAAGGAATGGCTAAAATCGTGTAATTATCGAGACAGACATGCATTTCTGGTGCTTCTTTATAATCATCTCTCTTTGCTTCTAGTATATAAACTGGTCACTCTTCCGTTCTCTAACAAATAAACACCAATGAAACGCTGACAGATGGGTTTGATATTACAAACGAACAAGTACATCCAAAAACAGACTGCAGGTGCTGTCCGTTTGATATTGACACTGGCCTTAATCCATTACCACACAACCCATACTTTTGACGATCTTGAGAAAGAAGATTTTTGAAAACACTGTGGGAAAAGGAGAAAACGCTGGTTATAACCAGCATTTTCTCCTTTTCCCACGATGTTTTCTACCCTTCACAAAACAAATTTCAAGTTTTCAATCACTTTTATTTTGTCGTCGCAAAGGCTTTCGATATGGACAAACCTAAGAGTTTGCCATGTGTTAATGAATTTTAAGTAAATGCCTTTGATTTCGCCAACGACGCTTAACGAGCTAAGGCATCAAACACAAATGTACTTGGATTTTGACAAACTTCAATTAATTAATTTTTCCATTTATCCATTGACGCCATCGGTTACCCAAAAGGTCGATGCCCAAAAATGTTGTTTGTTATGTTACGGGAAATAGTGCATGAAACAGGACATAAACTATCTTGGCATTCGGAATACCTCGGGTGATGGGAGCCATCGAATCCCTCGGCCGTATCTGGTGGATTGATATTCAGCAGATCGGTACATTCATCGCCCGGAAATACTGGTTGCGAGCATTTTCTCCTTTTCACACAATTATAATTTAATATCAGTTGTTTTCATGCAAATTGGCGAATTCTGATTGGCTGAAAAATTTTTTTCATAGCTCCATGAAAATTATTTTCAGCAGAGCCGGAACTACTTTTGCTGAAGGTTACTTTTGCGGGTCCTACACACTGCTTTGCTCCTTTACTTTCATTCTATTGGTTAATTTTCAGTATTAGGGATCTGAAAACTGCTTCCTTGTTACATTCTTGTGCCATACAAATATGATGGAAGGAACTTTAAAAACTCCAATATTAGATTTAAAACTAAAGAAAATGAATGCAGTTTGAATTATTTCTGCAGGGGGATGTTGTCTGTAATATTAAATTATAAGGAATGAAGAGAATTTTATTTTTTTCATGGAGGTATGAAAAAAAAAAAACCCTAATCACACTTTTGTATGAAACCGCTTCATACAGTGTGATTAGGTTTTTTTTTGATACCTCCATGAAAAAAATAAAATTCTCTTCATTCCTTAATTGTTTTGTTTTTTTACCTTTTGAAAGCAAACTTATATACTTGAGTCACATTTCGTTGTATGCAGGTGCTTTCAATTTCGACTAGTCTAAAATTTTGTCGTTTGGTAAAGAATCAGAAAGAATCTAAAGATTGAATATACACTAATTCAGCGTCGGCATGCAAGCTTTTCACAAGCTAGGCAATTTGTTGTTGAAACGTCAATGGAGTTTCCGGCGAAGCACAAGGTGACGGAATGATTGATTTGCTTTCTATTATCCAAAGGACCTATTTCTGTATTCATACGCTTGGAACGGTTTAAGAGATGACTTAAAGTCGATAAAATAGATGTTTTTCCTCTTTCTGGAGTATCTTGTGTACGTAGAAAACTGTACAAAGCTTTTATCTAACCCTGGAATGTTCTCAAGGGTAAAGATTTAAGGAAAAGAAACAAACAAACAAAAAAAAAAACACACAGTTTTGATAATTCGAGCAATTGCATATTTCCCCTATAGATTTCAAATAAAAAGTTGATTGATTGTATGGTGTTTATGGCCGTTTTCAACATTATTTTAGTTATATCACGGCTGCCAGTGCACCTACCCATGCTTTCCTGGAGTCTCTTTTACCAGTACTCTGCACAATTTTCTTTCCAAGCCACTGGCTGCTTTCCCACATAACCATCATCGAAAGAATGGTCAGTGGTGGGAGAGGAATGAATCCTGTCGCAATGACTATCACCAATCCTCGGAAATAAATTAGCCGAGCCGGGGATCGAACTCACGACCCCCTTTTCTCAAGTCAAATTAAAAGTATAGAAGAAGAAACTTTCGCCGATATACCCATAATGCAGATCTGCCTGTTGACCACTGTACATCTATATATTTTACTACAATTTGAAGCCACTGGCTGCTATCGTTGTTCCACCGTCATCTTGAAGGCAACATTGTAAAAAAGACTTTGATATATGTCTTAACATTTTACCCTTCACTAAATAAAGATATTATTATTATTATTATTGTTATTATACAATAAAGACAAATAAGACAGAAGAATCTCTGTCCCAATATCTGACACCGAGCAAACCTTTGAAAGAATTGTGGAAGAGCAGGGTCTCAAACTCATTGTTACGGGAGACAACTCTTTCACGAATGGCTTCATCCTTTCAGCCTTTACCATACAATCCTGTCTTTTAACGACCCTGTGAAAAATGCCTTTAGAAAACATTATAGGAAAAGGAGAAAATGCTGGTAACCAGCATTTTCTCCTTTTCCTACAATGTTTTCTACCCTTCCCAAAAGAATTTTTAATATTTGAGTCATGTTAATTTTGTCACCTGCAAATGCTTTAAATTTGAAAAAGTCTTAAAAAAATTGTTTTTTGGTAAAGAGTTAAATACAATACCCAACCACTGCCTTTGGGAGGATTCTTCTTTGAAGATGCACCATTATACAGTCAGAGAGTAAACAAACTCTATTAAAACTTAACAATGTGCAGAATCTAGATAGCTGTGTAAACTTAAAAAAAAAAACCAGCATAAGGTGAATTGGATATAGAGACGCCAGGGATATGTTTTCGCTTTAAACCGGAAGCTATGGTTGTTTTGACTTTTGCTAGCTGCACTAAAATGAAATGCATTTTATATCTGCCGAAATCTGAGCAACCATGCAACCATCAGGGACGACATCAGGGGCAAAAGTACAAAAATGATTATATTTTTATGAAATAAAGATAAAATTGGTTGCAAAACTGGATTAAAAACGAGTAAAGGTGAATCTTTAAGGCTGCTGGAACACATTTTCATGGCCCCGTTAAAATATTGATTTGCGCTTACAAACACGAACAAAATGGAGATTTCCTTCTACTGATACAAAAACGTTTCGACTCTAAAATACTGAAATCGATTCAATTACAAAATAGTTAATTGGATTTGATTGCGAAAATAAAATCAGTGGCTCGGAATCTGAAGCGGCTGTGTTGACGAGACCATTTCTCATTCTATGATTTGATTAGAACTTCATTAATGTTCGATTTCGGTGCTTCTTTCCGCGAAATCTTACATACAGCTTACAACACGCGAAAATGGGCATTCGAACATTTGCGTAAAGTGTCGTTTCGGATCAGCCTGCGCTGTCCGCGCAGGCTGATCCCAAACGATACTTTCCGTTTTTATGAAATTTTCTGTTTTGCGAAAGTCTACTGAAGAACAAAATTTATAATTGGTTGTAAAGTGCCGTCTCGGATTAGCTTGCACGAACTGCGCAGGCTGATCCGAGACGACACTTTACGCACATGTCTGAATATCCCTTTTTGCGTCTTGCAAGACCTATTCTTCCAGTCTGTTGATCAGTCATATTGAAAGTTATAATTTAGTTTTATTCCCGAGAATGTGCTTTATTTGAAAGTGAGGTTACCTCTGATTGGCTAATCCAAATATACCATTTAAGTAGTCTCATAACATGTAAAACCAGCTTGATCATAGGTTAGAATGGTCATTTTACTTGCAAAGAAATTACCCAACCGCAAAAAGTTTCCTCTCATGTCAGCATGTGTAGCTTGCGCAGGTACCTTTGCAAAAGCATTAAGCGACTTTTTCACAAAGCATGGCCGTAAATGATTAATTTCCAAAAGTTTAACTATGGATACTGTTGCCGCATTGGATTGGTAAGCCTTCCGAAATCTATAGGTAAATAATCTAAAGGCTTTTGAACTCCATTGTTCTAAATTTAACACCGATTTTCTGTCCTCGATCAACGGACACCGTTACTAAAAATAGAAAATTTGTGCATGGCCTCTATATTTCGTGTATGGTGTTGTTATATACTATGTATGCCAGTATGCTATTTTTAGTAACGATGTCCGATGATCAACCAATGAAAATTTCGGGTATTCTTGTGGTAGGCCAATGAAACGTCACTGGCCTTTAGATAATCCCAGTCGGATTCCGTAACACGTAGACGTTGAAATGTATGCAAAACAAACAATCGGAGGGAATGACACCGGCCAGACGCGCACTGATAGATTGCTTTCCGAGAAACACAGGGCTTTTTGTCCTGTAAATGGAATTCCCCCTGAATAAGTGATATTTTGTCTTGTCTGTGATACTTAATTTGGCACTACTTTCATCGGCGTTTGTGTTTTGACATTTGCTCCCTTATATGGTCTTATAAAATAAGCCTTCGGCTCTGCGAAACCGAGGCTTGATGCATTTGCAAAAAATTATCGAGCCATGTCAGCCTGCGCAGTCCGCGCAGGCTGACGTGACTGGATAACTTTTTGCTATTAGTCAATCTAATGCGTTTCGAAGGACTGTTCTATCTCATAATTCAACCTGTTAATAAACAAAGCGGTTATAAAATTATTTGATGACTTTGTTTGTATCATGGATTACGAAAATACAATAAACCGCTTTTTTTGCATTGCTTATATCAAAGACTAAAGAGATGCCGGTTCTTTTTTTAGGACACAATTGCTAGTACTTTGTTTGGATGCATTGAGTAAACTACAGCTAATTTGCTGAATTAGATTTAAAAATGATGATTTAAAAAGAGCATCTTCCAATTATATTGTCACATTTTATCTATTTGGCGGGCTACTTTTAACTTGGTCATTTAGTTTGTTACTACTCGACCGATTGACCAATGTGCCTGTCATTGTATTTGCTCTCTATTTCGTGACGCCAACTTCTGTGTTTCTCTGTCTGTCTGTCTGTCTATCCGTCCGCCCGTCTGTCCGTCCGTCAATCTCTCTCTCTCTCTCTCTCTCTCTCTCTCTCTCTCTCTTTCTCTCGACATAAAAAATTATATTGCCACTCAGTTTCAGTACGCCGCATAACTGTATTAACCGATATTATTTCAATTTCTCTCATTTCTCAATCTAATGCACCATATACAAAGCACCACACAGGAGCAGATCTTCAACATGTAATTGATTTTTGACGGAAATCTGTCGGGGGGAAAAAACAGACGCTCTAATTCTACGGATCTTTGGTATTTTAACTCTTTGCTAAAATGAATGATAAAATTTTAGACTTGCCCATACTAAAAGCCTTTGGCAACAAGATATATCTGGCTAAAATGATGAAATTTTGTCTTTGGAAGGATGAAAAACATGGTGGGAAAAGGAGAAAATGCTGGTTACCAGCATTTTCTCCTTTTCCCACAATGTTTTCAAAAGCTTTTTTTCTTTGGGGGTGGTTCTGTATTATAGGGTTAATTCTTATTCTTAATTCTAAGACAAACCATTTGATAGGTGGTGTCAGTCTGCTTGTATGGTGTTTTATGCCGTTTTCAACATTATTTCAGTTATATCGAGGCGGCCAGTGCACCTATCAATGCTTTTCTGGAGTTTCTTTTACCAGTACTCTACACAACTTTCTTTCCAAGCCACTGGCTGCTTTCCCACATAACCATCATCGAAACAATGGTCAGCAGTAAGAGAGTGGAATCTAAAAGTCTTTCTACAAATCAACATAACCAATTGTTTCTGTTAAAATGAAATATAAGATCTGACATAAGATTGTGTTTTCATATAAATTCCTATCAAACAAGTAGACTATAGGACAATGTTATCTAAAGTCAAGCCTGTTGCAAGCATCATAACATTTTTTTAAATGAAGAGTTTAATAAAATTTTGTCTTAAATGAAAGAAAAAAGAATGTCATATTTTTTTTGTCACATAAGTTTATTTCAAGAATTTTATATAGATCTAAATCTACTCGAAAAATAGGTAGATCTCCAAAAGAATTCGACGTATACATGATTGAGACCGAGTCACTGCTTTGCAATAAGTGGACGTTCCGAGCCTAAAGTAGTTCCAAAAATCGCCGATTTATAAATAAATTTTATTAAATCTGAAACTTATTCAAACCTCAAGGTTATTACAGTCATTAATTTCAAAATTAAATTGACCTTAAAAATTCATATCAAAGGTTAGATTCTATTTTGGAAATGAACGGCAAGAATACAACATATTAACAAATGACGTCACAAAACGCTCTTACACGAGGTCACAAAATCATCTCTCAAACGTATGTAAGATGAGGAAAAATTCGTATTGGCTATATTATACTAAAAACAACTGTGTTTTGTATTTTTGAATTTTTGGAAATAAAGGACATAAATACAATGTGTTAACAAATGACGTCACAAAACGCACCTATATGACGTCACAAAAGCTTATCTCAAATGTGTGTAAAGATAAGGAAAAATTCGTAATGGCGATGTTACACTGAAAACAAAGGGAGTTTATGTGATAAAATACAATTTGTCTCGATAAAATTTACTGGAGGTTTTAGTTTAATTCATTTACACACAAAATACTACATTTCACATCAAGAACAATTATTGCCGTGAAAATGAATACGGAATTCGCCCCAATTAAAATTTATGGGGATTTTGATCAACCCTTTCCAACACATTCTCGCTTTTAACAAACGTGCTAAAGAGGACTTTTGAAAACATTGTGGGAAAAGGAGAAAATGCTGGTAACCAGCATTTTCTCCTTTTCCCACAATGTTTTCTACCCTTCCAAATGTGCAGATTTCAAATTTTTTACTCACTTTATTTTGTTGTTTGTAAAAATGTTTTTAATTTAGAAAAGTCTAAAATTTTGCCATTTTGGTATAGAGTTAAATCAATTTGCAAAAAAAAAATACCACGTTAAACACCCATGCAGTGGAAAGCTGTTGGAAGCAATTCGACATTTGATTACGAATGAATTTTTGACACAGATTTCTATTTTGACTTATTTTTTTGGAACAAGAGCATTTGCCTGCAATACATGTATGTATCAGTTTTTTGCTTCTTTACTCACAATGTTTCCTGTACAATCTAAAACAAGATATATTCAGCTCTATAACGCTCATCTAATCAACAATATCTTATACTTTTCCGAATTTCAAAACATTTACGACGACTAATTCAAAATTTGCACAAAATTAATGAGCTTAGGTTCTTTAGTGGGGTAATAAACATTGCGGGAAAAGGAGGAAATGCTGGTTACCAGTATTTTTCTCCTTTTCCCACAACGTTTTCTAAAGCTCTTTCTTACAGGGTCATTAAGGAATAACCGTTTCTATGCCATGGCCAATAAAACAGGGGCTCTTGGCCCAAACAGTGTTTACAGTGGATTGTATTTTTGATGACATAAACTGCAGTAAATTAAGTCTGGAAATTCTTCTGCTGTTCATAGTTTAAGCCTTACAGGTGCTGATTTTAAAGTTTTATCGTCAGCCACTAAACTACGGAATACGGTAAGGGTCATCGCCTATCAATTTGTTAATATTTAAACGCAATGCTCTATAGTACAATGGTGAAAACGCGAAATTACGACAGTACGATGATGATGGTGCGATATAATATCGCGTTATCATCATCGCACTATTGCATTATTCTCACCGTACTATCGCGTTATTACCATCGTACTATCGCATTATCATAATCGTACTATCGCGTTATTACCGTCGTACTATCTAGTTATCATTATTGTAATATCGCATTATCGTCATCGTACTATCGCATCATCACCATCGTACTATCGCTTTATCACCATGGCTCTATCGCTTTATCATTATCGTACTATCGCGTCATCATCATCATACTATCGCGTTCTTATCAACGTACCATTGTCATCACCATCGCACTGTCTCGTTTTTATCATCGTACTTTCGAGAATCGCGTTTACAATCAACAAATTCACAGGCGATGGCCCTGTCGGTATTCTGTCATCATCATAACCGCTCAGCCACAGGTCGGGCTCTGGTTACGAACACAAATACATTTATTCGAGTGCCATAATATTTATCGTCTGCAGATGTTTTCAATTTGGATAGGTCTAAATTTTGTCGTCTGGTAAAGAGTTAACCCTTTACCAAACGATCCATGTTTTTTACGACCCTCAGATAGAAACTTTTTGATAGAAACCGTTGTGGGAAAAAGAGAAAATGCATTATTTTTTGAAAAAACAATCCACAAGATTAACCTTTTACCAAACAATCCCTGCTTTTTACGACCTAAAGGAAGAAGCCATTCGAAAACATCGTGGGAAAAGGAGAAAATGCTGGTAACCAGCATTTTCTCTTTTTCCCACAATGTTTTCTAGCGTGCTGGAAACAAATTTCAAGTGTAGAGTTACGTTTATATTGTCGTCTGCAAGTGCTTTCAATTTGGGCACGTCTAAGAATGTGTCGTATGGTGAAAAGTTAAGGGGCTAAAATACGTCTCAATTACGACGATGACAAATCCCAGAGATAAAAATCTCAGCATCTGTTTAACGCTTTTGCAGACGACATTTTTCGTCTGTTCCATTTCGATAGCATTTGCAGACGATAAATTCAATGGATTTCATTTTGTTAACCCTTTTCCAAACAGTCCCAGGTTTTTACGACCCTGAGATAGAAGCCTAATGAAAACATTATGAGAAAAGGAGAAAATGCTGGTAACCAGCATTTTCTCCTTTTGCCCTCAATGTTTTCTACCCTGCTGGAAACAAATTTCATTTTTTTTGAGTTATGTTTATTTTTTTTCGACTGCAAGTGCTTTCAGTTTGGACAAGTCTTAATTTTTGTCTTTTGGTAAAGACATAATAAAACATTATAAGCAAAGAAGAATGTATTCGGTTCCCCTCGGGTTTTTTCTTTAGCGCCAGTATTTCTAAAAGCTTTTTATCTCAAGCCCTTTACTCTTTACTAAACGATAAAATTTTATACTTGTCCAAGCTGAAAACATTTGCAGACGACAAAATAAATGTGACTCGGAGACTAAAACTTGACTTTAGAAGAGTAGAAAACATTGTGGGAAAAGGAGAAAATGCTGGTTACCAGCATTTTCTCCTTTTCCCACAGTGTTTTCAGACGGTTTATTCCTTTTAATAGCAATAAACCAGGGATTGTTTGGTAAAGGGTTAGCTCTCGATCCAGACTTTTAACAATTGACAATGGACAGCCTTTGCAGAAGATAAATTCAGTATGGATAAAAATTAATGCTTTGATTTTTCAATTCTTTTCATAAAAAACATTAAACATTGTGGCCAAAGAAGAAAAATGACTTTTCAAAAAGGTTTTTCTTTTGTAAGTACATTTTCAAAAGTTTTCTTCCTCTAAGACAAAAAATCCCTTACTACACAAACCCGCATTTAACTCTTTACCAAACGACATAATTTTAGACTTTTCCAAATTGGAAGCATTTGCAGACGACAAAATTAATATGACTCAAAAGTTAAAATTTAGATTGGGAAGGGTAGAAAACCATGATGGAAACGGATGAAATGCTGGTTACCAGCATTTTTTTTTTCTTTTTCCCATAATGTTTTTAGAAGGCTCCTTCCTCAGGGTCGTGAAAAGCAGGGGATGTTTTGTAAAGGGTTAATTCTTTTTCCCACAATGATTTCAAAATACTTCATTCGAAGGATCGTTAAAATTCGATATTGGATGGTAACGGGTTAAAATAAATGGCCGTCACGTGAAGAGTTCCGTTTTTATTTGTCACTGGAATTTAAATCTCGATTCCCTGAGAAAGCTCACTGCATGAGGTATTAAAGTGATATTAAAGTGTTTTTGAACTCCGGTTTTCATTTCTTGTCTAATGCTCTACGGTGAATTTAGCCTCGTTCACACAATCGTTAGAATTAAAGAGTGGTTGGTAAAGGGTTGAAACACATTATCGTTACTTGAAGGGTTTGGATTTTAAATCTCGATTCCCTGTGAAAATTCACTGCCTGAGACACTAAAGTGATATTAAAGTGTTTTGGACTCCATTTTTCAATTTCTGTTTGATGCTTTACGGTGAATTTCAAAGATCTTTTTTGTCCTTAATTGTAAATTATCACTGGCGCGTCTTTTCCTGAAGATATTTGAGCAAGTGTCTATGGAAAAGGGGTTTCAGCAATCTGCAAACAGTAATGACTCAGGTCGGCCTGTTCAGTCCTGGCAGTCTGACTGGGGTTTAAACTTTTAACCTTTTACTACACAATGACGACTTTAACGACCCTGAGGAAGAAGCCCTTGGAAAACATTGTGGGGAAAAGGAGAAAATGCTGGTAACCAGCATTTTCTCCTTTTCCCACAGTGTTTTCAACCCTTCCAAAGTCAAAATTCAATTTTTGTTTCAAATTGACTTTGTCGTCTGTGCATGCTTTCGATTTGGACTAGCCTAAACTTCTGTCGTCTGGTAAAGATTGAAAAATCCTTTTGCCAGAGCGTGACTTGTTTGTTTGAACCACTGGCCTAGATTGTCGTATGGGTTTGTGAATAGGTTAGGAAGGAGTGAAGGAATGAAGGAAGGAAGGAAGGAAGGAAGGAAGGAAGGAAGGAAGGAAGGAAGGAAGGGAGGGAGGAGAAAGGGAGGAAAAAGGGAGGAAGGGAGTTAGGAAGGAAGGAAGGAAGGAAGGAAGGAAGGAAGGAAAGACGTGGGAAGGAGGGAAGGGTGTAGGGAAGGGTGTAGGGAAGGAAGGAGGGAAAGAAGGAAGGAAGGAATGAAGGAAGGAAGGAAGGAACGAACGAACGAAGAGAGGAAGGAAGGAAGGAAGGAAGGAAGGGAGGAAAAAGGGAGGGAGGGTGTGAGGAAGGAAGGAAGGAAGGAAGGAAGGAAGGAAGGACGTTGGGAAGGAAGGAAGGAAGGAAGGAAGGAAGGAAGGGAGGAAGGAAGGAAAGAAAGAAATGAACAAACAGCCAACACCCTATTAGAACTTCCTACGTGAGAAAGAATGCTCACACAGCCTTTACTCTTCAACAAACTGTTTAATTGACGAAATTCTGAACAGATCAAAATCCGCCGTAGTTACAGACAACAAATTAAACCAGGTTCAGAAAACTTGTTCTTTAGAAAGTAAAATACATTGTGGGAAAGGGTTGAAATGCAGGTTACCAGCATTTTCTCCTTTTCCCACAATGTTTTGTGCAGCATCTTGTTCAGGATCGTTAAAAACTCAGAATTGTGCACTTAAATGTTTAAAGCAAATACATACATGTAAATAATTAAATAGGTAAAAGTAGCCTATCCCAGCTACCTGGCCACCATAGCACCCCATTAGCACTTTGAAGTTTGATGAACCACACGACTTACCTAGATAATCGAGATTGAAATTAAACAAGTCTGTATATAGGATCGTCACAAACTAAATTAACCCTTTCCCAAACAATCCCTGGTTTTCAAGACTGTGAGAAAGTCTAAAGAGTGTTATTTCACTGCTTTAACCAAGCCATTTTTCCCTTTTTGTCTTTTCTAGGATCTAAAACCATTTTTCTTAATATTATCAATACAAAGAGAGATAGTAATTACCTCCCTTTTCTGAAAACTAACAAATGTATCTACAAATAATTTCAAGATAGGCATGAAAAAAATTCTGGTCCGTAAGAAATGTGCAAAAGTATTATTCCTGTATAAATCCGTATTTATCAACTATCAAGAAACCTTTATGCAATTCAGCACTAGAGATTTTAGGGGTCTACTACCTTAAATGAGCCATGCTCTGTGAAAAGGGGGGGGGGGGGGGGTAATTGCATCTCCGAGGCTCATGCTACCAAGAAAGACATTACTTATGGGTCCATAATAGCCATCTCGGTTAATAACTTATTCTGAGGTAGACTGATCCTTGTACATACAGAAAATTGACCAATAGCGAAAAGTATTGACCTAGGTCAGTCTGCGCGGATTGCGCAGGCTGGCCTGGGTCAATACGTTTCGCAGATGCATTAAGTTCCCTTTTCACATAGCATGGCTCATACGTTTTGTTTCCTGTTTAGTGAAATGACATGTTCTGTTTTTTTTTCTGTATCAATTTCCTTTTCCCACAACGGAATTTAATGCACCACAGTGATTCACGATGCTAAGCAAATCACCACAGTCAAAATAAGAGTCATTTATTCAGTTATTTCCCTTGATTCTTATCCAGTAATACATTGGTCCTGATATGGGAATTACTCGGATTTTTTCCTTAATTTTCTTGCACTGAACATCTGTTTTCCCCAGACAATATTTCAAGTAAATCTGGTTATATTGTTTTACAAATCTACATATACGGAGTTCCTGGTGATTAAGAACATAATTTGAGTTGAATTACATGTGGACCTTAAACGAACATCATAAATCATTGTTCCCCAAGGGAACCAAGATAAAAACATAGGAATACAGGTGAAAGGATCACTGTGTTATTTGGTTACCTCACTCTTTATCTGGCAAGGGAGATAATTTGATTAACAGGAATGGCGCCCATTATGAATGCATAAAATGCATTTCGTCCACAACCGACCGAAACATGAAAAACACTGGTTCTGTAACGAGGAGAAAATTATACCAAAGGCAAAAAGTTTTCGGCCCATGTCAACATGCTCCAGCTGTACTAAACCCCCTTTTCGCAGAAAATGAATCATTTCTTCTTTCTTCTATTTCAGCCCGTTACTACACAAACTACAGTTGTACATATATCAAATATTTCACCGTAAACGATGACAGGGAAGGAATGAAACCTACCGAAGCAATTTTATGTAAGTGTTGTTATATTTACTTCTGTATTTTAATACCCTCATTTTACTGAAGGAATGAAACCTACCGAAGCAATTTTATGTAAGTGTTGTGATATTTATTACTGTATTTTAATACTCTCATTTTACTGAAGGAATGAAACCTACCTAGGCAATTCTATGTAAGTTTTGCACTATTTGATCGAATTTGCGTCACCGGTTGCCCATGGTCAACGCGCACCCCCCCCCCCCCTCCCCCGCCCCGAACGCCGTTAGAAATATTACAGGGGATATTGCAGATACAGGACGAAACCTATCCTAAGTTACGTTTGGTTCTTTAACTCTTTACCACAGAAAATTTTAGACCCGTCCAAATTGAAAGCATCTGCAGACGACAAAATAAATGTGACTGAAAAATTGAAATTTGCTCTAGGACGGGTAGAAAACGCTGTGGGAAAAGGAGAAAATGCTGGTCACCAGCACTTTCTCCTTTTCCAACAGTGTTTTCAAAAGACTTTTTTCTCAGGGGCGTCAAAAGAAGGGATTGTGTGGTAATGGGTTAAGGTGCTCCGTCTATAGTACCGTCAAACGGGACCTTGGTTTAACTCATTATCAAACGACAATATTTTAGGTTTGCCCAAATCGAAAGCGTTTGCAGACGACAAGATAAAATTGACTGAAAATTTGAAATTTGTTTTGAGAAGGTTAGAAACTATTGTGGGAAAAGGAGAAAATGCTGGTTACCAGCATTTTCTCTTTTTCCCACAATGTTTTCTAAAGGCTTCTTTCCCAGGGTTAGCGGGGAAAATATTGTGGGAAAATGAGAAAATGCTGATCACTAGCATTTTCTCCTTTGTGTGGTAATGAGTTAACGTCTCATTCGAAAGACTATTAGTAATTTTATATAGCCACTCTTTGGAATTTAATCCACACCCTTAAGTGACCCGAAATATCACGTTCACATGTATATAGCTGTACCTATTGAGCTCTGCAGGCTGGTCAATATTACACTGTTGTGTATCTGATCGTAATCTGCAATGTTTGCAAAAAACAACAAGAGTAGTGATAGACGGTTTTGAAAATGTTAACACGAATTGCTGTTGATTATTTCTTACAAATTACGGTAACCATTGGCAACGCACACGTTTTGTACTTAGAGGAGACGTTTCCCTAATTTTATCAATATTTTATGACTCAAGGTGATTAATTGACCTATCATGTTCACCAGCCACTCTGTTTTCTGAATACATGTACGGCATCAATTTTTAAAATTGTTAGATTTGTTATTTGTGCGTGTAGACAGAATGCTAAATTATAATCTTACTGGTATGCCAATTAGTCACCTTGATGAGTACAGACATCAATATGATTTTCTTTCTTTCTTCTTCAGTTTTATTTCATGCCATCAAGATCGTCTATCAGTCCGTCGCACCCTTCCTTCCTTCCTTCCTTCCTTTTGTCTCAATAACACCAGAAAATTTAGTCTCATCCTAAACTGAACACATTGGCAGATGACTAATTCGTCGCAGATTAAAGTTTGAAAGAGAAGAAAACAATGAAGTAAAGGGAGAGAAAATGCTATTTAGCACCATTTTCTCCTTTTCCAACATTGTTTGGAAAAAGACGAGTAGATCACGGTCTTCAAAAAAAGGCAACACTGTGTTTAACCCTTTCCCCACAAGGCATTGCTATGGTATCTATCTCTAATTGGCCCTAAATAACAGCAAGGATGAAGCCGTTTCTTATGTGTATATGACACCTTTTGATAGCATATAAAACATTGTGACAAAAGATGAAATTGCTCGTCACGAGCAATTTCACCTTTTGCCACAATGTTTTCCAAAGTCTCCTACAAACAATGCGTAGAAATTAGTATCTATTGAGAAAAAGGTTAATAAAAAACTTGTCTACTTCTGTCTGTTTCTATATCCATATTTGGTAATTACGGACCTGTCAGTTACAGGCCTACTCGGCAAACCTCGGGCGATCCTTTGGCGGTCACGGAATCGGCCGAGTTTTGACGAGCGTAACACGATTTGTTTCTCTTGATTTATTTCCAGTGACTATGAGACGATCAACATGGTTTCCATTATCGAGCCTAGTAATTCTATTAATTGGTGGAACAGTCTGCTTTGTGGGCCACTGTGAATCCGGTCGAAAAAATCTCACATTCGTTAGCGGAATCCTTTTCGTATTAGCTGGTAATTATTGCGATCTATCTCTTCTCTATTTGCCTTTTCTGTGCTTTTGTATCATCCCATTATTTGCTTATCTGTCCACGGTTTTTCTTTATTCCGAGAGTTCCTGTGAATCCTTTACCCCATAAGGCATTTCTATGGTATGTCTTATCGATCCTAAATAACAGCAAGGATGAAGCCGTTTCTTATGTGTATATGACACCTTTTGATAGCATAGAAAACATTGTGACAAAAGGTGAAATTGCTCGTCACGAGCAATTTCACCTTTTGCCACAATGTTTTCAAAAAGGCCTCTACAAGGAATGCGTATAAATGAGTATCTATGGAGTAAAGGGTTAACCAGCCATTTTTGGCTTCTCTTGCAGCAGACCTCTTCAACAATGGTGAGTTTAAAAGGCAGACTGTCTCAGAATTTGCGGTCTAAATCTCTGTCTCTTGCAAAATTACCCTGGTACAAGTCTGTTTCGTTATGGTTTTGTAAATTAAGCGAAATGAAAATAAAAAACGAAACAGGAAATAGACGTGGTTTATTTTCATATGACAATTTTCAGAAAACATTTGTTATATCAATTTGCCATGGCTGCAGTGACCTCCCAAATTAATTGTTATTTTTCATTAAGTAAACAAATTTAGGGAGAAGAAAAAATAAGGAGAATGTCGTTAAGAAAAAACAGAAAAAAGACAGGTTAAGAAAATCATGCGGCTTGAAAACGCGACAAGAAGGTCAAATGACCGTCATATAAAGGATATGAGGTTTCTACGCGACGTCTTCTTTTTACTTTTTTGTTTTATATGTACCAAAATGTATTGAAATTAAAAGCCAATATACTATTTGATGCTGATTTCTCCTGGCTTCTTTTGTAAAGAAATCCACTTGTATGGTCTAATTCTATATTTAGATATTAATACAAGTCTGATTGGCAAAACCATTTGGTTTGTATTCTGAATTTAGAAGTAACACAACTTCTCATTGGCTACACCATTTTGTTTATAGTCTAGATTTATAAAGTAACACAACTATTGACTGGCTAAACCATTTCGTTTATATTTTGGATTTATAAAGTAACACGACTTCTCATCAGCTACACCATTAAATTTTGGTTTATATTCTAGATTTAAAAAGTAACACAAGTTCTGATTGGCTAAACCATTTGGTTTAGAAAAAATGCATAGTCATCATTTTGTCGTCTGCAAATGCTTTCGATTTAGACCAGTCTAAAATTTAGTCGTTCGGTAAAGAGTTAAACCAATTTCTCTGTCGGCTATAAACACTGGAACTGACCCACAAGAACAAATTTTCATTTAGTATAGACTATAACTAACCTGAAAGCATTTACAGACATAAAATAAAATGTGGCCCCATCCTTAAAAGTCGGGACTTTGTGGTTAAGCGTCTACTTTCATTCCCGTTGATTACCTCCCTTTTACGCAGACGTTCACAGCTTCAGACTTTCTGCGATAGGTAATTAATTAAAGAAACGGTATGTTGCTGTTAATTACATGTAAGACAAATTGCGAGGTTTTTCTTTTTGTTAATACTTTCTACTCTGCTTCGAGTGGAGTGAAATATTGGATGTTTCAGTAAAAAAAATTCTATTACCTTATATCGCTCGGCTGATAGAGTTATCCGTCTTTGAACAGTCTTCCGCATATTTGGTAACAAAATGCATTGTCTCCCGCTAGATGGCATTCTACAAACACTTATCTATCTAATTTGGGCATTCTGGGTACAGAACCGGACTACTTTTCTACGCGACAACAGTTACTTTGAATTTCAAACTAATATAAACATTTACTCAATAAAATGCTACGGTTTATTCCCAGTTCGCCAAATCCCATTTCGCACATTCCCATTTCGCCAGAATTTTTCCCGTTTCGCCCATTCTTTTTTCGCCCTTTCTAAATTCGCCCTTTTCCCATTCCGCCAAATATCTGTCCTGCCCTTTTCCCGTTTTGCCCAAATTCATTTTCGCCCACTTTTCATTTCGCCCAGACACCATCTCGCCCAACTTTCCCATTTCGCGCAATCGCCCTTTTCACACAAGGCCCCTTCCCATTTCACCCAAACGCCATTTTTCTGGTAAAGGAACAGGGTGTAGGCTACTACACGTAAGGGCCAAAATGGTGATGGGCGAGCTGATAACTGGGCAAAATGGCATTCGGCGATGTGGTGAAGGGGCGAAATGATAAACGGGCGAGATGGCATTGGGCGAATCGGCAACGGGTGAATTTGCAAAAGGGCCATACGGTAATTGGGCGAAAAGATGATTGTGCGAGATGGCAATGGGGCAAATGAAAAAGGGCACAATGGGTAGGGGACAAGACGCCAAAGGGCGAAATGGGAAGAAAAGTTTGGCGAAATGGTAATGGGCGAAATGGAATTGGGCGAACTGGAAAGACACCAATGCTACCTGGTGCGATTCATTCAGCTATGATCAGCAGTTTAGAGAAATCAGGAGCTAAAACAAGCCTGATTTCTCCTCAAACGTATTGATAAAAGCCATTTTCTCCATTGCTAATAATAAGGTGTGACGGTAATCTAAATCCATTATTTTGCTCAAAACTCTATTTTGTGGGTACTCATTAGAATCGTCTCGATGAGACGATTCTAATGAGTACCCACAGCATAGCGTTAAGTGGAGTATAATCAATATTTTCAATTTTTAAATCAAAATCACTCCTTTTATCTGGAGCTCTGTTTGAAAGGTTCGTAAATACACAGTTGGTCATTGCTTAGACGATGGTTATCAGGGAAAGCAGCCATTGGCTTGAGAGGTATACCAGTATTGTACAAAGTGCTGGATGTCCCGAAAAAAAAACATGGACAGCTGCACTGGCTGCTGCGATAAAACTAAAATAATGTTGAAAACGGTGTCAAACACCATACGCACAAATCAACTAACAAACAAACATCTATATATCGTCGGTTTACTTAAAAAACCTTGTAACTACAGCTTGTTTCAAGCTGTAGTTACGAGGTTTTTGAAGTAAACCGACGATATACAAAAAAGCCAGGAGAATGACATTTCCAAAGCATGTAAACCGCATTCAGTGTCATTATGCAAATTTCTACCCCTGATTTATTCAACAATGCGATATCTTCATACTTTTATGTGTCTGCGTCATAAAAATGTTACGACTTCTATCGGGTTTCATCGCAGTTATGGATTTGCAGATTCACTCAACGCTTTTACCCTTTACGAAATAATTCCACCCGTTAAAGACTCCTGTGGGAAAGCAGTCGGCGGCTTGGGATAAAAATTGTGCGAAGTACTGGTGAAGTAAACTCCAGGAAAGCATGAATAGATGTACAGGCCGTAGGTCAGTAATTGAATTATTGTTAATTGGTTGTATTGGGGTTTAACGCCACTTTAACAGCTAAGGTCATATCATTGCTGTCGGTGACGCACATGTGTTTCCTGGCTTTCTCATACCAGTAGTAACACAACTTTCTTTCCAAAGCCACCGACTGTTTTTCTCACATGCTTCAACACAGGTGAGAGGCGAAAATACGCCCAAAGAAAATTGGCCTCAACCAGGTGTCGAAATCACAACCACCAGGTAATGAGTCCGACACGCTTACCACTGGGAGCCACCCGGGCGGGGCGAAATATTGTTAAAGGAAGAGTTAAAAACCAAACACATAAAACAACAAAAGGGTAACATTTGACCCATTTCGTGCTCGTGAGAACTTATGCTGCCCTTTCAAAAGATGACGTCTTTATTGTTTAGAACTGGAGTTTTCGTGGGAATGTCTTTTCGTGGGAATGTCCTTGGGCAAGACACTTCAGAGCCCTAGTCTAGCACTGGTACCGAGCAATACATGAATATGGCATGACATTTCGCCATGATATGACTGAAATTATGTTGAAAGCGGTATAAACACCATTCAATCCATCCATGCATGCACGCATCTATCTATCCATCCATCCATCCATCGATCAATTAATCAATCAATTAATCGATCAGTGTTGTTTAGTAAAGAGCTACTATGCTTTCATTGCTCTCTCACCTTTGTATACGAACGTTTTTCTTGCAAAAAAAGATCAGATATCACTTTGATGCAAAATACCAAGCACTTTAAGAGCTAACGGGATCATGAAGTTTTGTGGTCCTTTAACATGCAGAAAATTGACCAATAACAAAAAGTTTCGGCCCATGTCAGCCTGCGCAGTCCGCGCAGGCTGACATGGTCGATAATTTTTGCAGATTTATGAAACTCCGTTCTTAGAAAGCATGGCTGATATACAGTAGATAGATTCAACGGGAGTCAGTAAAGCCGAGCAGTTTTACAAGCTAGACAAATTACAAATAAGATATGCAAATTGAGTACGAAATTTTTACGGACGAAACTCATAAAAACAAATCCCATTGCGCATGTCTAGGTTGTCACGATGTCAAAGAGACTTCTCGGATTTTTCGCGCAACAAAGTGTCTGGAGCATAATCATTATGAGATTTAAAAAAAAGTTTGTCCCGAAGGAATGATGCAGATTAAAGCTATGAAATGATTCTCGTCTCTTAAAGCTCTATGCCCACTTCATTTCTTATTTATTTATTTATTTATTTTTCATTTTCTTAAAAAGGGTAAAAATTGTGACAAAAACAATCGAAGAAATCGATAATGGAAAACTTAGTTGACTTTGTTATTTAACTCGTTCCCAAACAAGCCCTGGTTTTTACGAGTCTGCAGTACAAGTCTTTAGAAAACACTGTGGGAAAAGGAGAAATTGCTCGTAACGAGCAATTTCTCCTTTTCCCACAGTGTTTTCTAGCCTATCGGAAAACTTTCTGCCATTCTCATCGAATTCAAAATTGTCATATGCAAGCACTTTGAGTTTGGGACTGTTTAAAATTTGTCATTTGGGAAACGGTTAAGCCACATTTCACCAAGATTAACAGACTATAAAGTGACTTAACTAGGTTAAAGGTGAGTATTTAGGTTTTTCACATCACACCAAATTAAAAAGAAATTATATAGCACTGAAATTTATATTGAAAAACAATACAAATCATCACTAATTAAGAATCATAAAATTACAAAGAAATTGATTGTATTCCCTTAACCCCTTACCACATTATGACGACTTTTGACGACTTTTGACGACCCTGACGAAAAAGCCATTAGAAAACATTATGTAAAAAGAAGAAAATGCGGGTCTGAAGGACCACCTTTAAAAGTTAACTAAGTTAAACCCCTTTTTTTCGGAGTAGAGTATGGAATGGCGTCACAAATATATACCGAACTAAACCGAAGTTGGACAATCTGTACGTTAATAGATTAGAGCGAATTGGGAGATTTATCTTTTATTTAAGGAATGAAGAGAATTTTATTTTCTTGATGGAGGTATGAAAAAAAATTAAACAAAAAAACCCCTAATTACTCTGATTGTTCATACAAAGGTGTGATTAGATTTTTTTTCATAACTCCATGAAAAAAATAAAATTCTCTTCATTCCTTTGAATTTAATATTACAGACAACATACACCCTCGGTAAAAATTCAAGCTGGATTCATTTCTTTAGTTTTAAATCTAATGTTGGAGTTCCTAAAGTCCCCTCCACTCATATTAGTATGGCGCAAGAATACAATAGGAAAGTAGTTTTCAGATCCCCAATACTGAAAATTAACCAATAGAAGGAAAATAAATGAGCAAAGCAGTGTGTAGGACCCGCAAAGTAACCTTCAGCAAAAGTAGTTCCGGCATAGGGTGATTTTCTTTTTAAGTAGCGTTGAATTTTTTTTTTCAGCCAATCAAAACTCACCAATATTCATGAAAACAAACTGATATTAAATTATTTGCCTATGTGTGAAACCTGGTTCAGATTTTCTTATTTGTTTTTGCAGGTTTGTGCACATTGGTTGGGATAATTCTATATATAGGAAGTATAACAGAGGAAGTCGGAAATAAGCCAAAAGTTTCGCTAGAGGACGTACAGTTTATATACTACTACGGTTCGTCGTTTATGATGGCGGTCGGGTCATTCGCATTAACAGAAATGTCTGGTGTTTTTTCAGTGTATTTATATATAACTCGATATAAACACGCACAACGCAAAAAACGCCAACAAGCCCTTAAAGTGGAGGCAAACGATAGAAACCAACAATGGCGGCACAAAAGGTCAAGACCTCAGTCACGTGACAGATCTCAGTCTCGCGAGAGATCCCGAGATACATCACTTAGTCGCTCCGAGAGTTATTATACATATACACCGATATCAGAAACGACTTGCACGTCGCACGAACTGTCGAACTATTCGTTTCCTAACGACACTTCGCGACAGACTTTGGCCACGACAACGGTAGTGGAAACCTATTCGCCGAAGGATGCTACTTTTCCGCACGCCAATATAGACTGTCTACGGAAGACCACTCCAGTATAATACAGTTTTGGGATTTAGAAGTATAAAAGAGCCTTCCTCTGTCTGGCAAAAGGGGGTTTAATGCAACTCCACGGTGCACTATATATACTACTCAAAATTTACTAGGGATCACCCTAAAAGATTCACCCTAAATCTACATGTGGCATGTATCATGTATGGTTTTAAAATATGTTACATTGCTACACTGATCAATAAAATTACCGGTGGAAATGGATCTTTAAGCCTATACCTCACAATGCCGACCGTTAAAGACACTGAGAAAGAAGCCTTTGGAAAACATTGTTGGAAAAGGAGAAAATGCTTGATACCAGCATTTTCTCCTTTTCCAACGATGTTTTCTACCCCATGATAGACAGCGTAGTGCACGTTGCATGTAGTTTTTGGCCAGCAAATGCTTTCAACTTGGACAAATCTAGAATTTTACAGTATGGTAAAGAGTTTATGCAAAACTGCTGTAACATATAAACCCATACAGAAATATGTAACTGATCCCTATCAAAGTTTGAGTAGTATATAATATAATCGAGTCATTACATAATTGTGACCCCATCACGCAAAAAGGGACCTTCCAGGAACTGCGAAAAGGGGCAAACCTGGTCAGACTGCGCGAATTGCGCAGGCTGACCGGGGTTGGCACTTTTCGCTTTTATGATATTTTCTGTATGAAAAGTGGTCATTCTACCTTGTTATAGAATCATTTTTTATCTATCAACTTAAATTGACACTGCACAAGCTTCGGTCTGCTTTCATGTAATTGATATGCGGAATTCCCAGATTGTGCCTTATCGCGTGACGAGTCACAATTACGAATCTATAAAACTCATTTTTTCTAACATTCAACCGAGTCATGAGGTAGAACACGAGCCCATAATCCTTGGACACGCTGAAAATTTACTAGAAGCAAAGAGTTTCAACCCAGGTCAGCCTGCGCGGACTGCGTAGGCTGATCTGGGTCGATACTTTTTGCAGATGCATTAAGCCCCCTTTTTGACAGAGCATGGCTCAAATATTGGTCAAAAAAAGTTGAATTAAGTTTCATTTTGTGAAGAGTTTTCGTTTTCATATTTGATCTTTTTTTCTCAAGAAGACAATCGACCTGTTATACCTACAACAGCCGTACTAACACATGACGGGTACCCAACGTTGAAGCTTTTCTCCCCAGACTTACCAACTCATATGGGCTCCCTTACTTTTGATGGGCCCTGCTTTTTTTATTAAGAATTCTGACGTTTTTAGCCTAGACCTAGGAGGATAGTGCGGCATAGTTTAACGCCCGGCATGCTCAATGACTCACACAGGCCTGTATTCACCAACCATTTTCAGTGAGGGTCATTCTCAGTTATTTCCCTTGATTCTTCTCCAGTACTACATTGGTCCTCATAAGAGGAATACTTGGATTTTATCCTTGATTTTCTTGCACTGAACAGCTATGTTCTTGAGATAATATTGCAAGTAAATCTAGTTAGATTGTTTTACAAACCGATGTATGCGTACGTTCTGATGATTAAGAAGAACAGAATTTGAATTGAATTATATGCCAGCCCTACATAAGCATAGCAAATCATTGTTATACTTATCGCAACATCCCTAAGAGAACCAAAGATAAAAAACAAAGGAATAGGGGTAAAAGGACCAAACTTTTTTTTTTATTCCTTTGATGTTTATCTAGCAAGGGAGATAATTTAATTGGCAAGAATGGCCCCCATTCTTACCGTGGCGCCGCATGAGCGGCGACATTGTGCTTTTATTCGCTTTTGAAAAGTGCCTGTGGAGGTAGCCATATTGTTTACTATATTGACTGGTTCAGTGTTTTTTTTAACATACATGTAAAAAAACATTCGAGTGATGCCTTTTGCGAAAAAAATTAACACTCAGTAATGTACCCTATTTCAGAAATAATTGATTTGCGACGCCATTGATGTTCTACATCAATATTTTCTTGTTCCAATAATTTGATTCTTAATCTCATTACAGTTTCAGAAAGTAACGCGTTTTTTGATTGGCTAAAGCATGTGGTTTAGCCAATCAGATATTTCGTTACTTTAAGAATTATTGAGGATTTCGCTCGAAAATTAAGAACGTTATTAAGAATGGTTGGTGAATACGGACCATTGACTTTTTAGATTATTGAAAATCCAGATTGCCGAAGGTTATTTCAAGGTCATTATGGCTAAAGTATTTCTGACGGAGTCAAGCTAGGATCGATCTGCACAGAATCTTCAGTCTGATACTGGTATACAATCACGGTACACACATTCAGTTAACTTTTTTAAACGTACAAATCAGTCATAGCTTTACAACCCTAGGGAAAAAAACCTTTGGAAAACATTGTGGATAAAGAAGGAAATGCTGCTTACCAGCGTTTTTCTCCTTTTACCCACAATGTTATCTCCGTAGTTGAGTGTGCAAAAGCTATCAATATCGACTGCAAGTCTAAGCTTTTTGTCGGTTTACTTCGAAAACCTCGTAACTACAGCTTGTAACAAGCTGTAGTTACGATGTTTTCGAAGTAAACCAACATTTTGTGGTTTGTTTTAAGAGATTGATAATCTCCAGCATTTTTTTAAGGGTAACAATTTTCCTTTGTAGATCAGTTAGTTAGATTTTGAAATTTTGATTTTTATTTCATGCAAGGACATTGAATTACCAACAATATTGTAAATGAGGCTTTCTCCAGCAAAAGGTATTTAAATGAATCTACGTGATGTATTATTGGTCAGAGCTTTTCTCATATAAGATAATCTTTATAAGATTCAAATAATTTGAAAGCAATAGATATTTATATAAGTCTGGTATTTATAAGCCCTAAGTTAAGAGTACGTATGCAAATTATGGATTACTTCATAACGAATGATTTTATTTTGTAAATAATTTGATAATCAAGTGCTTGTTTGAAAGCATTTTGATAACGTTTGATTTTTTTATTCTAGGTAATACAACTCTGAGAGAAAAAGAGGAAGTCCATTACATAACACATAATGTTTAGTATTCTGATTCACGTGGTTATTCTTTGCACAAAAATCAACCTTGGACTCGTTCATAGACTGACATTAATTATATACATTTTTACTGGAGTTAAAGGGGCTTTAATCAAAACTTCGTGTCGTATTTTTTTTTTTTTTAGAAAATGCTATCAAAGACAGCTAACTGTTATTTCCGTCAGAAGACGGTTTTAAGATTAATACATAAAAAGAAATACGTGTAGAAAACAGAAGGAATTACAGAAATATTCTTATTTTAATTGTAAAACTTTCTATTCCGTAGATAACGACATATCCCATGATGCACAAAAAGCTATAAATAGATATTTGGCACGACGTATTATTATGGATTGTCACTAAAACCTTACAAACGCAGAAAACTCTTTTGAAGCTCATGAGTTCGAATCCCAGCAGAAACAATGTTTTTTTTTTTCGGTAGTTTCTTTTGTTTTCCCCCAAATTAAATGTAAACAGTCACGTCCATTTTATTTTCATTACAAAATATAAACTTTTTCTTTCAAAAACATTTCATGTAGAAATCTTGTTTAATACCTGTTAATACGTTATGTAGATTTCCCCGATTATGCTGGAGTTCTGAAGTCCGACAGGCAAACGGGCGAAAAGGTTGAATTATATATTTGTGCAAAATAATCCGGGAAAAAGGTGGAAATTAAGTAATCGCTGAAGACGTATTGAAAAATTCTAAAGTTTACAATGGAAATGCATGTATTTTCGTTATCTTTTTTAACTCTTTCCCAGGCTTTGTTAGCTTTGTTCATCTTTGAAAGCAATCGCAGATTACAAAAAGTAAGTCTAAAATGATCTGTTGTCTTTACAAAAGGCTTGAACACATCGTTGGAAGAAGTAGAAAATTCATGTTGCCAGGATTTTCTCCCTTTCACACGCTCTTTTCAAGAGCTTTCTGCCTCAGGGTTGTTAAAATAAGACAGTGTTTCGTAAAGTGTTAAACATTTTTCGTTATAAAAAGAACAGAGAAGAATAGAAACGCAGAATAGATACGAAGACATATGGGACTACTTTTTTGCGCACGAAAAATGATTAATGGAGGATAAATGACAGATTTTTATCTTCCGACCTCTTTGATTGATAGGATTTTAAGATAGATAAAAGCAAAGTTTGAATTCTTTTTCCAAATATTCGTATTATGAAAGAGATTGAAATATTTCTTTAAAAGTTTCACAACGATGTATATGGATTTTTGTATTTAAACGCATTGAAGATTTTTTTTTCAGTTGATTTAAAGATGTTGCTTTTCTTCTTTATCAGTGAGTCGATATCCAAATTCGTATCTGGCGAAATTTTCAGTAAGAGATGGAACCATCACTTAATACAAATCTTATCGTGAATTGACTTTGTCAGTCAATTTGTTAGCTGAGTTAAAGGGATTTAAAATCAAGTTTCTGCTTGCTTTTTTTCTCCTAAAATTTAAACAAAGACCGCTACTTTCATTCCCTTGCAAAGATAGCTTTAAAATTGAAACCAATGTAGGATTACATGTTGAAAACCCCTCAAAGAATTAACGATTTTTACAGCAAAATGCGTTTGAAACAGTATAGTCAATATTACAAAATAAGGTATAAATATATGTCCATTGATTAACGCAACAAAATATCAGTTAGCTCTATAGCCCAGTTGGTAAGGTACCTGACAACGATTTTGAATGTCGTGGACATGAGTCCCATAAGGGACTTTTTTTTTCCAGAACTTCAGATACACAGTCACCTCTTTATTATTTTTCCTCACAAAATGCCAGATTTCTCCCGCCGAAAGAAATAGGGGGGATTAAATTTAGTGTAATGCCCCTTTAAAAACCCAAACTATTCGATAGCGCATTTCAGTAGTATGTATTCACCATGTTAGATATGACATTATTTGGGCGATTTTTACAGCCATTTTCATTTTTTCTCCTTTTCTTTTAGTAGCTACCGTTCTTTGATCCAGAGTTATCGTTGTTTATTGGTACTTTTACTTCAACTTACTCAAGGGTATAACAAACGAATATTGGCAACGTTATCCTTACATACCTTAAGTGCAGTGAAGTTGACATATATTGGGAAAAAGTCAGGGTCTGAAACACAATTAATAGTGCAATTATTACTCCAGCAATATCGCCGGTTTACTTCAAAAACCTCATAACTACAGCTTGCTATGACGGACTTCAGGACCGTATGCCTACAGTGTAGATCAAGATCAGACTGCACACTTTGTGCAGTCTGATTTTTAATCTACACTGTCCAATAAGGGGCTATAAAAGAGAGAGAAAGAAAAAAAAAAACAAAAAACCTGAAGCAGCAACATTAAAGTTTAAAATTAGTATCTCCTTTTAAAGTTTCCCGGGTATCGAACTCAGGACCTTATGGTTGCGTCGGCCTCGTAACCACAAGTTCCTGAGTTCGATACCCGGGAGCGGTTATCAACTTTGGGATTTTTCATTGGCCAACACATTCGGCGCAAGTACTGGCGTAGTTCCCAGTAAGTTGAATCGAGAGTGATAGGTATAAGTTGTTAGAAGCTGTTTCCCAATCGATGTAAAATAAATATGTTTATTTCACGCTTTCCGGTAGGATATCGAGAAATAGCAGTGAAAATATTTTTCGATCTTACACTGGTACGACCAGTGAAAATACCGATTTTCACGTTCTTGTTGCCTAGGTAAATTGCGCGTGCCTAACAACCAGATGGGAAATATGACGTCATATACCTTACATTTCTCGCGCTTGACGTAACGTTGCTATGCGGAAGGGGTTCGCCACGGGGAATAACGGAAAAGAACTGTACTGAATTTTGATAAAGTTCCTCCCAGACAGGGTTAAAAGCATAAAATAAATAGAATATTTGTTTTTTTTTCGGTGTAAGATCGAAATTTATTTCATCTTGTGAACACCATCGGTAATATTTTCACTCGTGGCTGCGCCACTCGTGAAAATATTACCGATGGTGTCCACTCGATGAAATATATTTCGATCTTACACCGAAAAAAACAAATATCCTCTATTTAAACCACAGTTTCATGTAACTTTTTCAGAAGATTAATTGTTAAACCCCTCTTTGCTCTAGCGTCACTCATTTCATTTTGATTGGTCAGAATTGAGGATCAGGAAATCTCAAGAACCGGTTATTAGTTGATATAAAATATAATACAGTCTAAACTGGCCTACATTATACCTAAATGCAGATATAGGCTATACTAGGGGAGGTAAATCTAGTTAACCGTTTACCAAACGACAAAATTCTAGACTGGTCCGAATTGAAGGCATTTGCAGACGACAAAATAAAAGTGACTGAAAATTTGAAATTTGTTTTGTGAAGGGTAGAAAACATTGTGGGAAAAGGAGAAAATGCTGGTTACCAGCATTTTCTCCTTTTCCCACAATGTTTTCAAAAGGCTTCTTTCTCAGGGGCGTCAAAAGTAGGGATTGTGTGGTAATGGGTTAAAGTATAGACATCATTCTATTTGTAGTTACATAAAGAACGACAACTCTGTATTACAGAATCGTACAATGACTCGTAGTTTGCATTTACATTAGTTACATTTGTGTGCCATATTTAAACATTTTATACACGTGTAACATGTAAGTGTCAATAGGATTTTCAAATTTATTATATGTTTAATCACGTGACTAGGTGATGTTTTATTGTCTGTATTTTTATACCTATTGGTTTCTTTTTTAATATATACTTTCTCTGCCATTCTCATGTATATCATTACTACATTTTGTTTTCAATACTTTAGTATCATATAGTGTATTTTGTGTTACTGGTATTCAGAGAATGATAAAATGGACTCGCCATCTTTTCTGGGTGTTATTTTTTTCCATTCACTCTTTACCAAACGACAAAATTTTAGACTGGTCCAAATTGAAAGCATTTTCAGACGACAAAATAAAAGTGACTGAAAATTTGAAATTTGTTTTATGAAGGGTAGAAAACATTGTGGGAAAAGGAGAAAATGCTAGTAACCAGCATTTTCTCCTTTTCCCATAATTTTTTCAAAAGGCTACTTTCTCAGGGCTGTCAAAATGAGGGATTGAGTGGTAATGGGTTAAATAAATAACTACACAATATTAACGCCATTTTCAACATAACTCAACCCTTTCCCAAACAACCCCTGGTTTTCACGGCCCTTGAAAAATAACTTTTTGAAAACATCGTGGAGAAAGGAGAAAATGCTGGTTATCAGTATTTTCTTCTTTTACCACAATGTTTTCTACCCTCCAAGTCAAACACATTTCTATTTTTGAGTCACTTTAATTTTGTCTTTACAAATGCTTTCAATTTGGACCAGTCTAAAACTTTTTCATTTGGTAAAGAGTTAACACCATTTTCTACATTACTTCAGTTAAGTCACAGGGGGCCAATCCACACATTTATGCTTTCCAGGATTTTCTTCTACTAGTTCTATGAACACTTTTTTACCCAAGCCACTGGCCGCTTTCCCACTTAACTATAGTCAAAACAATGATTAGCTGTGGGAGAGGAAACTAAAGCTGTCACTGAATGTGACTTAACCCTTTCCTAAACGACAAATTTTAGACTCTTCCAAACTCAAAGAGTTTGCAGACAATTTTGAATTTGATGAAAATGGCAGAAAGTTCTCCTACAGGGTAGAAAACACTGTGGGAAAAGGAGAAATTGCTCGTTACGAGCAATTTCTCCTTTTCCCACAGTGTTTTCAAAAGACTTGTACCGCAAACATGTTAAAGATTAGGGCTTGTTTAGGAAAGGGCTAATACCCCCACCAGTGTTTTGACAGAAACTGGCAATTACAAGTATTTTGTACACAGACTAACACCACAGACACACAGATGGACAAATGGATGGACACAGGGACAGACAGGTAGATTGCAGTGTACCCCCAAAAAATATTGCCTGATTTGGGTATTCAATCCTGCGACACACATTTTTGAGTCCTGAGCTATTGTGTTTAGGCTTTTTTCCTTAATGTCTGAGATTTAATACATTAAATTGATGTAATAAGCTATCCAAACCATACAGAAGGACCACCTTAACCCTCTACCAATATACAAAATTCTAGACTGGTCCAAATTCAAAGCACTTGCAGACAACAAAATAAACATAACCATCAAAGACAACTTGCACAGTTTAAGCGAAATATAATTTGTGGTTTGGAAATGCTATAGGTTTGGACAAGTCTAAATTTTTATTGTGTGGTAAAGAGTTAATTAAATCTATCTATCTATCTATCTATCTATCTATCTATCTATCTATCTACCCAGCCACCCACTCATCCATCCATCCTTCCTTCATTCCTTCCTTCCTTCCGTCCATCCATCCATCCATCCTTCCATCCATCCATCCATCCATCCATCCATCTGTCAATCATTTCATCCATCCATCGATCATGCCATCCATCCATCCATCATCCACTCATCCATATGCCTTTCTTCCTCTTTAAAAAAATTAATATCCATAAAAATATGTCCCTGTTTTTTTCATGAAGGAATGTACAGTTGTATAAGTTTGCGTCACCCCTACCCCACCTCCCACCCATTTATACAGACAGAAAGCTTAAAAAAAGTCTACATGATTTCTTCGTTAACAATTTAATTATTAACAATCAATATATTTACATATCCATTTAACATGATACACAAATATACAAAGTCAAACAGTTACCTCTATAAAACACATGTACATTGTCTTTTTTCTTTATTCTCATCTATACACTTTTTTAACTCTTTACCACACTGTCTCGAGTTTTGATGAGCCTGAATGAGAAAGCTTTTGAAAGCATTGTGGGAAAAGGAGAAAACCAGCATTTTCTCCTTTTCCCAGAATACTTTCTAGCCTGTCACAGACAGGCTAGAATGTGAATGAGAAAGCTTTTGAAAGCATTGTGGGAAAAGGAGAAAACCAGCATTTTCTCCTTTTCCCAGAATATTTTCTAGCCTGCCACAGACAGAAAGCACTATCAAAACTAGATATACTTAATTTTGTTGCTTGAAATTGTTTTCAATTTACTCCGGTCTTTAATTTTGTCCATATAACAGCTTAACCCTTTACCAAACAATCCTTGGTTTTTACAGCCCTGAGATAGAAGCCTTTTGAAAACATAGAAAAAAAAAAAAAATGCTGGTAACCAGCATTTTCTCCTTTTCCTGCAATGTTTTCTACCTTGCTGGAAATAAAAAATCAAATTCTGAGTTACATTTAATTTGTTGTCTGCAAGTGGTTTTGATTTGGGTTAGTCTAAAATTTTGTCATTGTTATATGTTGATACTTTTGTCAGTTTCTAGGAAAGGGAATAATTATTATCTCTCTTTGTAATGAAAATATAAATAAATGGTAATTCTAAGAAGGAAAAAAAGGAAAAACAAATGGCTCAGTGAAGTAGCACAATAATACTCATTTTTAATCGTAGCAAACTTTGTGGGATAATACTAAAGTAGAAATAGTTTTCCACGAGGAGGGTACTACTTTAAGGGTACTACCTTAAAGTTCTTGGAACAGGTTAAAAACATTATCAGTAGAGGAGAAAATGCTGGCAATTAACATTTTTCCTTTTCCCACAATGTTTTCAAAAGGTTTCTTCCCCAGTATCATTAAGACACAGAATTGTTTGGCAAAGGGTAAACTTGGAAGAACCTTATCCCCATTTATTGTACATTATTTGACTGATTATTGTTGTAGCCAATACTGAATTCATTCTAGAACTGTAAGATACTGAGTCCTAGGATGGCAATTACTGGCCATAAATATTGTCGTGGATAAGAGCAAGATCAGCTTACACAAAACATGCAGTCTGATCTTGGATCTACACAGTCTAAAAAAAAAAGAGAAAAAGATTCAAAATGAAACAACTGTAAAACTTACCATATGATTAAATTAACTCAACCATACATCAAAGTTTTACACTAGTTCAATAATTCGAAAGCACTTGCAGCAATAAAATAAACATAACTCAAAAATTGAAATTTGTTTCCAGCAGGGTAGAAAACATTGTGGGGAAAGGAGAAAATGCTGGTTACCAGCATTTTCTCCTTTTCCTACAGTGTTTTCAAAAGGCTTCTTTCTGAGGTTTGTTTAAACTCAGAATTATGTGGTAAAAGGTTAAAAAGTTTTTCAAATGAAAGCATTTGTAGAAAGTAATTTAAATGTAGCTGAAATTATGAGATTTGGCTGTGAAAGAGTAAAAAGTGTTGTGGAAAAAGGAGAAAATGTTGGTTACCAGCATTTTCTCTCTTTTCCCATACTGTTTTTAAAAGCTTTTTTTCTTGGGGTCCTTAAAACTTGAGATATATTGTGCAGCAAGGGATTAAAAATAGTTCCCTTACAGTGTCCTTTGAACTTCGTCAACAAAACATAGAACGATGATTAACAATGGATCATAAGAAAAGCTTTATCAACAGAACAGAGAATGGTAATTGAAAATGAACGGTCACAAAAGTTTTATCAACAAAACGGTGATTGACAATGGACAATCATAAAGCTTTGTTGACAAACAAGAAAATGATAATTGACTTTGAAAAATCACAAATATCTTGTCAACCAATAAGAAAATGACGATGACAATAAACAACTGCAAAATTTACATCAACAAAGTGGAAAATGGTGATAGTCAATGAAAAATCACAACATGTTTGTCAACAAAGTCGAAAATAATGACTGAGAATTAACAAACACAAAAACTTTGTCAAAAGGAAGTAACACAACTCCTGATTGGCTTAACCAAACGGTTTAACCAATAAAAATTGTGTTATTTTCACATTTGGAAAATTATTGCAAATAAGACTGAAAATGTTCTAGAGAATGTTTAATAACTTAGTGAACTTACATTTTCAATCAGACAATGTCATGAAATTGGAATGTGTAAATTAATTCGTGAAACTCAAATCAGAAAATAATTTAACAACTTTTGGCAATAAAACAAAAATGTCCACAACTAGACTCAAGTTTCCATAATCCTGAAAACATGATAAACTGTGCTAAAGGTAGGCATCTCTTGATTATGTAAATAAAACAAACTTTTCCAAACTTGTGAATAAGACATGCTCTATAAAAAGAGGGTTAAATGCAACTGAAGAAAGCATCAACCAATGAAAGCCTCTGCAGTCTTTAACCTTTTACCACAAAATCCCGACTTTTAACGACCCTGAGAAACAATGCCTGTGAAAACATTATGGCAAAAGGAGAAAATGCTGGTAACCAGCATTTTCTCCTTTTCCCACAATGTTTTCCGTCCTTTTCAAATTAAATTTCAACTTTTGATACACATTTATTACATTTATTTTGTCGCCTGCAAATGCTATCAATTTGGACAAGCCAAAATTTTGTTGTTTGGTAAAGAATTAAATATGACTCAAAAGTTGAAATTTGATTTGGGAAGGGTAGAAAACATTGTGGGAAAAGGAGAAAATGCTGGTTACCAGCATTTTCTCCTTTTCCTACAATGTTTTCAAAAGCTTTCTTTTTCAGGATCGTAAAAAGTCGGGATTGTGTGGTAAAGAGTTAAAGGCCGAAATGACTCGTAACTTTTTGCTATTTGTAAATTTTCTACATGCCCAAGGACCACAGTGCCTTATGATTTAGTCAGCCATTAGACAAAATTGATTTTTTGGGGATCTGTATCATATATCTCCAAATAAAAGCTCCTGGGAGCTATGCAATACATAGAGAGGGAGCAATTATTTTGTACTAATTTGCAAAGTAAAAAGCATGACCAATTTAGATGTTCATCAAATTCTTCAAATATTGTCATTTTAATCAATTAATGCACATTAGAATATCATAATTTAACTATTTACCAGACGGTAAAAATTTTTAGACTGATCCAAATTTTCAATTGTATTTGCCGATAACAAAATAAATGTGATTAAAAAATTGAAATTTGTTTCAGGAAGGAAAAAAAACATTGTGGGAAAAGGAGAAAATGCTGGTTACCAGGACTTTCTCCTTTTCCCACAGTGTTTTCAAAAGGCTTCTTTCATAGGATATTTAAAGTCAGGATTGTGGTAAAGGATTTAGGCTTTTTCTAGGGGTTGGATGTACTATTAAGGTGAGTGCTTTTACAAGGAGAAAGATGATACGGTAATTATAAGGACAAATGAAAAAAGTTTCCTTAATATGATGTATCACACTAATCCATTAATCTTTTACCACACAATCCCGACTTTTAAGGACCCTGTGAAAGAAATCTTTTGAAAACAGTGTGGGAAAGGGAGAAAATGCTGGTAATCAGCTTTTTCCCCTATTCATACAATGTTTTCTACCCTTCCCAAAACAAATTTCAATTCTTCAGTCACTTTCGTTTTGTCGTCTGCAAATGCTTTCAATTTGGACCAGTCTTAAATTTTGTTGTTTGGTAAAGAGTTAAACCCCACCTTGCCAAAGGGCAGTTCATATAAAAAAAGATCTATTGCGAGTTCAAGCATGACTTTGGCTAATATCTCAATATATCTGATGCTGTAGATACGAGATCAGACAGACCAATATGTACACCCTGATCTTGATCTACATATAACTACACCTAAAATCTGCAAGAAAGCATGGAAGCAAGGAAATAATTCTATCTACAATCTATACGCATGAACATACCATTTTTCTTTCATAACAAAACAGAAAACTTAAAGCTAATCTAAATTCCTTACCAGTTTTCTCTTTACCAAATGACAAATCTTAGACTTGTCAAAATTCAAAGCATTCAAAGCATTAGCAGACAGCAATTTAAATGAGGCTGAAACAGTAAATTTCGTCTTGGAAACATTTTGGGAAAAGGAGAAATTGCTGGTTACCAGCATTTTCTCCTTTTCCCAAAGTGTTTTCAAAAGCCTTTATTCATCTGGCCACTAAAAGTTTGGACTGTTTGGTAAAGATTTGAAAAAATTATTTCAATAACTAAACACAATTATATATAGTATAGAGACACAAAATAAAATAGTAAGTCATTAGTATTGAAACTCAAAAACATTTTTTAACAAAATATATTCTCTCTTTTCTGTACAACAACTTTAACCTTGTTAAAAAAAAAAATACAAATAATAACACATTTTAACTGTAAATATGATTTCCACTTATATATCTCTAGATCTTACATCCAGCCGTATAAGAACAAGAACACTGAATGTAGGCGCCAATACCAAACAATCCCCTTAAGTCGCTTGATTTTCAAAGTGAAAATTCAAAGTGTGGCATGCGTGGTCGTGAGGTACAGCAATGGCCTCATGACCATTTGGTCCCAAGTTCAATACCTGAGAGTGGGTGTCAACTTTGTGATTTCATATTGGCTCACATATTTGGTGCAAATACTGGTGTATTTCCCAGGAAGCAGAATCAAGAGGAATTAGTACAAGTTGTATAACTTTGTTTCTTGATCAATGCTAAATAAATATGTTGAAGTCTTTACCACACAATCCCAACTTTTAACGTAACCAGTATTTTTCTCCTTTTCCTACAATGTTTTCTATCCTCTCAGGACAAATTTCAATTCTTGAGTCATGTTAATGTTGTTGTCTGCAAATGCTTTCAATTTGGACAAGTCCAAAATTTTGTCGTTTGGTAAAGAGTTAAACTAAAATTAAAAAAAAACAACATATCTGTGTCAAAAATACTTATGATTAGTATCTGCCCTTGTTGATCTGCTTTCTGTATTTATGGTAAACAACTTGTCCAAGTTAAAAGTAAATATGTCAAGTAAATAGCAGAGATACTATGAAATGTCAAAATGTTTGGATGACAATACAGATGACCACAATGTAGAAGATGACATCAGAACTCTTTCAAAAACAGCCCAGTTAATAAAAAAGGGAATGATGAACTCTCATAAACTTTGATGGGGATTTTGAAAATAAAACAACAACAACAACAACAAAAACAAATTCAAGAATTTGAGGTTCTAGCTCTGTGCCTGAAATAAAGGAGACTGAGAAATTCTGTGTTGCTTCCACAGAAAGAATTTCATAATTCCGATTGGTTAAATCATACTCAAGTGACCTATCAAAAGCCTCAAGTTATTTCTTTTGCAAATTTCTTTCTGAAGATTGATCATAGTCATGGGTTATGTGGAAAAGAAGCCAGTGGCTTGCTCAGAATATTGTGAGAAGTACTGGGAAAAGAAACTCCTGGAAACTGTCCAAAGTTTGGACTTAAACAAGCAATACCCTATATGCTACCAATTACCTGCAAACATGAGTAGATATTTTAAAAGGCATATAGTGTGCAATAATGGGGATTGGATGTACATGTATTTCTTTGTTGTGTTTATCCGTAGATGAACACAGAAGCACATGGGACAGATGGAATGTTTGATGTGTTTACTTCCAAGTAAGCACAACTCAAAATTCACAAAACTATATAACTCTTGACCAAACAACATAATTTAAGACTAGTCGAAATTGGAAACATTTGCAGGCAAAAAAACTAATGTGACTCAAAAATTGAAATTTGTTTTTGGAAAGGAAGAAAACATTGTGGGAAAAGGAGAAAATGCTGGTTACCAGCATTTTTTCCTTTTCTCACAATGTTTTCAGAAGGTTCTTTTCTCAGGGTGGTGTAAACCAGGGATTGTTTGGGAAAGGTTAAACTATATCGGATATGATCTCTATAAGCAACATACAAATAAGCATACATTTTCTACAAGTTCAGAACACTGACTAGATCGTTTTTTCTCGTAAAATGCTGCATGCTTGATTCAAAAAATAATATAGACATTTAACTCTTTACCAAACAAACATAAGTTTTAACAACCATGTGGGAAATAGGATTTTGAACACATTGTAGAAAAGGAGAAAATGCTTGATAAACACAGTGTTGCATCCAGGATGACCTCAGAGAGGGGGAGATCCCCCATCATATTATAAAAATGGGGGGAGTGAACAATTCTAGTGTACCACAGATAAAAACTTATCTAAATTAACTTTATTTAGCATGAATATAACTTTGAGATTATGTAGCATATTTACCTTTGAAAAAAGAAAATATCAATACCGTCTTGAAAAAGTCCGTAATACGTTTAGGTGGCATAATCCAGGAGAACTGATGAATTTAAATATATTCCGCGTTCAAATTTGGTACACAATTTAATCCTACACGTGTTGAAATTACTACCGGGGTATTGCTCAATAGCACATATCCCAATACAAGTCAATTACGTAATCCAAAGAATTGAACAATGCCATGTATCCCTCTTGTCGATTACGTCATACGGGTATTTCCCCAAAAAGTTATCGGTTAACTGGTGTAAGTGAAATTGTAGACTGTTATGGTTACGACCTTATTTCGCTACAAAACTGATATGCGGGTTATTATTTTTGGCAGGAATCGAGTACATGGAGCGTTCTCCATACATGTAAAATACAATTTTGTTGCGCACTGACTATTACAGAGCGGGGGATTATATCCGTTTCTGCGGGAGTTGCCACCCGAGAAAATCTAAAATTGCGGGATTTAAAGTAAAAAAAGCGGGATTTGCGCGATCGCGCGCCCTGGATGCAACACTGTAAACAGCACCTTCTCCTTTTCCCACATTGTTTTCAATCCAATTCTTCTTTAAAAAATTATCAGTTCTAAAGGCTATTATTTGAGCAGGAACTACAATAACAATCTATGATCAAGAATGTAACACAAAAATAGAAGAAAAAGTTATGTAGTAGAAATTTTGAAATGAAATTTGTAGTACAGTTTTTTCACATGTGATTTTTGTTCTCAAAATTTACAATCTTCACACATTTAATGAAAATCTCTTATCACATGACACAATTTTAGACTTGTCAAATTTGAAAGCATTTGCAGACCAAAAAAGAAATGTTACTAAACCCCTTACCACACTATCCCACCTTTAACAACCTAGAGAAAAAATCCTTTTCAAAACATTGTGGGAAAAGTGAAAAATGCCGGTAACAAGCATTTTCCTGATTCCTGACAAAATCAACTTCCAAAATTTCAAGAGTTACTCATTTTGTCATCTGCAAATACTTTAGAATTGGACCAGTCTAAAATTTTCATGCCAGGTAAAGAATTAAAACACAAAATTTGTCATTTAAAAGGTAAAAAATGTTTAGGGAAAAGAAAAAAAAATGTTGCTGTTAACTATTTTCTCCATTTCCCCCAAACTTTTTCAGAAAGCTTCTTCTTTAAAGTTGTTAAAAGCCAAGACTACATAGTAAAGGCTAAAGCCTTTGCCAAGTGACAAAATTTTAGACCTGTTAAAAAAAAAATGAATTGGTGGAAGACCTGTAATTTTCTCATGTTGCTTAAACAACGTAATATACCTTACACAGAAAACTTCTGACTTCGTCAAGGTGACACATTTAAGATATACTAGTCATGCTCTGTAAAAGGGGGGTTTATTGCATCTGCAAAATGCACTGACTCAAGTCGGCCTATGCAGGCTGACTTGGGTCAAAACTTTTTGCTATTGGTAAATTTTCTGCACATCGAAGAACCATTCTACCTCTTGATTTAATTGATTGTTCGACAAAATTGGTTTTCATGGTTCCATCATTATGTGATGACTTGCCTGGCACAATGCATCACCAAGATGGATAAACCCTTTGCCACAAAATCCTGAGTTTTGACAAACCTAAGACAGAGGCCTTTAGAAAACATTGTGGAAAAAGGAGAAAATGCTGGTAACCAGCATTTTCTCCTTTTCCCACAATGTTTTCTACCTTATCAAAGACTAATTCCGTCATTTGAGCCACAATTTGAGCAACAAATTAATTTATGGCTTTCCATTTGGACAAACTCCATATTTCTAATGTGGTAAAGAATTAACCCTTTACCACATAATCCCAACTTTTAACAACCCCATGGAAGAAGCCCTCTGAAAACATTGTGGGAAAAGGAGAAAATGCTGGTAACCAGCATTTTCTCCTTTTCCCACAATGTTTTCAACTCTTCCAAAGTCAAGTTTCAATTTTTGAGTGATGTTTATTTTGTCATCTGCAAAATGCTTTCTATTTGGACAATCTAAAATTTTGTCGTTTGGTAAAGACTTAACCCTTGTTTTGCCAGAGCACGATTCAATATTTTAACACTATTAAGGTGACGCATATAAGATATACGTAATTTCTTCAAATACTATACTGTTATTGGACCGTCCACTGAATTGTAGTTACCAGATTTTCGACTAGGAGATGTGGCTTCACCTTTGATATTGGCTACGTGGCCCTGGATGGATTCCCAAACATTGCTTAACTGAAGAGGAAAGATCAAAGTATGGTGAGTGGTGGATTGTATATAAGCCACGTTCTGAGAAAACAGGGCTTAAAGGTGGGTATTTAGATTTTTCACATATAACCAAATTAGAAATATTTATATCACAGAAATTTACGTGAAAAAACAACTCAAATCATCAATAATTAAGAATGATAAAATTACACAAAAAATTTTGATGGTATTCCCTTGAAAGGCTATGTAGCATCATAAGTACTTTTAGATTTTGTGCCAGAAATAACAAAAAAGCATTTTGTGGGAATGTTATGTGACTGGTACATGACTAATGATGCTTAAATTCCATAACATGACAAATATGTAATTATTTTCCATAATGTCTTCTTCGAACGCTATGTTAAAGCTTCGTCTATGTATTTCTGGTATGTAAAACAAGTTGGTGTCAACCTGGGCTATAGTAAATCTGTAATTTCTCTTGTGTTCAGAAGGCTTTCAGCTACTTGGGTGTTATGAATGAAAACTAAAAGACTTTGGGAGTATAAGAACGATTTTTTTTTTGGAAAAAATTTTCGCCCCAAAGGGCCACCTTTAATACATCTGCAAAAAGGAAAGACTGACATGTGTCTCAGTTTTTTGCTATTTGCAAATTTTCTACATGTTAAAGGATGACTCTACCTATAGACTCACATCACAATACAAGCTTTGTTCACCCAGAGGTTGATGGCCTTCCGAACTATTGTGAGAAAAGGGGAAAATGGCAGTAACAAGCATTTTCTCCTATTCTCACAGTTTTCTTCTTTTATAGCATCATTTTCATCTTATGAGCTTAACCCTTTACCAAACGACAAAATTTTAGACTGGTCCAAATCGGAAGCATTAGCAGACGACAAAATTGAACCAACTCAAAAATAGAATTTTGTGTAGGAAGGGTTGAAAATATTGTGGGAAAAGGAGAAAATGCTGGTTACCAGCATTTTCTCCTTTTCCCACAATGTTTTCAAGAGGTTTCTTTCACAGAGTTGTAAAAACTAGGGATTGTTTGGTAAACAGTTAATCAATTAGTCATCCGCAAATAATGTGAATTGGATAAATCTAAAATTTTGTCATTTCAGAAAGAGTTATGTTTAAATGAAGAAAATACCATGGTAAAACTTACTGCGGAATGTGATTTTGATTGCACTGCAGCCATTGAGGCTAGAATGTCGTATAAAATGTCCAGATTTGCATGAATGAGCTGAGTTTCCATTTGAAGACAATAAAGACTATAGTAATTTCTGTTCTCCATGTTGGCTATCTCCCCCTCCTGCTCTAAAATTTTCTGCTCCAGCTGTTCTACTGTACCAGCCTTGAAAAATAAAATTAAGAAATATATAACCTTCTTTTTATCATGGCCTATCATTCAATGAACAGAAGTTGTGAGTTATGAGGCACAATAAATAATCCACAAGAGCCATAGCCTGAGTGGTTTATACATTGAGCCTCATAACTCACAACATGGTTTATTGAATGATAAACCACAATAGAAGAAGATTATTTCGATTCTAACATGACCAATTCTTTATGAAAGGAAAACAAGCTTATCCTTAGAGTAAAAATGCGGATGAAGATTATGTTCCATTGAATAACTTAATTCTGCATGGAATGTTGCAGATTTCGCCACAATTTCCTTGCACTATGTTTATAAAGTACGAGTTCACGTGTCATGTTAGAATAAGCGTTTAACAGGTTTTGAAATAGCAAGTCGAACAAGAAGCGTATTGCTGTGTCAAAATTCTTTAGTGCTTACCTGTCTTTAGTGCATGGGCCTCTATATTAATAGTTAAGAACTAATTTGAATTTGAAGTGAATATCTGCAGTACTAAAGGAAATATTATAACATGTCCAAATTTTTGCATGACTAAGAATGACTGGCCTATGACAAGACATTTTCAAACAGAATTAACATCAAGCATTTTCATTGAAATGATTTACCCCGCAAAAAAAGACCTCCCAGTTGGCCATTTTGCATCAAATTAAAAAAAAAAAAAAAAAAAGGGTCAAGGCAGAATGAGTTATTGTATACATATATAAAGTTTCACGAAATTCCGTCTTATAATGGTATTGGAGATATTCACCTACAGAGACACCCGGACAGATACATGGATGGACAATGCTAAAACTATAACCCTCAGCCTTTGGTGGGGGATAATAAATTCATATAGTATGATGTCAAATTCATATATTATGATGTGTAACTTGCTACAGATTGAAAATATTACCTCTGAGCTTTGCACAGTAGCAGACATTTTCTTCTTTTTATACTGTCCCATTTTCTGGACAGCTCTTTGATGATCTTGTAGCACCCCTTTCTCATGTCTCTCACATAAATCCTTTGTGCGGCAGAAAAAGGAAGCAAAATCAATAGATTAAACCATAAATAGACCATTGGTAAGCCTTCAGCAAAAGCCTATAGCTAAACCTTAACCCATTACCACACAATCCCTTCTTTTGATGACCCTGAAAAAGAAGCCTTTAGAAAACATTGTGGGAAAAGGAGAAAATGCTGGTAACCAGCATTTTCTCCTTTTTCTCACACCTTTTTCTCACAATGTTTTCTACCTTTCATAAAAACAAGTTTCAAATTTTCAGTCACTTTTACTTTGTCATCTGCAAATGCTTTCAATTTGGTCAAGCCAAAAATTACGTCGTTTGGTAATGAGTTAATCCTTTACCAAACAGTCTCATGATTTAACCCTTTCCCAAATGACAAATTTTAGACTCTTCGAAACTGAAACAGTTTGCAGACGACAATTTCAAATTTGATAAAAATGGCAGAAAGTTCTCCAAATGGGTAGAAAACACTGTGGGAAAAGGAGAAATTGCTCGTAACGAGCAATTTCTCCTTTTCCCACTGTGTTTTCAAAAGCATTGTACTGCAGACACGTAAAAACAAGGGCTTGTTTGGGAAAGGGTTAACAATGCTGGGAAAGAAGGATTCTGAAAAACATTGTGGAAAAGGTGAAAATTATCTTCTTTTTTTCAACATTTTTTTCTTCTCTTTATGATACAAAGCCTATCAGCTTAGGCCTATCATGATATTATGTACACCCTTCAGTTTGTGATTTGCAAAAGCTTTCAAATTGTGGAAGGTTTTAAAACTAACCTGTGCAGTAAAAGGTTAAGGATCTTACAATCTGAAAAACAATTAAGCAATAACAAGCTGAATTACCTTATAGGCTGTGATTAGATCTAACAATATCGACACTTGTTCCACGACTGATTCTTCTTCCTCACTGGCCTGGAAAAATTGTGCAACATAAAAATCAATTTACAAACTGTTACAATATATTACACCTTTTTGTCAATAATAAACCGAACAGCCTTTTATCAAGACAAAAAAACTCTATACGAACAACTTTGTATGAACAAAGCAATCCACTTAAACTTAAGTTTAAGCCTTTACCAATAGACAAAACTTCAGACTGGTCCAAATTGAAATCATTTGCAAACAACAAAATTAACGTAACTCAAAGATGGAAATTTGTTTCCAGTAGGGTAGAAAACATTGTGGGAAAAAGAGAAAATGCTGGTTACCAGCATTTTCTCCTTTTCCCACAATGTTTTCAAAAGACCTCTATCTCATGGTCATAAAAACCAGGGATTGTTTGGTAAAGGGTTAAATACAGTACTTCATGTTTTAAAAAGCATTTTCCCAATTTTGTAAAAATATAGGATAATTTCATAAAGAAAGAAAAATTGTTTCTTCTTCTTCTTTTATTTTTGTTTGATGGTTAAGGCTGTTTTCAGCATGATCTCAGCTATTTCACTGCAGCCTGTACACCTATACATCAATTATTTGAAAGAAATTGGATGAAATGGGAATATTCGCCAACTATTATCTCTGTTCCAAACGACAAATTGTAGACTTGTCCAAATTGAAAGCATTTGCAGACTACAAAATAAGTGTGGGTAAAAAATGAAATTTGTCGTGTAAAAGGTTGAAAACATAGTGGGAAAAGAAGAAAATGCTGGTTACCAGCATTTTCTCCTTTTCCTCCAATGTTTTCAAAAGGCTTCTTTCTTAGGGTTAGTAAAAGTCGGGATTGTGTGGTAAAAGGTTATCAGTTTCATTATTAGCCTTATTCCAAATTTAGAAAGTAACACACTTTCTGATTGGCTGAACCAGTTGGTTAAACCAACTGCTTCAGCCAGTCAGAAGGTGTGTTACTTTTACATTTAGAGAATTCTGGAGAATAAGACTGAATGTTCTTAACCCTTTCCCACATAATGACGACTTTTAATAACCCTTGGAAAGAAGCCTTTTGAAAACATTGTGGAAAAAGGAGAAAATGCTGGTAGCCAGCGTTTCCTCCTTTTCCCACAATGTTTTCTACCTTATCAATAAACAGTTGCACCATTTGAGCCATACTGAAATTGTCGTCTGCAAATACTCTCGATTTGGACAGGGAAAAAATTTTGTCATCTGGTAAACGGATAAAATTAGTAGGCAAATATGGGCCCAGGTCTCGGCAAGACAGAAAGCCAAACCTCTTGTGATGCTTTGTCTCCTAAAGCTGCATATTCTACGGACAAATGTTTGAAGCCTCGTTTCAGATGAGACCATGTTTCATTGCTTCCTGTGGCCCAGGATGACACAGGTGTACTGTCATTTCCCATTGCACTGTAAAAATATATCAAAATAATACACTAATACACAGGTTACATTATTAGTTGCATGGTCAGTTGGCAGGGGAATTGGAAACTTGTTCACGGCTGTGTCGAATCACGTCGCCTGTTTACAGGGAAACTGGCTTTACACGGTTTTTGCCAGGAACATGATGTGTAAGTTCCCGATATGTTAACCAATCAGATCAAGTGAAATTTCTTTGCAGTATAATAATAACTTGACCTCACAAGCAAATTTTAGATCAGTTCAAATTGAAAGCATTTGCAGACAACGAAATAAATGTAGCTCAAATGATTATTTTTGTCTTTGATAGGGTAGAAAACATTGTGATAAAAAGAGAAAATGCTGGTTACCAGCATTTTCTCCTTTTTCCCACAATGTTTTCAAAAGGCTTCTGTCTCAGGGCCATTAAAAGTCGGGGAATGTGTGGCAAAAAGTTAATCATTTACCATACAATTGTGTTATCTAATTACCCAAGAAAGCACAAACTAAATACGATCCATTCTGGTATCTAACTCATGACCTAGTATTTGTGGCTTCAATACCTTGTTTGGCAAACTTTCTGTCTGGCAATTTCTTTCTGATATCTAACTCATGACCAAGTATTTGAGGCTTCAATACCTGGTTTCGGCAAACTTTCTGTCTGGCAATTTCTTGCTTCTCACCTTTGATGCTTGAGGGAAAAGTAGTCACTAGCATGACTAGAAAGTTGTGTCAGTATTGATGATAGAGTAAAAAACATTATTGGAAAAGCAGAAAATACCCATTGACAGTGTTTCTTTAATAACAATCAAAAACATAGATAAAATCAGTGAGAACCAGATAGAGGGAGTGATTTTGATTTCAAAATTTACAATATTAATTCCTCTCTTTTTCCACTAAACCCTATGTTATGGGTACTCATTAGAATCATCTCATCAAGACGATTCTAATGAGTACCCATAACATAGCCTTTCGAATAGAAATAATAACTTTGGAATACCATCATCCCCTTTTATCTGGAGATGTGAAACATACCTAAGTTCCCTACCAAACTGGACCATATCACTGGCATAGCTTGTTGAGCGAAATACCATTCTTTCTGTTATATCTTTTATTTTGGACATGCTTTTATGTAACATATTTATGTGGTCCTTACTGTTGGCTATTTGTGTTTGGGTATCCATCGGAACTAAATCCTAAGAAAACAGAACACAAGAAATAGATTTTGATAAACAATAAATAATATATAACAATAAACAACTTTACTATGCTTAGATGTATTTCATGATATAGTCAAATGTTCACCTATCCATGTTTTAACAACCCTAGTGGGAAAGCCTTTAGAAAACATTATGAATAAAGAAGATAACTGCAGGTAATCAACATTTTCTCCATTTTTCACTATATTTTCTACACCTTCAAACATAAATACCATCATTTCAACATGATCTACTGTCTTCTGACTTTTTTTTAATCCATTACTTAACATGTAATATCATTTTCTTTTTTAAAATTTCTTTATCAGATGACAAAATTCCAGAATGGCCTATTACAAAAGTATCACTCAAACTATGAGATTTTGTCTTTGATATAGTAGAAAACATCCTGGGAAAAGCAAAAAAATGCTGGTTAACGGTATTTCCTGCTTTTCACATAATATTTTCGAAAGTCTCTCTTCCTCAGAGAAGTTAAAGTCAAGAATCACAGTAACTGATGACAGCTAATAAAGTGGAGATCCTGGTGTATTTTGACAAAGTGAAGACTATATGAACTTCTCTCTGACAACAGTGGGATTTAACTCTTTACCAAACAACAAAATTTAAGTCCAAACTGAAAGCATTTGCAGACGACGAACTAAATGTGAATCAAAAATTGAAATTTGTTACTGGAAAGGGTAGAAAACATTGTGGGAAAAGGAGAAAATGCTGGTTACCAGCATTTTCTCCTTTTCCCACAATGTTTTCAAGAACTTTCTTTTTCAGGGTCGTTAAAAGTCGGGATTGTTTGGTAAAAGGTCAATGCATTTCAATGATGCATCCTACCAAGCAATTTACATAATCACATGTAGGAATCATGAAATCCATTTTGTATAATAATCAACTCCATTTTGTATAATAATCAACTGAATCATATGGTACATAGGTCCTTTGACCTGCAGAAAATTAAACAATAGCAAAATGTTTCGACCTGGATCAGCCACAGAGAACTGTACAGACTGACCCAGGTCCGTACTTTTAGCAGATTCATTAACCCACTACCACACAATCCATACTTTTGATGCCCCTGAGAAAGAGGCCTTTAAAAAACATTTTGGGAAAAAGAGAAAATGCTGGTAACCAGCGTTTTCTCCTTTTCTCATAGTGTTTTCTACTCTTCACAAAACGAAATTAAAATTTTCAGTCACCTTTATTTTGTCATCTGCAAATGCTTTCGATTTGGACAAACCTACAATTTTGTTGTTTGGTAATGATTTTAACCCTTTTGTCATAAAGCAAGTCTCATATAGATGTAATACACATAGAAAAAGATTTAGAACAACCCTTTCCCAAACGACAGATTTTAGACCCTTCCAAACTGAAAGAGTTTGCAGACGACAATTTTAACTTTCACAACAATGGCAGAAAATTATCCGACGGGGAAGAAAACACTGTGGGAAAAGGAGAAATTGCTCGTTACGAGCAATTTCTCCTTTCCCCACAGTGTTTTCAAAAGACTTGTACAGCAGACACATAAAAACAAGGACTAATTTGGGAAATGGTTAAAAAAAGTCTTACTTTTGCTTTGTTGGCTAAATTACTGGTCATAAATTCATCAGGAATACCTCGGAATGTTTCTTTTATTTTATGCTGCACATCCTAGAAAGAAATAAAGTTTTTTCAAAACTAGGTCAGATATTGCCAGGTGGCTGTGACCTTTGCTCACTTTTTGCCTGATTATAACCCTCTTTTTTTCTGCCAGTGACTAACACATGACCCGAACACACAATAACAGACTGTCATCTCCACAGAATTTTCCATCCCTTTAAATAATATGATTAAATGTATTATATTATGACACCTGCTTTGATATTTTGGCTTTTACTGGGCCTTTAAGCAATTTTAAGATCGATTTCACATTAGTTACTAATATCAAAAACAAAACCATTACAGTTACTAAGAGTAAATTGACACTATACTGTTTACAGCACTTTGAACAATCTTTCAGTTATATTACAGTAATAGCTCACACATTCATGTATTTCCTGAGGTCCACCAGTGATAGGCTTGGGTTCTAAAGAGTCATACCTAAGGGCACCTGACACAAAAAAAATCCAGTGGATCTAGTGGGGCTTGAACCTGGGGTCATGAGCCCTACACTCAGGTACTTAGCCACACAGGACCATTCTAAGAATAGAAACAGCAACAGAAAGTAATCATTATCAAATGCAAGACAAGGTATATAAATAATACTTACAGAGCCTGAGAAAGACAAGAAAAACTGTACAAGTTTGTCGTCATGCATCAATGGATGTCTGGCTATTAATGTCAAATATCTCCGTAATGCTTTTCTTCTTTGCTCTATAAATTCTCGGTTTGCTGTAATATATACAAAATGCAGTTTTGTCCCATCTACAATGACCAAAATGAGAAAGAGTTTTGAAAACAATGTGAGAAATGGAGAAAAATGCTGCTTACTACCATTTTCTCTTTTTCTCAGAATATTTTCTATCTTTTTAAATTCAAATTCTCTGTTTGCTGTAGTATAACAAAAGCACTGTATAAAAGCTTGGAGAGAAAAATACTGATAACAAGCATTTTCTCCCTCTCTCACAATATCTTTCACTCTATGGGGGAAACCTTTTAGGTCTTAACTTCATTGTAAACAGTATCTGACATATTCTCACAAACATTGTAGTGGATGAAGAAAACAATCCATGCATGAATGCAGAAGTCAAAGGTAAGATTCTATTTGAATCCAGAGCTCAAGATAAGACAAAGTAATGGTATTCAAAATCCATTATTTCTCTTCCATACCATATGTTGTGGGAACTCATTAGAATTGTCTAGATGAGACGATTCTAATGAATACTCATAACATAGGGTTTAGTGGAGAATGATTAATATTTTCAATTTTGAAATCAAAATTGCTTCCTCTATCTTTTAGACTGGTCCACATTAAAAGCACTTGCAGACAACGAAAAAAACCATAACTCAAAAATTGAAATTTATCTCTAGCAGGGTAGAAAACATTGTGGAAAAAGGAGAAAATGGTGGATACCAGCATTTTCTCCTTTTCCCATAATGTTTTCTACAGGCCTCTTTTTCAGGTTTGTTAAAAGTCGGGATTTCTGTGGTAAATGGTTAAGAACGTTCTGAGTCTTATTCTCAAAAATTATCTAAATTTGAAAGTAATGCAACTTCTAAATGGCTGAACCAATCAGAAGTTCTGTTACTCTCTTAATCCAGAGTAAGACAGGTAATGAAGCTAAGAATGGTTGGTAAATACCGATCTTGAAATATGTTTACTTACCTCCCATCATCTTCTTTGGTGGAAGCCTTGGAATGCACCTATATGGAAATCTAAGAACTAACAAATCATGGAATGCTAGGAAGTCATTGTATCGTCTGAGAGTCGTTGATTTGTATCGCTGAAATTAACAACCATACATGTACTCTATTAATTCAGTTTTGCTTATTCGCACAATTGCCTTTTTTTTACGATATCTCAGGAGAATGTGGACAGCAATAAAACTTACTTTTTAACTCTTAAACAAACAATTTTGAGATTTAAGAGCCAAAACAACCAGAGCTATTACTAAACGTGATAATACCCCCATCAGCTAAACAATTTTTTGGAGACAGAAGATTATAAGCAGTTCGGTTACAAGAACACAAAACTAAACAAAATGAAAGTATTTGGAAAAGGTAAGTGAAATCTAGCTTAAGCCACGCCCATCCTTAGAAATAATTGGCAAGAATGGAGAAAACACCGGTCACCAGCATTTTTCTCCTTTTCTCACAATGTTTACCAAAAGCATCTGGTTTGTGTAACATGTAGTATGTTAACCCTTTCCCAAATGACAAATTTTGGACTCTTCCAAACCAAAAGAGTTTGCAGACGACAATTTTAGATTTGGAGAAAATGCCAGGAAGTTCTCTAAAAGGGTAGAAAACACTGTGGGAAAAGGAGAAATTGCTCGTTACGAGCAATTTCTCCTTTTCCCACAGTGTTTTCAAAAGTCTTTTACTGCAGACACGTAAAAACCAGGGCTTGTTTGGGAAAGGGTTAATCTTGGTAGAGGATTAATCCTTTACCGCACAATCCAGACTTAGACTTTTAATTAACAACCCTAAGGAAGAAGGCTTTGGATAACATCGTTGAAAAAACAGAAAATGCTAGTACTTGTTCCTTTTCTCACAATGTATACAAAAACCTTACCCCTCTGGATTGTATGAATTAATTTTGCCTGGTAGATGATAAATTGCTGGCGGGATAGCTCAGTGGTAAGTGGATCAGACTCATGATCTAATGGTTGTTATTTTGATATCTGGTGCCGCAAACTTTCTTTATGGCGCTGTTTTGCCTATCACCTCTAGTGCATTTCACATAAATATTCAGTGGCTTGGACAGAAGTATATGTCAGTACTGTCTTGAGAAAACCAAGATACACATGCCAAGGTGCACTGACCACTGTGATATGACTAACAGTGTTGAAAATGGAGTAAACTCCAATACAAACTAAAACCAAGCAGATCAATTGCTGTCTTAATTGCTCTTACCTCACTAGTAACTTCATATTCTACATGTTTAAGAATCAAGCCTTTCTTTTCAGGAAGCAACTCTACTTTTACTGTATCTAGTTCTACCAACTCGGGGAAGGAAAAACACAAAACATTTGGCGATTTTTCTCGTCTCATTTTAATACTTGCTGAGCGAAGATCTGCTAAATCTCCTATGGAAGGCTTTGGTAATTCTGTAATATAAATTGAGAATATTTTACATGTCTACATATTTTTTCCTTAACTCTTTACCACATAATCCCGACTTTTAATGACCATGAGAAAGAAAGCTCTTGAAAACATTAAATGCTGGTAACCAGCATTTTCTCCTTTTCCCACAATGTTTTCTACCCTTCCCAAATCAATTTTCAATTTTTGAGTCACATCTATTTTGTCGTCTGCAAATACTTTCAATTTGGACTAATAAAAAATTTTGTTATTTGGTAAAGGGTTAACTCTTTAACCTACAGCAAAGCTGTGGAGGTTTCTAAGCTAATGATGGCTCAAACGATAGAATCTGCTTACGAAGGGAAAAATACATGTATTGTGGAGAGTGAAAAAAATTTCTGGTTAACAGTGTTTTCTCCCTTTCAACAGTGTTTGCAAACACTATCTTTTTCAGGATTATACAACCTTCAGATAGTCTGGTATAAAGATAACTGAGGAACAACTCACATTAATCTGATGTCATCTACTTTGTAAAGTAGAAGTAAGGATACAAACTAAATGTTTTGAAAATACGAAATAATGCAGAGGCTATTTACTGGTAACTTTTTACCACAGGACAAAAGTTTAGACTCATACATAATAATAAAAAAGGCATTTATGACAAGAAGTCAAATATTGCTTGTATGATGAAGGGCAGGAAACATTGTGGAAAAATGGGAAAATGCTGGGTAACCAGCATTTTCTCCTTTTTCCACAATATTTTGAAAGTCTGTTTCTTTAGGGTCACTTAACTCTTTACCACACAATCCCGACTTTTAACGACCCTAAAAAAAGAAAGCTTTTGAAAACATTGTAGGAAAAGGAGAAAATGCTGATAATCAGCATTTTCTCCTTTTCCCACAATGTTTTCTACCCTTCCCAAATCCTGTTCAAATTTTTGAGTCACATTGATATAGTCATCTGCAAATGCTTTCAATTTTTACAGGTCCAAAATTTCGTTGTTTGGTAAAGAGTTAAACACAGTATGTTTGGTAAATGGTCAAATGAAGAGGACCATGATCTGGCAACAGGGAGATGAATTCATCTGTGTGCTAAAGCAAGTCATCACATAATTCTGGACCCCTTAAAATCCATTTTGTATTACATGTGACTGAATCAATGTGTAGAAAGGTTCTTTGCATTCAAAACTGAAAGATAGCAAAACATTTCAGCCAATGTCAGCCTGCACTGAATGCACATACTGACATGGATTGATACTTTTTTGAAGATGCATTAAGCCCCCTTTTCACATAGAGTGGCTCAAATAGATTCCACATGTCAACTTACCTTGACCTGAGAAAGTTTCAAGAAGTTTATCGTTAATAGTTTTCCCTTGTTGAGCTAAAGCAGTGAGTGCTAAAGCCTTATACAGACCATTCCTAGACAAGTAGCCTTGTTTTGTATCTACAGCATCCCAGATCTACAATATTATGAATTAAAAAATACATAAACCCTTAACCTCACAATCTCTACTTTTGACAACCCTGAAGAAGGCTTTTGATGACCCTGAGAAAGAAGCCTTTAGAAAACATTGTGGGAAAAGGAGAAAATGCTGGTAACCAGCATTTTTTCCCTTTTCCCACAAAGTTTTCTGCTGTTCCAAAAACAAATTTCATATTTTCAGTCATTTTTTTCGTCTGCAAATGATTTCAATTTGGACCAGTTTAAACTTCTGTCATTTGGTAATGATTTAAACACTTGACTTGTAAATTCTTCATTTATGTTTTCAAAACCAATTATGTAAAAGCCAGCTGCTGCTGATAACAAGTCAACCATGAAACAAATACGGCAAAATCTATGGGAAATCACTCGGGTAAAAAAGGTTTCAATCAGGCATGCTAAATATCTTTTCTTGGCAACAGTACTTCATCCTCTTATGCAAAATTTTCAGGTCAAACACAAATTTTGATTTCACTGAATTATTAAACACCGGCATTCATATTTTTCACAGTGTATGCCTTGTTTCAAAATTAAAGCAAATCAAGGGAGAAATGTGTGCATGACATGGGAATCAAACCCATGATCGCTGAAATATTAGTATCACAGCTATACATCTGAGCTAGCCTGGCAACTGGTCATGAGTCCAGCCAACCACAACTATAACACTACTCCACTTCTTGATCTTCTGGGCACCAACTAACCCCCTTCTCACGGACCGCTGGCACAGCATACCCATGCTCAGCAATCTACCGTGTTGCCAACGAAGTAAATCAAGGAAGAAAAATGTGCCCAATGTGCGACTTGGACCCATGATCCCCTGAACAATAGCAATGCAGCTCAAACGACTAAGCTAGCTGGGCAACTGGTCGTGAGTCCATGCTAAGTCAATTACAACAAAATTTTGCAAGTGCCAGGATATGCCCAAAAATGTAACCCATGCTAAAACACTTCCAACACCCAATATGCATTATCGGATCCAGCAGAGGAGGGGTGGTGAGGAGGGGGGGAGGGAAGGGGGTCAGGACCCCTCCAGAGTTTTCAAAGTAACTGCTGTCTGCCTGATATTTTGACCAAGTATATGCTACAGCAGTATACATTCTGACAGGAATGCAATTATTTCATGGAGTAGCAAATTTGAATATGTAATGATCAATAAGATTTTCTGAGCCTGGAACTCCATCCCAACCCGAAAAAATCCTGAATCCGCCCAGATATAGATATCATTTGCATATTGCAAGTTGCTCATTTTCTTAATTTTAAACATCACAACATCATCAAAACAGGAAAATATACATCAGGATTTTGCAAAAAAATATGCAAATTCTGGAATGAATATTTCTTACTGGCAATTTACCTGCATTATCGTTGACTTGGGTAGGCTTGACTTTACTAGAATTCCCAGAAACATATCTTGATCAACATGCTCCTGATTCGGGCAGACGATATCGTATACTTCTCGATAAAACGGAGGTATCGACCCTGAAAAATAATGAAATTGAATGTTTAGGAGGAGAAAATTCCTGTCAGAAAAATTGCTCAAAATGAAATCTTAAGTTTAAAAAAAATGTCATTCGTGGATTTTTAGACACTCCCACCTACCGAAAGTCAGGTCGGCCGCCATTTTGGACTAGTCATGTGATCTTTTCGTTTTTCAGTCTCTAAACTTGGAAAATCAACTTTAGTCATTATCATACTCAAATGAAATCATCAATTACTAAACCAGCAATTAATAAATTGATTTTCTATGTAATAGATATGAAACATATTCACCAAATACTAAATATAAATCAAATGTTTTGTTTGGTTTGAGATTAACTAAAGTATCATGGTTGCCTTGTTTACATGAGATACACAAATTTGCCAATCTGCAATTGACATTCGCTGTACCTAACTTTGCATCTATCCAGCTTCCTGCTCATAGTATCCCGTAGTTATTTCTTAAGATATTGTTATGCGTAAAACCATCCCAGTTTCAGTTCATCAGATTTATACCGGTAAAACTGCATCAAGTCTGGACATGAGAATTTGCTGGTGTTGACACTTCAATTTTTTTGACATTTTAAACTCGGTAGACAGAGCGTGTGAATACATTGCAGAAGACTCTCTGATGACACTTTTTGTCAATCTGCAATGGATAGATATAGTTACTGAATCAAAATAAATTCTTCTTGTATCAAGGAATGCCAGGAAAAACCAAGGTAATTATTTGCTTTGTTGGCTTCGACAAATTGCGCCCTCCTCAAAACCAAACTGGATTAAAGATTGATTGTCAGTATCTTTCCTGGACTCTTTATCAAACCACAAGAATATATCTTTTTGAAATCGACTGCATTTGCATATGATAATGTTAGTGTGACCAAAAGTAAGGAACTTGTTTATGATGGGATGAGAAACGGAGAAACTGCATGTCATCAGCATATTCTTTCTTTGTTGACATTTTCAGAAATGCAACATGTTTAAAATGATGTATGTCCAAAGTCAGAGCTTTATTAGAATTATATCTCTTCATTTATGCACTGAGAAAGAAGAGTAATGTAACATGTGTCTCCTAATGTCCCCCATCCTAGCATTAATCATGATGCTGCCTAACTCTTCTCCAGATTAGGAAATTTTGGTGTGCTGAAAACGAAAGAATTTGCAGACGACAAATTTAGAGCTGCCAAAAAGGTGTTATTATCATTTGTAAGGGAAGAAAACACTGTTGAAAAAGGACAAATTCTCTTTTTTTTCCCCCACAGTGTTTTTAAATGTTTTCAACCTCAGAGACGTAAAAACCTGGGCTTATCTTGGAAAGGGTTAATTATCAGATACGTGCATCAGAGCTATAAAAGCTAAATAAATATAACTTGTAGCAGTGTTTTTCCCAGAGCGCGTTTCTCATGTTTTTGATGCATTGAATTCTTTAGCAAAAATATGTTGCATGTTAAAGAGTTAAAGTCTTTGGTTAGCAATCTGAAAGTTTTTACTCTTCTAGCATAGAAACAATGTTTTTTGGACTTGTCCAGAACCAAAGCATACATGGACAAGTAATTAAATGTTACTGTAGTGATGGGATTTGTCCTTGAAAGGTTGGAAAACATTGTGGGAAAAGGAGAAAATATTGGTCATCATGCATATATATGGATGAAGAAGTATTAATGGGATAAAACTTGGTACATGTTTTTTAGAATAATTCGTGTGTGTACTATCCCTGACAACTATATAACTATTATAATGTTTGCTTATTTTTTTCTCTTTCAGAAGCACTACACGGATGAATATGAGTCCGATGATTTTGAAAGAACAGATACTTTGGTGAGATGATTTCTTTCATCAAGATTTTAACCCTTTACTCCATAGATATTCCTTTTGTCATATTAACAACAGACAGCTTTTGAAAACATTGTGGGAAAAGGAGAAATTGCTCATAACGAGCAATTTCTCCTTTTCCCACAATGTTTTCCACTCAATCAGATATTTATATCCTCATTTGTCCATATTTTTGACATCTTATTTTTATTTGCTGCTGAAATGGAAGAACCTCAAACTGGCATATCAAGTAAAGGGTTAACTTGATAAATCGGGGGTGACAGGAGCTTATAAATTACATTGTTTTCGTATTCAAACCCTGTCAACAGCATAGGCCAAAACAGGAGCCTTTACAGATGGCCTAGATCAAGATCATACTGGACAAAACATGCCCTCTGATCTTGGATCTGTACTGTCTTCAGTATTAGTTATGCAAATAATAACTTGGAAAAAATGTCTAAATTCCAATTGATTATAATTTGCACAGTTGTCTGAAGTCATTTTAGTATGCAGGGGATTGAAAGATTAAACCTTTTGCCAACAAGAAAATTTTAGACTGGTCAAATTGAAAGCATTGGTAGGCAGCAAATTAAGTGGGATATAAATGATATTACTTGTATCAGAAAGGGTAGAAAATATTTATGGGAAAGGAGAAAATGCCGGTTACAAGCATTTTCTCCTTTGCCCACAATGTTTTCAATCATAAGGCCTCTGCCTTAGGGTCGTTAAAAGTCGGGATTGTGTGGTAAAGGGTAAAACACCTTTTGCTTGCCTACGTCTCAGGAATTGATCTCAAATGTTTTGATCCATGGAATGTTTGACTTTGGAAATGTGTTATCCTCTGTTTTTGCAGATTGGGAGAAATAAAGCACCTACAGCCAAAAAGAAACCCAGACCAGGTATATAAAACAAGTAGACTAATTTGGTTTCGTTTTTGAGAATTTTTATTTGCCATATTAATCTCTTCTTGTTTTATTGATTGATTATAGTGTTTAACACCATTTTCAACTTTATTTTAATCATATCATGGCTGTCAGTGCACCTATCCATGCTTTCATGGAGTCTCTTTTTACTTCACACAATTTTCTTTCCAAGCCAGTGGCTGCTTTCCCACATAACCGTCATCGAAACAGCGGTCAGCTTTGGGAGAGGAATGAATCCTGTCGCAAGGAATATCATCAATCCTTGGAAAGAAATTGGCTGAGCCTGGGATCGAACTTATGACCTTTGAAGAGTCAATCCCCTTTTCCCATATGCTCATATGCACCAGTAAAACTAAATGTGTTTTATAAACTTTTATTACATCTGTGAAAGATGAATTTTGAAACGGAATTAACAAATTTAGAAACTGTGCATGGTAATTGAAATTTGTTTCCAGCAGGGTAGAAATTATTGTGGGAAAAGGAGAAAATGCTGGTTACCAGCATTTTCTCCTTTTCCCACAATGTTTTCCCAAGGCTTCTATCCCAGGGTCATAAAAACCAGGGATTGTTTGGTAAAGAAATAACCATTTTCCAAACAACCCCAAGTAGTTTTAGAGGCCTTAAATTAGGAGGATTGAAATTCTAAATGGATGAAAATACTAATGAACTGTTATTTTTCATTTTTGTAGTCACTCCCAATAGAACTCCGAGTAAAAAAGTGACCAAGAAACGCCGAGCTCAGAGTGCTCCCACAGCGAGGTCTGGCCATGAACTGTGGATGAATGCAGTGAAAAACAGACTTACAGGTTTGTAGATTTCTTAACTAACTGTTTCTGAGGCACAGTGGCGCAGACAGTAGCTAACAGGACTTTAGAACAGGAGGTCGCTGGTTCAAATCTTGTGCTGGGCCCAGAGCTCCAGATTAGAGGGAGTGATGGTATTCTAAATCCATTATTTCTCTTCCAAACCCTATGTTGTGGGTACTCATTAGAATCGTCTCAATGAGACGATTCTAATGAGTACCCACAACATAGGGTTAGATGGAGAAATATTAATATTTTCAGTTTTGAAATCACAATCACTCCCTCTACCTGGAGTTCTGAGGGCCAATCTCTTTTCAAGGGTTGATGATCGTCACTGCAACAGGGATCATTCTTCTTGCTCCACTGATAGATACAATGGAAAGGTAGAAAAGCAGCCATTAGCTTCGGAAAAAAATGTTGTGTAATGTGCTGATAATAGAAACTGTAGGAAAGCAAGGATAGGAACTCTGGCTGCAGTAATATAACTGAAATAATTTTGAAAACGAAGTTAACTCCATACAATGAATGAACCAATTATGAACCAAATTTTGGCCTTTAGAATCCTTGTTACTCTTCTTTTACAGGGTTGATACTTTTTGCAGATGCATTAACTCATTACCAAACGATAAATTTATAGACTGGTCCAAATTGAAAGCATTTGCAGACAACAAAATAAATGTTACTGAAAAATTGAAATTTGATTTGGAAAGGGTAGAAAACATTGTGGGAAAAGGAGAAAATGCTGGTTACCAGCATTTTCTCCTTTTCCCACAATGTTTTCAGAAGGCTTTTTTCTCAGGGTCGTTAAAAGTCGGGATTGTGTGGTAAAGAGTTAAACTAATTTTTCACTGATCTAGTCTTAATTTAACCCTGTGCCACAAAATGCTGATTATTAACATTTTCTTGTTTTCCCGCAATGTTTTCTACTGTATCAAGGACAAAATTTTTCATTGGGTCACATTAAGCCTTTGACGACTTTTAACGACCCAAAGGAAGAAGCTTTTTGAAAACATTGTGGGAAGAGAAGAAAATGCTGTTAACCAGCATTTTCCCCTTTTCCAACAAAGTTTTCTAATCTATCAAAAAAAAAATGCCTCGTTGGTTCCACCATGAAATTAATGTCTGCAAATGCTTTCAATTTGGAAAGCTCTGAAATTCTGTCATGTAGTAAAAGGTTAAATTTGTTGATTTGGTGCCTGCAAATGCTTTAATTTTGACCAGTTCAAAAGAGTTAGAGAAACTTAAAAAAAAAAAACAACAACAAGAGTCATACTTCCTTTTCTGAATTTCAGTTGGTTTAGCAAGTAACAAAAGACCTCAAAGCCCAAGACACAAAACTGCCGGAGAATTTTGGATAGACACTCTCAGGAAGACTGGACAAGGTGAGACTCTAAATAATTTAAAGCATTACCTACCACACAAGTCTGGAGTTTTTTTAACGACCCTGAGAAAGAGAGCATTGGAAAACATTGTGGAAAAGGAGAAAATGCTGGTAACCAGCATTTTCTTCTTTTTTCACATTGTTTTCTACTCTGTTATAGCCAAATCTTATAATTCCAGCCTCAATAAAATTATCAGCTGCAATTTCTTTCAATTTGGAAAAGTGTAGAAGTTTGTTCATTTAAGGCAGTTTATTGTTAAAAAATGCATATCATGCAATACTCTACTTCTAGGTACAACTTGTTGGTAAATGAACCAGAAAACATGGATAGATACACTGGCTGGCATGGCATATCTGAAATAATGTTGAAAACAGCATTAAGCACTGTCCTTACATACAGTTGTTACGAGAGACCACTCCTTCATGCATTGCTTTGTCGTGATTTAAATACAATACCTAATAACTGCATTAAGGAGGTATCTCTTTGGCTGAGTGGTTATAGTAGTGGTCTTTTATTTCATGCTCTCCGGTAGGATATCGAAAAATAGCAGTGAAAATATTTTTCGATTTTACACTGGTACCACCAGTGAAAATACCGATTTTCACGTTCTTGTTGCCTAGGTAAATTGTGCATGCCTAACAACCAGATGGGAAATATGATGTCATATACCTTACATTTCTCGTTCTTGACATAACGTTGCTATGCAGAAGGGGTACGCCACGGGGAGTTAGGGAAAAGAACTATACTGAATTTTGATAAAGCTCCTCCCAGAAAGGGTAAAAAGCATGAAATAAATAGAATATAAATAGAATATTTGTATTCTCGTGAACACCATCGGTAATATTTTCACTCGTGGCTGTGCCACTCGTGAAAATATTACCGATGGTGTCCACTCGATGAAATAAATTTTTATCCTTCACCGAAAAAAAAACAAATATCCTCTATTTAAACCATGAAAAAACAAGGATATTTGCCTGCCATGGGTTCGAACCTTGACAGATACTGTTCGTATTTCCGCCATGCATTTGTTAATTTGTTTTTTTGTTATGGACTTTGTTCGTGAGACAGTTTTTTCCTACTGTATTATTAAAAGCCACATCTGGATCATGAGAATTGATGTCAAATTGTTACGTTATGATATTGATACGTCACTCATAAAGATGAAGTTACTACCCTCCACACCCGTAATTGTCTCAATTTGTTTCCCACTTTTGAATAAAATGTCATAATCACAAAATTTTGTTGTTTAACTCATTACCAAACAACAAAATTTTAGGTCTGTCCAAATCGAAAGCATTTGCAGACTACAAAATAAAAGTGACTGAAAATTTGAAATTTGTTTTGTGAAGGGTAGAAAGCATTGTGGGAAAAGGAGAAAATGCTGGTTACCAGCATTTTCTCTTTTCCCACAATGTTTTCCAAAGCTTCTTTCTCAGGGTCGTAAATAGTAGGGATTTTGTGGTAATGTCTGTAACAAAATAAATATTATGTTGCTCTAACTTACGTGGTATTTGTGTATCTTATGACTGCATGAGAAAACTTTGACATCTTTAGCCTAGTACAATATCAATTTTTCTCAGGCTTCTCAAATCAGATACAAAGTACCAGGAAAGTTACATCAACATCATATTCTGTATTTATTTTGGTACAGGTTTCAGCACTGAGAGTACAGGGATGAATACATTCAGTGGTAAAAGACCCAGAGATAAAGACATGCCTTATTTAAGTACACCAAGTTATCTTCGACAGCTGGTTGGGACAGAGAAACCTCCAAAGGGTGGTGATCCCATGGGTAACTGTCTTTTTCTTTAATCTTTTTTTTTTTGCGAACTTAAATCATTAAATCAATACTTGATTATTGTCATATATTTTAACCCTTTACCACACAATGCTGATTTTTGACACTCCTGGAAATGAAGCCTTTTGAAAACATTGTGGGAAAAGAAGAAAACGCTGGTAACCAGCATTTTCTTCTTTTCCCACAACGTTTTCTACTCTGTTAAAGAAAAATTACTCCATTTGAGCCACACTGACATTGTCATCTGCAAATGCTTTCAATTTGGACAAGGCTAAAATTATGTAGTCTGATAAAGCATCAGATGGAGATTGAGTCACAAGGTAAATAAAAACAGTTTAGTTTGTTGATTCAACTTTTTTTTGACATATGAACAAAATTTGAATCCATTTTGAAGAGTACAGTATTTGTATTGTTCTCAAAGGGTTTCTATTGTACAGTCCTTGATATACATGTATGTTTTATCTCCAAAAAGTGAAAAACATTGTGATAAAGGGATGAATTGCATTTTATAAGTATTAACTTCCTTTTCTATTCTTACGAACAAAGTCCATTACAAAGAAACAGTACCATAATCACTGAGCCAAAGAGAATTCCCTTTTGCTCAGTGGTTACAGTATTGGTCTTTTAATCCTTGAAAAAAAAAAATGAGGTTATTTGTCCCTTCAAGGGCTAGAATCGCGCCAGATGCAGTTTGTACTTGAGCTATGCATTTATTTGTTTCTTTGTTATGGATTTTGTTACTTTGTTTATAAGACTATAATATTTTCAAATTTCTTCTCTTGACTCTGGAATGTACAACTGGATTGTTTGGGTAATGGATTAAATCTAGACGTTATTCTCTCTTACTACAAACTAGAATTAAATGATAATTATTTTTCCTTTCATCTCAGCAAAAGCAGCCCCAGGTACTCCCGCCTATAAGTCACAAGAGGAATATTATGACCAAATCCTAGAGTATAAAAAGGTAAGTGATAAAAATCTATAAACTGAAACTAATTTTTGGGGTGCTGCATGGCTTGGTGGTAAAGTGTAGGACCCATGAACTGGAAGCCCTGGGTTCGAGCCATACTTGATCCACTGGGCTTTTCATAGGGTATTCTTGGGTAAGAAACTTGATAGCCCTAGCCTAGTGCTGGTAAAATCTAGGAATTACATGAATATGTGAGATGTTGCCGTGATAAGACTGAAATAATGTTTAAAATGGCATAAAACGCCATTCTATTAATCGATTAGTCATGTAACACATTTATCTTCCTTCATACTGCTAAAGAAATAGATTGACATTTTCCGTCTTATTTCTTTACGAAGCTACATGGATCTTGACTTTTGATGTCTCTGAAAAAGAAGGTCTTTGAAAACATTGTGTGAAAAGGAGAAAATGCCAGCAAGCAGCACTGCTTAATTGATAGGATTTGCTATTGAAAAGATAAATTAAGGGGAGGGAGGGAGTAAGGAATTTCCTGGAAACTTTGATTTATCGCAATAGATTCCTAAAATGATCATGATAGTTATTTCGTAGCAGATTGATGCCAGTTTTCTATATAGTTACATAAAACTTAGGCAAATTTTGTTCGTAATGGCCTTAGCAAAACCAAGCCTAGGTGATTAACTATCCAAAGGGAACACATGGCCATACAACAGGGGCAGTTAACTTTCAACATAATTCTTTTTGACACAAATATCCCCCTTTTCAACCTAGAACTCCTCATTGAAAATCAGTCTATTTCTAAAAAAAGTGCCAGCGGCCCAGCCTAGCTAGTCACCAGCATGTGATGCTCTTGATATCTTTTTCTAAGAGCAACTAAAGCTGTGTTGTCACCGCCACTGTGGTAGTCTTGTTTATCATTGCAGCAAGTTTCATCTCTAAATCAAGATGTTTCAACCATGAGAGCTAAGATAAGGCGATTGGAAGAAGACAATTTGAAGAAAGAGAAGGAAATAGATGGGCTGCTACATCCCGAAAAGGTACTCATCTAAGAGCTATACTCTGAAAAAACTTGGTGTAATTATGCAGTGCTATACTCTGAAAACACTTGGTGTAATGCATGCAGTGCCATACTCTGAAAACACTTGGTGTAATGCATGCAGCGCCATACTCTGAAAACACTTGGTGTAATGCATGCAGCGCCATACTCTGAAAACACTTGGTGTAATGCATGCAGCGCCATACTCTGAAAACACTTGGTGTAATGCATGCAGCGCCATACTCTGAAAACACTTGGTGTAATGCATGCAGCGCCATACTCTGAAAAAACTTGGTATATTGCATGCAGCGCCATACTCTGAAAACACTTGGTGAAATGCATGCAGCGCCATACTCTGAATAAGCCTGGTGTAATGCATGCAGCGCCATACTCTGAATAAGCCTGGTGTAATGCATGCAGCGCCATACTGTGAATAAACCTGGTGAAATGCATGCAGCGCCATACTCTGAATAAGCCTGGTGTAATGCATGCAGTGCCATACTCTGTAAAGACTTGGTGTAATGCATGCAGTGCCATACTCTGAAAAATTTGTTGTAATGCATGCAGCGCTGTACTCTGTAAAGACTTGGTGTAATGCATGTAGCGCCATACTCTGAAAAACTTGGTGTAATGCATGCTGCGCTGTACTCTGTAAAGACTTGGTGTAATGCAGGCAGTGCCATACTCTGAAAAAATTGGTGTATTTCATGCAGTGCCATACTGTGAAAAAACTTGGTGTAATGCATGCGCAAAAAGTTTTGGTACAGGTCAGCCTGCTGTGTTACTTTGCCAATGAGTGAAATTGATAACGATGATACTGTAGCTTTTATTAGCCAGTCCAAATAATGCAGGTGGTAAAGCATAAGAACAGCAAATGTCAAATATCTTGCAAGTTGAGGGTTAGGGTTCAATTCCTATGGCTGGTCATCTAAAATTATTAAAAACTTTCAGAAAAGATATTTGATGGAGGTTCCATACGGAGGTGCTATACACTGAGCACCTTTAAGAATATAGCATAACTTTTGTTGGGTTTTGTCCTGCATCTTGCACTATCCCCTGTAATGTTGGCATATGTGTAAAGGATGACATTTCGCTCTTTGTTTTTTTCTTTCAGAGTGAAGAGTTGCGGAGAACTCTGGCAGACAGACGTCCAGACTCTGGGTCAGTGATCCACAGTTTAAAACAGAAAATACTCAAACTTGAAACACAGCTCAGAGATAAGGAGACAGCCTATATGTAAGTCCATCAAGTTAAAAATAAATTTGAATGATAGCTTTTATGCCCAGCTGTGTAGATTATTGGTTAGTGTATCTGGCATGCTACCTGATGTTTGTGGGTTCGATACTCTGAGGCCAACTTTTTCTCTGGAAAATTTTTGCCTCTCTGCTGTGATGCACATGAGGAAAGTAGTCAGTGGAATGGAAAGAAAGATGTGTTGGTATTGATATGAGAAAGCCAGAAAACACATGCGTAGTTGTACTGACCACTGTGATATGACGTTAGCTGTTAAACTGGCGTTAAGCTCCAATAGAGACCATTACAGAAACATTTTTAGCCTTTCACCTGTCAACCCTTTGCTGGACTAGGTCACGTTTTCTTGACTTTAGAGAAAGGAGATTGTTGAAAATAATTGTGGAAAAAGAAGAAATGCTGATGACCGGTATTTTCTCCTTTCCCACAATGTTTTCTACCCTGTCTACCACAAAGCACTCCATCTGAGCCTTAATTAATTTGTTCTTTTCCAATGCATACAATTTGGAACAGTCTCAAATTTTGGCTTTTGTTAACTCTTTACCAAAGGACAAAAATTAGGACAGGTCCAAATTGAAAGCATTTTCAAGCAACAAAATGAATGGGGCTCAAAATTTGAAATTTGTTTTGTGAAGGGTAGAAAACATGGTAAAATGTCAATCAATCAATCAGTCAATCAATCAATCAATCAATCAATCAATCAATCAACAACCAATTAACCAACCAACCAACCAATCAACCAGTATTTTTTTTAACCAGAGAACTAGTAAATTTTCTTTGATACTGTCATTTCCAGAAAACTTCAAAGTGATTTAAAAACTACAAAAGTGGAAGAGATGAAGCAGCAGATGGAAGTTTTTTACCAAGAAATCGTCAGGCTACAGAATTCCAAGGATACAGGAATGGACAGGTCCCACAGGTTAGTTGTGGTATACTTTTGGTTTAGATTCAGATCTTTATCTATAAATTCAGTGTTTTAACAACTAAGAGAGAAAACAGTTTTTGAAAATATTGTAAAAAAAAAAGGAGAAAAATGCTGGTTAACATGTCATAAGTTTTTTTGTCTCACAGTGTTGTTCATAGTGTCCTTTTAGTTTAAATCCAATGAGTTATCAAAAAGTCCAGCATTTTCACATCTCTGAGAGAAAAAGGTTTGTGAAAATATTGTAGGCAAAGAACAATAAGCTTGTTACCTGGTCTTGCATCTTTTTCTCAACTTTTAGCCCTTTACCACACAATCCCGACTTTTTGTGGCCCTGAGAAAGAAGCCTATAGAAAACATTGTGGAAAAAGGAGAAAATGCTGGTAACCAGCATTTTCTCCTTTTTCCACAATGTGTCCTACCCATCCCAAAACAAACTTCAATTTTTGATCCACATTTTTTTTTGTTGTCTTCAAGTGCGCATGCTTTCAGTTTGGACAAGTCTAAAATTGTGTCGTTTGGTAAAGAGTTAAGCCAATAGTAAAAATCCAAATTTTGCTATTTTTAAAGGTATACAGAAGAAAGATACCTCCTTATCAGCCATTGTAGATCCAAGATCAGACTGTACGTTCCATGCAGTTTGATTTTGATTTACACTGACTGCAAAAGTTCAGCAAGTCGTGCTTAGCAGTGTAAGGGTTAAGAACCATTTTGCTTCTCTATTCTACAGTTCTGCCAGCAAAGATGGTTCAGGGAGGTTCAAAGCACTGAATGAAACTGTTTTACGTCTGAATAAATTCAACGAACAGCTACAGTCAGAGAATAAAAGCCTAAAAGAAGATCTGAAAAATGCGTTAGAAGAAGGTAGCTCAAAGTCTTCATCAAGTAAGTTTTTATTTACAAATACAGAAGTTTTTTTTAGCCTGTTTCTGATACTGCCTCATAATATGTTACAAGTGTAAACAAGTTTTTTGTATACAGTTTAACATATTGTCAGTTTGCTTCCAAAACCTCATAACTACAGCTTGAAACAAGCTGTAGTTACAAGGTTTTGGAAGCAAACTGACAATATTCTGTTTAAAGGCCCAGGGAATGTGGATGTTTCACTCTCTACCGCACAGTCCTGACTTTTTATGACGCTGAGAAAAAAAGCTTTTGAAAACATTGTGGGAAAAGGAGAAAATGCTGGTAACCAGCATTTTCTCCTTTTTTCTACATTGTTTTCTACCCTTCCCAATTCAGATATCAGTCTTTTGGTCACATCTATTTGTGTTGTCTGCAAATGTTTTCGATTTGAACTAGTCCAAAATTTTGTCATTTGGTAAAGAGTTAAATGGATTAAGATGTGAATCATACCTTTTGAAATTATAGAAATTATTTTGAAGGTGACTGTCTCTAATTGTAAGTTTGGCCTTTGTAAAAGCTGCTGGCAGAAAAATTAATTTTAGAACTGGGTCAAAAGCTGCCAAGTTGTTCTATGTTTTGCGTTCATTTTACAATAGCTACCCTCATAATATTAAAATAATGTTTCAAATAATGTTAAGCACCATACAATCAATAAATCATTTGTTACTCAAATTGAGATGTAATATTTATTCCATTACTTCTGTTGTTGTATATGTATTATACTCATTACAAGTTTTCTTATATTTGATATTACAAATCAGGTGATTTCATTTTTGGTGTCACTTTGTACATATTTCATAGAAGTGAATGGATTTTGTGGATATTGCCGCAGGTGCATCTAGAGATGGTTTTTTTCATCTCTCGATCTATAATTTGTGAAATATCATTATGTGATAATAAAAAGAGTCTGAATGTCATAGGCATTTGCAATATAATTTTATTTAACTTGTCAAGAAAAAAATTTCATTAAGCTCGCCAAAGGCTCTCTGAATAACACTTTTCCTAGACTCGTTGAATAAAATTTTATTGCTAACACAAGTACATATCAGATCCTATATAACCAAGTACTATTTATATTTCCAGAGGACTATGAAGACATGAATAGAAAAGAACTTCTTCGTGTCATTTCTCAGCTTGAAAAGGTAAGACTGACTTGCATAAAGAGAAACATTGCTGTGGTGAGTCAAGCTAACCCTTGACCTCTTTAAAACACAGTCCTGACTTTTAAAAACCTTTAGGAAAAAGAAATGGTTTTGAAAACATTGTGAAAAAAAAAGACAAAATGAGAAAGATGGCTGTAGAAAGCATTGTGGGAAAAGGAGGAATTGCTGGTAATCAGCATTTTCTCCTTTTTACACAGTATTTTCTTATCAAAGTCAGAAATCATCATATTACTGAGATTTGATTTGTTGTCTGCAGATGCGTTGAATTTGGTCCAGTCCAAAAATTTGTCATTTGATGAAGAGTTAATGCATTTCCTTGTTACAATACATTAAGCACTTCTTGACATAATCATGGATCTGTGAAATCCATTTTGTCTATTTACCCATTACCACACGGCAAAATTTTAGACCTATCAAAATTGAAAGCATTTGCAGACAACAATTTCAGAGTGGCTCAAATGGTGCAATTTTGTTTTGATAGGGTAGAAAACATTGTGGGAAAAGGAGAAAATGCTGGTTACCAGCATTTTCTCCTTTTCCCACAATGTTTTCAAAAGGCCTCTTCCTCAGGGTCGTCAAAGTTGTCATTGTGTGGTAAAGGGTTAACAGACTGAATCCAAATCTCAAATGCCATGTTTTGGCTCAAGTTTCAGAGCTCTTGTTTTGTTTGCATTAATATTAGGATAGAACCATTCACTAGGACATAGAGCAATCAGTTTTTGCCTTATTTTATATGACAGAGAGCTGACAAGGCAGAGAGACAGCTTGACTCTTCATCAATGGTGTCATATGACAGCAAAGCTGCCAAAGTTCCAGGTAAAGCTTTTGTAAATAAGCTTGAGATAAATCTGTTAAGGTGGTACCCTTCTAATGGAAAACAGCTATTTCCACTATAATATTATCCTAAAAAAGTTGCTACGATTGAAAAAGAGTATTATTGTACTACTTTGACCATGCCACTTTTTCCACCTTTTCCTTCTAAGAATTATCATATATAAATCTAGGGCCACTCTTTTGTCATTACAAAGGGAAACAATGATTACCTCCCTTTTCAGAAAAATAACAAAATATCAACAAGTAATTTCAAGATGGATATCAAATGAATTTCTGGTTGGTCAGAAATGTGAAAAAATATTTTATCAGCATTAAGCCGTATTTATCAACTAATAAGAAATTTCATTCCATGTTGCGCTAGAAGCGTTAGGATGGTAATACCGTAAAGCATGTTCTCTTTTTCAAAATCTACAATAAATTCATTGCATATAGGTTTAGGTTTCAATCCTGCAAGCTGCACGGACAGTTTATAACAATAAAGATGTTATTCATTTTGCAAGTTTAGGGTCATTAGTTTTTTTTCTCACTGTTTTGTTGGTAATTCAGGTAAATTGGCTCTAGAGGGCTCCCTGGCAGAAAGGTTGGATCAGCTAGACAAGAGAGAATCTGAGCTGCTGGAATCTTTGGAAAGGAAAAATACACAAATAAAACAGCTGTCTGAAGAAAAACATAGATGGAAGAGACGTTGTGAGGAGTTAGAGTAAGTTACAACTTGTTTAATCCTTTACCAACCAATGTGGAGTTTTAACAGCCTTTAGAAAGAAGGCTTTTGAAAACATAATGGGAAAAGGAGAAGATGCTGGTTACCAACATTTTCTCCTTTTCCCACAATATTTCCTACTCTTCCAAAAACAAATTTCAGTATTTGATTCACATTTTTTTGTCATCTTCAAATGCTTTCAATTTCGATGAGTTGAAAATTTCATTCTGTGGGACCCTTTCCCAAACTACAAACTTTCGACTTTCAAAGTGACAGCGTCTGCAAAAGAAGATCTAAAAGTGGTATGATTGATGCTCTACCACAAAATCTCACATTTTAAAGACCATTCCTAAGAACGTTGTTGGTCTTGTACTCCAGAATTTTCTACGTATGTAAGTAACACAACTTCTATTGACTAAATCATTTGGTTTAGCCAATCAGAAGTTGTGTTACTTACGAATTTAGAAAACCTTGGGGAATAAAACTAAAAATGTTTTCAAGAATGGTTGGGGAATTTTTTCCTTTTCTCCCAGTGTTTTCTACACTTTTTGTAGCAGATTCCAACATTTGAGCCACAATTACTATGTATTTAGCAAATGCTTTAACTTTAAATGACTCAATTTTTTGTCATCTGGTGAAAGAAATTTTTTTGTCATCTGGTGAAAGAAATAAACCTTTCTCGAACAATAAATTCTACACTCTTTCAAATTGACAGCATCTTCGGGCAAGAACTGTAAAAGTAGTCCAGTAAAGTTGATGTTTTTTTACATGCTAGGAAACATTTGTTAAATCTAGAGATTGTTATGGGTGACCAGTATAGTATCTATCACATAGACAGTTCTCAAAGACCTGCTGTTTCCACAGTCATAGACACAAGTGATAGTTTGAAAAGGAGTTAACACTTTTCCACACAATCCCATGTTTTGACTGCCCTTGGGAGAAGAGATTTTGAAAACATTGTGGGAAAAGGAGAAAATGCTGGGAACCAGCATTTTCTCCTTTTCCCACAAAGTTTTCAAAAGCTTGCTCCGTCAATGACTTTCCTTGATTTATTTTACAGGAGTATGTTAAAGGGAGGTGGCAAATCAAACTATGCATCAGAAGAAACACCAAGAAAAACTTCATTCAGTACTTCAAGGTAGGATAGTAATGTAGCACTCACATGTGGTGCTCTTTTTATAAGAATGCTGTCAAAAGTAAAGATTAATTTGTTTTCTTATCATTTTACCACACAATTTCCACTTTTAACACCCCTTTGAAAGAAGCCTTTTCAAAACATTGTGGAAAAAGGAGAAAATGCTGGTAACCCTTTTCCCTTCCTGAAACAAATTTCATTTCTTTAATCACATTCATTTTGTTGTCTGCAAATGCTTTCAATTTGGACCAGTCTGAATTTTTTTCTTTTTTTCTGAAGAGTTAAGATGACAATTCATAGGTGTTCTACTCCATGTGACACATTTGATTATTTGGTTATAAATAAATCAAACACAAACAAGCTAAAGCAGATAAATCTGTAGCTGATATTATCACAGTATATTGATATTAACAATACTTGTATTTTGTTGCTTTTTATGCTCAATATCAAACATGCATGCATTTTAGACCTCCCAGTTCTAGACCACTGAGTGCTAGAAGCAGAGATACTAGGCCGTTGAGTGCCAGATCAGACACCGAAAGACAGCCAAGTGCAAGAGATCGGAAATCCAGCGCGGAACGAGATCGTCCCACCAGTGCAACCAGAGATAGAAGACCTACCAGTGCTAAGAGACGTAACTCCATGGAGAGCAGCATATCTGCGAGTCGTAAACAAAAGATACAACAGTTTAAGGAAAACAAATCGGCAAAGACAATACAGAAACACTGGCGGTCTCATCAGGAAACAAAGGTGATTGGGTTATTTTTTTTGCTTAACTCTTTGGTAAACAACAAAATTTTGGAACAGCCCAATTGAATACATTTGCAGATGACAAAATAGATGTGAATTATGTATTGAAGTTTGATTTGAAGAGGATAGAAAACATTGTTGAAAATGGAGAAAATGCTGGTTACCAGCATTTTCTCCTTTTCCCAAAATGTTTTCAAAGGCTTTCTTTCTCAGGGTCGTTAAAAGTTGGGATTGTGCTATAAAGAGTTAACCCTTTACCAGATGACAGAATTTTTGCTTTGTACAAATTGAGAGCATTTGCATACCACAATGTTATTATGGCTCAAATGGTGCATATTTTCTTTGAAAGGGTAGAAAACATTGTGAGAAAAGGAGAAAATGCTGGTTACCAGCATTTTCTCCTTTTCCCAGAATGTTTTCAAATGGCTTCTTTTCTACGGTCATTAAAAGTCAGCTTTGTGTTGTAACGGGTTAATCTTACTCTGTTTTTCAAAATTATAGCGCCAAATATGAATGTTTTAAACTCCTCACTATATGACAATATTTTTGATGCATCCAAATTGAAAGCATTTGCAGATGACAAATCAAATACCGCCCCTGTGATCGGATTTGCTTTTGAAAGGTTAAAAAGCACTGTGGGAAAAGGAGAAAATGACGATTACCAGCATTTTCTCCTTTTCCCGCAATGTGTTCAAGAGGCTTTTTTCTCCGGGTTGTTAAAAGTTGGTATTGTGTGGTAATGGGCTAATAAGCTGCTGGATAAGGTTAAATATGATGACATTTATCTCAAATTTCAGGCTCAAAAACAAACTCAAAGACAGAATGAGAAGGTGGAGCACTTCAAACAAGAAAGGGCAGCAAAGAAGATCCAAAAGGGTTGGACAGGTTACAAATATAGGAAGGACCAGGCGGAAGTGGATGAGGTTGGCTTGTTTTTTTCTATTCATATGTTTTACAGAGTTTTACAGCATTTTCCCCTTTTCCCACAATGTTTTCTTCTGGTCACAAAACAAATTTCAAATTGTCAGTCACTGTCATTTTGTCTTCTGCAAATGCTTTCAGTTTGTCATTTGGGAATGAGTTAAAGGATAGATAAGCACTTTATGAAGCAACTCTGAAGGAGAAGCCTGAAGTAGGGAGAGGCTCTTTCAAACATTGTGTGAAAAGGTGAAAATGCTGGTAACTAGCATAGGCTCCTTTTGCCCACACTGGTTTATGCCCTTTTTAAGGAAGCATTAACCCTTTACCAAACAATCCATGGTTTTCATGACACTGAGAAGAAAGCTTTCTGAAAACATTTTGGAAAAAGGAGAAAATGCTGGTAACCAGCATTTTCTCCTTTTTCCACAAAGTTTTCTACCCTGTTTAAGGAAAATTGCATCTTGAGAGCTACTATGAAATTGTTGTCTGCAAATGCTTTCAACTTGGATAGGTCTGAAATTTTGCCATGTGGAAAGGGTTAAGGAAGCATTAATATTTAAACTGTCCTGTCATGATAATGTCACACTAGACTGGGCTAAGTGATAATGATTCCCTTATCACTCCATATCACAGTCTCCTTATCACGGTCTATATAGTTTATGGGCAGTAAGCTGTTAATCAATTTGTTCCTTAACCCTTTACCACACAATTTTAAGTTTTATCTATCCTGAAAGAGAAGGCTTTTGAAAACATTGTTGAAAAAGGAGAATGCTTTTTACCCTGTCAAAGATGGAAATTATCGCTTGAGCTACATTTGATATATTTTTGAATTGGTATACGCTTTTGATTTGGTTGAGACCAGAATTTTATCGTTTGGTAAAGGATAAAATATGGCATTTTCTACCAAGTAAAATCAATGATGTAAGTGGAAAAAATTAACAGACTGGAAGCCATGCTGATCTCCCCCAACATACAAACAATCTTTGTGAAAGTAAAACTACGCAGGTAACTTTTTCAGGCCTCAGATTTAATCCGATCAGCCTTGATGGGTCACACCTTACGTCAGCAACAGTTATCAAAATACCAGAATATTTCTGATGATGAAGATATGACCGAAGATGAGGAGTATAATGAATGTGCCGATCTGATACGATCTGCGATGATGGGTCATCAGAATCGAAAATCTAGAATCAGAAATTTCAGGTATATCATTGTTTTCTTGTTTCATATACCACCTAGCCTAATTTATAAATGTATATTTACACTATATCCTTGTTTGATTGACTTTGTGTGGGCCAAATAGAGAAACTTGGCTAGTTTCGATGTTTTTAACCCTTTCCCAAATGAAAATTTTTTAGACTAGACCAAATTGAAAGCATTTGCAGTCAACACTTCGACTCTTGCTGAAAAGATTATTTCTGTCTATGATATGGTAGAAAACATTGTGGGAAAAGGAGAAAATGCTGGTTACCAGCATTTTCTCCTTTTCCCACAATGTTTTCAAAAGGCTACTATTCCAGACCCGTAAAAACCAGGGATTGTTTGGGAAAGGGTTAATTAAAGCTGTAAATACAGTCCACTGCAACGGATAAAGGTTTTTATTTTTCTTCTAAACTTCAAAGTTTGCAACAAATGTGTAACTGAAATACAAATGGGGTGGAATCAAACTCATGCAGTAAAGATCCTCAATTTCTGTGTATCAAAAGACGAATACACTAAGCACTTAGTGCAAGATAAGTCTCCTTAATGCAGTTGCTAGGTGTTGGTTTTGTATGGGAATAAACTGTTGTTTCAACAGAAGAATGCTTTTGATAACATTGTGGGGAAAGGAATAAACGATAGCAACCCATATTTTCTCCTTTACGTCTCATTTTTTTTTACGCTTCAAAAAACAAAGTTTTTTGATTCACTTGGCCTTTGTCGCTACAAATGCTTTCAATTAAGACAAGTCATATAGGTCTTGTTGTTTTGGTAAGAGGTTAAAAATTTTACACACCACTACTTAGTCAGGGGAATACAGAAATGAGTTGTCATGCGTCACATCATTCCGTCAAAAGTTTGGTGTTACATTTCAGATATTCAGACGAAGAAGATGAAGATGATGATGACATTATACAAGCACCAAAACGCCGCTCAATTTCAAACCGTCCACAGTCACCTAGTGTATATAGATCTTCCACTGGCTCAGGTATATAATAACTGATTTTTTTTTTTTTTTTTTTGAGGGGGGAGGGGGAAGAGGAGGGGGTACTGGTCTAAATTACAGTTAATCCTTAAGATGGACTTTGTGCCACATTTCTTTCAGTAAGTTTTCTAGAAAACCCTAACAAAAGCTGCTAATTTTCATTTGCATGTAAAGATGGCCTTGAAGTTTATCCCAAAAAATACATGAAGAAATCATGAGGAATTACCAAATTTTTATACCCCACAAAACGATTGTATTTACTGGCATATACTGGAATCAGCCTGTCTGTCTGTGTGTTCGTCCATGTTTCCATGTATCCATTTATTAAGCCAATTTCTGTCTCAGTGCTGGCGGGGGTATTAAGTCACATTCAGTGACAGCTCTAGTTTTTAATGTAAAATTTCCTTTTCTGGCTGTAATGGTATTCATGATATGGGATATATGCACAGTTTTAACCTGGCAATCTTCTAGTTGCCTCTATAGCTCAGAGGTTTGAATGGCTATCTCTGGTTTTTTATGGTTGTGGGTTTGAGTCCCCTTAGAGGAAGTTTTTTGTCCAGCTTTTTTTCTGCTTACCCCAAATAAGGGTAAACAGTCCTTATTAAGTTTACTATCAAAAATCAACCTTCTATATCCAAAGCAAACATAATGCAAAATTAAAATTATTATTTTTTGCTTATTTTAGGGAGACAAAGACCTTCATCATCAAGGGTAAGTAAAAACCACTTTCTTAAATAAATAGAGTAAAAAAAAAATCACTACAAACTGAATTACATCTGTACACAACTACAAAATTTTGGACTTATCCAAATTAAAAGCATGTGCTGAAATGATAGGATTTTCCTTTTAAAGGACAAAACCATTGTGGGAAAAGGAATAAATACTAGCATTTTCTTCTTTTCCCAAATTGTTTTCATAAAACTGTATTCCTAAGGGACATTAACACATTAGAGTGCATTTGGTGCTAGTTACCAGCATTTTCTTCCCTTCCCACTATAGGCTTTCATTAGCTGTAAAGCATTTAGGAGAAAAGGAAACATTTGATAATTACAAGTATTCACTTCATGTCCTTCAGCATTTTCAAAATCTGCCAAGCTGCTTTTTGCAGAGAATTGGTTTTACAGATAAAAATTGACACAGGATGGTTTTTTATGTTTTCAGGTTTCGGGGTCATTCAGAAGCACAACGACATACAACAGAGCACCAAATAGTAGTTTATACGGTGGTGACGACGACGACTTCTGATTGTACATAATATTTATGTCTGTTTATAGTCGTAGAAAGGTGCCAAGTTTTTTCCTCGATACTTTAGAGCCATGCTCTGGCAAACAGGGGCTTAATGCATCTCCATGATGATGCATTATTTTAACTCTTTACCCAACAACTTAATATGAGACTGGTCCAAATTCAAAGCACTTGCTCACGACAAAATGAAAGTGACTCAAAAATTGAAGTTTGTTATGGGAAGGGTAGAAAACGTTGTGGAAAAAGGAGAAAATGCTGGTTACCAGCATTTTCTCCTTTTCCCACAATGTTTTCAAAAGCTTTCTTTCTCAAGGTTGTTAAAGTCAGGATTGTGTGGTTAAGAGTTAACTCTTACCCTGCTAAATGACTAAAATGAAATTTTTAATTCGATAGTAAAAACCAAAAAAAATCCCAAATATTTCTATTTCAAAGTCATGTTTTGGGGAATAATATCTCGTTATCAAACATTGTAGATCCAAGATCAGACTGCACATTCTGTGCAGATTGATCTTGGATATACACTGTCCGCAGCAGGTCAGTGAGTCGCGCTTTGCAGCCTAAGGGTTAAGCAAGTCAACACATATTTATTGATCAATAAAATCCATTTTGTCTGACAAAGGCTTGAATCACAGGGTAGACAGGTCCCTCAGACATGCAGAAAATTGACTGATAGCAAAAAGTTTCAACCCATGTCAGCCTGCGTAGACTGTGCAGGCTGACATGGGTCGATACTTTTTGCCTTTGCATTTAAGCCCCCTTTTTCATGGAGCATGACTCTTGTACAGGGCTACATGTCTCAAGTTCTCAACACAGGGAAATACATATTGAAATTCCAGATATTTTTTCGATTTTTCTTTTATAACCTTTTACCAAATGACAAATCTATTACTTGAAATTTTAAATTTTTAGATGAAGTCAAAGCATTTGCAGATGACAGACTCAGTTAAGCTCGTAAGAGAATTTCTGTTTTTCAAAATGGTACAAAACTTTGTAGGAAAAGGAGCTACTGGCATATTCTCTTTTGCCCACAATGTTTTGAAATACCCTTCTTTCTGGGGAATGTAGGAGTATGGTAAAGATTCAAAAGTCATAAATAGGAAATATGTGTGGGCATAATCAACAACACATAAGACCAGCCCAGTTGAAATATGAGTGCATTTAATCACTTGTCACATTGTTTGCAAGTGTTGTTTAATAGAGTTGAAACACAGTGAAAGGAATCACACTGTTTTTTTTTTTTCATATTGCTTAGAAAGATGGAACATACATACATATTTTAGTTAGACTTATGTCAAAACTGTCAGGAAATTGCATGAAGGGTACAGATTTCAATGTCTGTTTTGTTTTGTAGTTCTTTGTCGAAATTTAACTAATACATATGTGTAACACAATTATGTAACAGAAGAGCAAAACCCCTTTTTCAAACAATCCTCTGTTTTAAAGACAGGAGGAAGAAAATTTTGAAAACTTAGGAACCTTTTTGAAAACTTTGTGGGAAAAAAGAAGAAGAAATGGTGTCTAACCAGCAATTTCTCCTTTTCCCACAACCTTTTCTGCTGTCTTAGAGAACTTCAGCATATGTGAACTAATTTCAAATTTGTCATCTGCACATACTTAAAATTTGAAGGAGTAAAAGATTTGTCATTTTGGAAAGGGTTAACTCTTTACCACACAACAAAAATAAAGACTAGTCTAAATTGAAAGCATATGCAGACAACAGTTAAAATGTAGTTCAAGTAATGAAATTTGTCTTTTGTGGGTAGAAAACATTGTGGGAAAAGGAGAAAATGCTGGTTACCAGCATTTTCTCCTTTTTTTCACAATGTTTTTTAAAGGCTCTTTGCCAGAGTCATTAATATCCAAAGTTGTTTGGTAAAGGGTTGATTAAACAAGCCCATGTTTTGATGACATTGGGATGAAATCGTTTGAAAAGTTTTTTGGAAAAGATGAAAATGCTTGTGACAAAAGCTTGCTGCCTTCAGATTGTAAGACCTGGGATTACAAGTTACAAAGCCAACAAATTGATGATGGCTCAAATTGAATGGAGTTATCTGTCGACAGAAAACACTGTGGGAAAGGTAGAAAGTGCTGGTTACCTGCATTTTCTTTTTTAATCACAATGTTTTCAAAAGTTTTCTTTCTCGGTATTGGAAAATTGGAGGATTAGAAAAGTGAAGATATATGCGAATTTCTGCTCAAAAATAGCTGTGATGTATTTGTAGAATTTTTTTTGTGCAATTAGATATTATTTATATTTTTTTCTTTTCTTTATATTGTACAGATGTCACATCAATCATTTAACCCTTTTAGCACTCTAGGCAAAAAAGGAGGCATTTACAGATGGCATAGATTAAGATCAGACTGTATAGAATGTGCAGTTTGATCTTGATCCCTTTCATTCACTTTTTCAGTCTAGCCAATAGGGTAATAGTCTTTCCTTTTCATCATACTTTACCTTCGGCCATGGACAGGGGTCAAGTCTATAAATTTGGCCCTGGAAGAGTTGACATGTCCTCAACCCATTACCACAAAGGAAAATTGTCAGCTTGTCTGTATTGAAAGCATTTTCAGACACCAAAACAAAGGATGATACCTGTATTTGATGGGGTAGAAAACATGGCTTGAAAAGGAGAAAATGCTGGTTACCAGCATTTTCTCCTTTTCCAACAATTTTTTCAAAAAAACTTTTTTCTTCAAGGTCAGTAAAACTTTGGATAGTGTTGTAATATGGGTTGTAAAATGAAACAGGTTGTAAAATGAAACCTTGTTTCATTTTGTCATGATGTTTATTTTTATACCCCCGCTAAAGTAATACTTTCGGGAATCAACCTGTCTGTGTGTCTGTCCATTTATCCGTCCAAGTGTTTGTCTGTGTGTCTGTCTGTGTACAGAATACCAGTAATTGCCTGTTTTTGTCAATGTGCTGGCGGGGGTATTAAGTCACATTCAGTGACAGCTTTAGTTGTAGCTGATTTGTAGGTTAACTGGAAGTAGTCCCTGTTTTGAAATGAGTTACTTTACCCCTTGCTGATTAACTATATATTGTCAGCTCTGTACCACATGAAATTTTTTTGACTTGTCCAGATTAAAAATAGTTGCAGAAGACAAATAGAGTCATGATCTAAATGAAATAATATAGCTTTAACATGCAAAAAAAATATTGTGACTAACAGAGAAAATGTTGGTCCAAATTCAATTTAACTCATTACCAAACGACAAAATTAAAGGCTGGTCGAAATTGAAAGAATTTGAAAACGACAAAATGAATGTGACTGAAAAATTGAATTTTCTTTTGGGAAGGGTAGAAAACATTGTGGGAAAAGGAGAAAATGCTGGTTACCAGCATTTTCTCCTTTTCCCACAAAGTTTTCATAAGGCTTCTTTCTCAGGGTCGTTAAAAGTCAGGATTATGTGGTATAGAGTTAAATGCAATTCAAATGGCAGAAATTGTCGGAATAAGATTATAAACTATTGTGGGAATATAGAAAATGTCACTGAACACCATTTTCTCCTTTTCCTTCAATATTATAAAAAGCCATCTTCTTTAAGGTTGTTAAAATTTGGGATTTTATGGGATACTTTGAAAGCAATGTGGCATAAGGAAAAGTTACCCTGTAGGGATAACTGTTCCTTTTGAGGTAGAATAATTTCTGAAATGCATTTCTCATTCAGTTATTTATGTAGGTATTTATGTACGTAGTATTTTTTAAAGCATAAGAAATCCTCAGGCTTAGGAGAACTGTATGTATTACATATGCTCTGTGAAAAAGGGGCTTAACCCATTACCACACAATCCCTTCTTTTAATGACCCTGAGAAAGAAGCCTATGGAAAACATTTTGGGAAAAGGAGAAAATGCTGGTAACCAGCATTTTCTCCATTTCCCACAATGTTTTCTACCCTTCACAAAACAGATTTCAAATTTTCAGTCACTTTTTATTTTGTCATCTGCAGAGGCTTTTGATTCAGACAAACCTAAAATTTTGTTGTTTGGTAATAAGTTAATATATCTGTAAAAAGGTAACGGCCCATGACAGCCTGCATGGTCTGTACAGTTCGATGTGGGTTAAAATGTTTTGCTATTTATCATTTTTCGGCATGTCCAAGGACCATTCTTCCCCAGGATTCAGCTGGTTTGACAAAAGGCATTTTATAGATCCATGCATTCTTCATGACATGTATAGTGAAACAAGGAGTTGCATAAAACCCTATTTAGGCAAGTCTAAAATTTTGTCATTTGGTAAAGAGTGAAGGATCTTTGGTAGTATTCTGAATTTAACTCTTTATCACACGACAAAATGTTAGACTGGTTCAAATTGAAAGCATTTGCAGACGACAAAATACAGGTGACTGACAAATTGAAATTATTTCTGGGAGGGGTAGAAAACACTGTGGGAAAAGGAGAAAATGCTGGTAACCAGCATTTTCTCCTTTTCCTACAGTGTTTTCAAAAGGCTCCTTTCTCAGGGGCGTCTAAAGAAGGGATTGTGTGGTAATTGGTTAACCCATTACCAAGCAACAATATTTTAGGCTTGTCCAAATCAAAAGCATTTGTAGATGACAAAATAAAAGTGACAGAAAATTTGAAATTTGTTTTGTGAAGGGTAGAAAACACTGGGGGAAAAGGAGAAAATGCTGGTTACCAGCATTTTCTCATTTTCCTACAGTGTTTTCAAAAGGCTTCTTTCTCAGAGGCATCAAAAGTAGGGATTGTGTGGTAATGGGTTAATGATAATGTTAGTCAATTTACAAGTGTATTTAACTTTCAGTGTCTAGATAACACATGTTTTGAGATTTCTTGTTACATGTTTTTATTTTTTCTTAGATAAACAAATCTAAACAAGATTTGGAGGGTTTTTTTGTTTATGTTTTTACCCCAATTATTTGTGGATTGGTGATTATAATTGCAAAAAAAACATTCACTTTTCTGGTCCCATAGTTAAATGCTTCCATTAGAAGGAACACAGATGTGCTTTGTCTTTCATCTCTTTAACTCTTTACCAAACGACAAAATTTTGGACTAGTCCAAATTGAAAGCATTTGCAGACAACTAAATAAATGTGAACCAAAAAATGAAATTTGATTCGGAAAGGGTAGAAAACATTGTGGGAAAAGGAAAAAATGCTGGTTACCAGCATTTTCCCCGTTTCCCACAATGTTTTCTTAAGGCTTCTTTCTCAGGGTGGTCAAAAGTAGGGATTGTGTGGTAATGGGTTAATACTCGAAACAGACTTTTAAAACTTTATCCAGCCTATCCGCAGCATTGCAATCAATATGGTACAAGACTTAAGAATACGGGGGTTTCTGTGTTTTCCATGTTGAAAGCAATTGCAGACACAAAAAAAACTGATGCTGAATGATTGAATTATGATGGGTAGAAACCATTGTTTGGAAAAAACAGAGAAAACCTTTGTCATCAACATCTTCTCTTTCTCTCAGACTGTTTCCAAAATCTGCCTGTCCTGGGTTTGTACAAATAAGGGACTATTTGGATAAGAGGGAGCAAACAACAATTAGATATATTTATTTTTAAACAGCAGTTTTATTTAACTTTTAAGTCATGCAACAGCAGTTTTCATTAAATGCAACAGAATACTATACCTATTTACACAAATGATCCTGACAGAGAAGGCTTTGGAAAACTATATGGGAAAAGGAGAAAATACTGGTAACTAGCACTTTCTCTTATTCCCACAATGTTTCCTGTTTCCTGTTATGTTCTTTACCAAACGGCAAAATTTTTGGCTTTTCCAAATTGAAAGCATTTGAAGATGACAAAGTAAAAGTGACTGAAAATTTGAAATTTGTTTTGCGAAGGGTAGAAAACATTGTGGGAAAAGGAGAAAATGCTGGTAACCAGCATTTTCTCCTTTTCCTACAATTTTTTCTAAAGGCTTCTTTCTCGGGGTCTTCAAAAGTAGGGATGAACTGTGTGGTAATGGTTTAATCTGTGACAGAAATCATCACTTATGCCTCATTTTGTCATCTGCAGATGCTTTCAAATCCGATGAATCTAAAATTATTTTTTTCAAAGAAAAGTTTTTTGGGTAGAGAGTTGCCTATTAACCCAAACAACAAAATTTTAGACTAGTCCAAATCAAAAGCATTTGCATATGACAAAATAAATGATCCAAGATATGGAAATTTGTTTTGGAAAAAGTAGACAACATTATAGGACAAGGAGAAAATGCTGTTTTCCAGCATTTTCCCCATTTCCTACAATGTTTTTACAAGCTGTTTTTAGCAGGCTTGTTTAAAGTCAGGGTTGTGTGGTTAAAGGTTAACTTTTTCATGAACAATGATGACTTAAGTGGCTTTTACAAATAGTGTAGATCAAGATCAGACTGCACTGAACATGTTAAATACTTTTCTGTGACAAAAGTTGTCTTCAGCAGTGTTGGAAACCCACTTTTACAAAATGTTAAACACTGAAATTTCTGGAGTTTGTTGTCAAAGAGCGATATAAAAAGAATTTATTCAGGATTGAACAGAATTAGTGGGAGATTTCTCTTCCTCTATTGCCAATAAATTGTTCTCATCCCCTTCTCCCTCTCCCAGCAGTCCGAATGATTTAAACACTTTATGCTGTCTTGTTGTTCGGAGCTTTTTGAGATCACCAGAGTACTGCTGTTCCCTCTCTAATTGTCGACGCTGATCCTCCAACTCTTGCTTGTGTTGTTGCAAGGCCCTTGTTTTATGAATCAGTTCTAAAAGTTCCTTTCGCAATTGTCGGTTCTCGAGTTTTATCTTATTTGTATGGTCTGTCAGGCACGTAATGGCTTCCTGCAGTATACAGAAATAAAACAGAAAGATGTTTAACTCTTTACCACATAAGCAAATAATAGACTTGTCCAAACTGAAAGCATTTGCAGATGACAATTTAAACATAGCTCAAATGATGGAATTTGTCTTTGATTGAGTAGAAAACATTGTGGAATAAGGAGAAAATGCTGGTAACCAGCATTTTCTCCTTTGCCCACAATGCTTTAACAAGGCTTCTTCCAAAGGGTCGTTAAAAGTTGGGATTATGTGGTAATCAGTTAAGGACCATGAATGGCTCATTTTGGAGCCGAGACCTGGTAGAATGCAGAACTTGAGAAAAGAAGGTCGTGGTTTTCGATCCATGGCTTGGCTAATTTCTTTCCGAGGATTGATGATAGTCATCGCACAAGGTTCATTTCTCTTCCACTGCTGACCATCGTCTCAATGATGGTTATGTGGGAAAGCAGCCACTTGCTTGGAAAGAAAACTGTGTGGAGTACTTGCAAAAGAGACTCGAGGAAAGCATGTACTGGTGCACTGATCACCACGATATATATGAATGTTGAAAACAGTGTTGAACACCATACAATCAATCAATGCTCATTTTGGATCAATAAATCCAGCTGGCACTCATTTCTAAATGTTGAACTTAACCCATTACCACACAATCCCTATTTTTGATGTCCCTGAGAAAGAGGCCTTTTGAAAACACTGTGGGAAAAGGAGAAAATGCTGGTAACCAGCATTTTCTCCTTTTCCCACAGTGTTTTCTACCCTTCCCAGAACAAATTTCAATTTTTCAGTCGCCTTTATTTTGTCGTCTGCAAATGCTTTCAATTTGGACCAGTCTAAAATTTTCTTGTGTGGTAAAGAGTTAACTCTATAGCAGACGATAAAATTTTAGACTAATTCACATTAAAAGGTGGCCCTTCAGATTTTGGGACAAACATTTTACAAAACTAAAAAAAAAAAATCACCCTTATACTCCCAAAGCCTTCTAGTTTTCATTCATGAAAACCCAGTAGTTGAAAACCATTCGACAACAAGAGATATTAGAGATTTACTACGGCCCAGGTCGACACCAATGGGAAACACGGTCTACATGTATTTTACATGAGCAAGTCGCTCAATTACATACTGGAAAAACACAGACGAAGCTTCATACATAGCGTCCGAAGAAGACATTATGGAAAATAATTACATGTTTGTTATGCTATGGAATTTAAACGTCATTAGTCACGTGCCAGTCAATTGACATTCCCACAATGCTTTGTTGATTTATGGTGCAAAATCTAAATACCTTAATAGGCTACGAAGCCTTTAAAGGGAATATCATCAAAAATTTTATTGTTGTGATTTTATGATTCTTAATTATTGATGATTTGTATTGTTTTTTCATATAAATTTCAGTGATATATATATTTTTTAATTTGGTGTGATGTGCAAAATCTAAATACCCATCTTTAAAAGTTCTCTTGAAAATCCAGATTTGTTTTGGATAAAGCATGTTATGAGTTGAGACAGTTGAATGAAATCACTAATGAACCTTATATCATCTATTACTTACCTTATTTGCTTTTCTTTCAAGGGTTGCAATCTTATTTTCTGAGTCTTGCTGATATTCTCTTTTGTCCCGTAAAAACTGTGATTTGAGCTGCTGGATTGTTTCCGAGTGTTTGGATCTGAGCTTCATGACTTCTTTTTCCAGATTCTTGATGGAAGTCAACTGTTCTGTTTGAAGTTGCTAAAAATTTTAAGAAAAATAAACAACTCTCATAAATTTATAAAATAAGGGATGCTTACGTCCATATAAAATGGGTAAAGGCATAATAAGATAAATTAGATATATTGCAAATTTTTTTCCATTATAAAAATTGTTATAAAGAACATTATCACTATGTCTTAAGAAATTTAAGACCATGCTCATAGAATCATACACTAAAACTTTAGACACTGCACACTGGTTATTTATCAACCTGCAATTCATGACATATCATTACAGATTCATCTCCCATCCCTTAACCCATTAGCACACAATCCCTTTTTCTGACGCCCCCTTAGAAGGAAGCCTTTTGAAAACACTGTAGGAAAAGGAGAAAATGCTGGTAACCAGCATTTTCTCCTTTTCCCACAGTGTTTTCTACCCTTCCTAGAACAAATTTCAATTTTTCAGTCACCTTTATTTTGTCGTCTGCAAATGCTTTCAATTTGAACCAGTCTAAAATTTTGTCATATGGTAAATGGTTAAAATCATTTTGAGTATATTAACATATATGCTGTTCAATATGAAACCCCTTCACTCTTTACTGCACAATGCAGGCTTTTAACAACCCTTGGAAAGAAGCCTTTAGAAAACTTCATGGGAAAAGGAGAAAATGCTGGTAACCAGCATTTTCTCCTTTTCCCACAATGTTTTCTACTCTACCAAAGATTTACCAAATTGAGCCACATTGAAATTTTTGCCTGGTAACCAGCATTTTTTCCTCTTTCCACAATGTTTTCTACCCTATCAAAGATTTAGCAAAGTGGGCCACATTGAAATCATAGTCTGCAAATGCTTTCAATGTGGACAAGGCTAAAATTTTATTGTCTGGTTGAGGGTAAAGTCAAATTATCAGACCCCTATTGAATTTTCCAGTGGTAAGACTGTGTCATTTACCTATCAAGTTTGTGTACAAACAGACAACATGTAGTGAACAATTCAATAACATTATTATAGGATCTATGTTTATGTTACTATTTTTTCATATTTCTGTCTTTTTAACTAATTAACCCTTTACCACACAATGATGACTTTTAAGGCCCCTGAGGAAGAAGCCTTTTGAAAACATTGTGGGAAAAGGAGAAAATGCCGGTTACCAGCATTTTCTCCTTTTCCCACAAAGTTTTCTACCCTATCAAAGCAAAATTGCACCATTTGAGCCACTTTGAAATGGTTTTCTGCAAATGCTTTCAATTTCAATAGGTCTAAAATTTTGTTGTGTGGTAACGGGTTAACAAGCAAACTCCTTATTTCACAACTACAGGACAGTGTTGAAAACTCCTGAAACAATCCTGCTTATAAGACCTAACGGAAGAAAGCTTTTGAACATACTGTGAGCAACAATCGATGAACTTGTAGTAATCAGTAATTTCTCCTCTTCTAACAATACATTTCTATTCTTATTTCCAAAGGAGTTTCATACATAAAATTTGAGCTGTAAATGCACCAGTATACTTGAGCTAGTCTCTGAGAAAAGGGGGTTTAATGCATCTGCACATGCTGAAACTTGGTCAAAACTTTTCGTTATTTCACATACTTTTATAGGATAAAAGCTCAAGTGAAACAAATACAATGCTTGAACAATACAAATATTACCAAATCGACAATCAAAAAAAGTTCTTTGGGCTGCAAAAAAGGCAAAAATATAGAATGTTTCACATGAAAGAATTAAACAAGACTTTTACTATGTTTCAGTAGATGACTGGAAACAGTGATGAATTAGCATTGGCCTGTCTAAATCTAGGCTTTATTTTCAAATCAAAGAACATATACAGCCAAATAGAAAGGGGGAAACAAGTTTTAACTCTTTACCATACGATCCCGACTTTTAACAACCCTGATAAAAAAGCTTATTGAAAACATTGTGGCAAAAGGAGAAAATGCTGGTAACCAGCATTTTCTCCTTTTCCCACAATGTTTTCTACCCTATTAAAGTCAGAAATCAACATATTACCAAGATTTATTTTGTTGTCTGCAGATGCTTTGATTTTGGTTTAGTCCAAAAATTTATCGTTTGGTAAAGAGTTAATTTTGAGTGACTGAGTTGTAAAAGGACTGAACCAGTAAAGATTAAGACTGGGCTGTTTGCAACATGCAGTCTGAGTCGGTATTCACCAAGCAGTATTAATATCATTTTAAGTCTAATTCTGAAGAATTTTCAAAATTCTGAAGTACCGGTAACACAACTTCTGATTGGCTAAACCAAATCTGATTGGCTAAACCATTTGGTTTAGCCAGAATGGTTCAGCCAATCAGTTATTGTTTAGCTAATCAGAAATTGTCTCACTTTCAAAATCCAGAATAAAGACTGGAAAGCAATTTAGAATAACTGGTTAATATGGTCAGTGACCCTTATCCACTAACCATTCTATAGATTTTGAAAGTAACAAAATTTCTTATTGGCTAACCCAATGTTTCAGCCAATCAAAGTTTCCTTACTTCGGAATTCAAAGTTCAAAACTTGTTACTTTCAAATTTAGAAAATTCTTGAGAAAGAAGCTTTAAGTGGTCTTAAGAATGGTTGGTGAATACAGTTCCTAATATTTGGTCTACTCTATGCTGAGAAACTAAAGCAAAAACAACCACAAAAACTTCTTTTCTCAGATTGGCTTACATATTTGTCCCACAAACAGCTAACCAGATAAAACTCTCACCTTAAATGAACTTAGTTCACTCAATTCCTGAGATGTCTTTGTAAGTAAATTCTGTTTTTCTAGCAACAAGTCTTTCAATGCTGAAATATGATATGGTCAATCATTTATAGTTCATATATTATCAAGTAAAGATACAGAAAAGATATCGAAATCTGTTTTTTTTTTTCAATGAGCATTTGCTCTGTACATACATAGCTCTTCACTAAAACTTGGTAAACATTGTGGGAATAGCAGTTGTAGTCACTTGCATGAAGATGGGCTGGAGGGTCTGTATCAGTATTTAATTAAAAAAAGTACATATATTCTTACGAACGAAGTCCGTAACAAAGAAACAAATGAATAAATGCATGGCAGAAATAAGGATCGGAGCGGGATTCGAACTCCGAACTCCCGGACGCAAAGCCAATACCCTAACCACTGAGCCAAAGAGATATCTCCCTGACGCAGTAGCCAGGTATTGTATTTAAATCGGGAGTATACCATGCAGGAAGGAGTGGTCTCCCGTAACACACCCCCTCTTAAAGTCATCATTTATTGATGACTCAAAGCCTTATTAGGCAGGAAGTCCAATTTTGGACAACAAATGGGATTAATGGCTCAATGGCCAATCCCGGACGAGCCCCCATCTTACGAACGAAATCCGTAACAAAGAAACAAATGAATAAATGCATGGCAGAAATAAGGATCGGAGCGGGATTCGAACTCCGAACTCCCGGACGCAAAGCCAATACCCTAACCACTGAGCCAAAGAGATATCTCCCTGACGCAGTAGCCAGGTATTGTATTTAAATCGGGAGTATACCATGCAGGAAGGAGTGGTCTCCCGTAACAATATTTCATTTCGACCATAAGTTTCCTTCCTCACCAAATAATAGAGTTTGAGACTTGACCAACTTGAAAGCACTTGCAGTTGAATAGGATATCCCTTTCCCAAACAATCCCTGGTTTTCATGACCCTGAAAAAAGAAGCCTTTTGAAAATATCGATGGAAAAGGAGAAAATACTGGTAACCAGCATTTTCTCCTTTTCCCACAATGTTTTCTACCCTCTAAGGACAAATTTTAATTTTTTTGAGTTAGGTTAATTTTGTCGTCTGCTATCAGTTTGGACAAGTCTAAATTTTTGTCGTTTGGTAAAGAGATAATTACATATGATTAAAATCATGGAATTTGTCTGTAAAATGTTAGAAAACATTGCAGGAAAAGGAGGAAATATTAGTCACCCACATACTCTGCTTTTCCCACAATATTTTCAAACAAAGTATTCCTCCGGATGTTGGATAATGGGTTTAAAAAAATGTCCATGTTTAAAAACTGAGTGGCTACCTTTCTCCTGATCATTAAACTCTTCCTCCATGATCTCCTTCTGCAGTTCAATGTTCCTGATCTCCTGTTTATTGTGATCACTCAATGTTATGATGGTGGTCTGTCGTTTTGTTGTCTTCTTCTCCATGTACCCCATGTATTCATGCTGTATTCAACAACAGAGAGACGTTTTAAGCCTTTTTCACAAAATCTTGCATTTAAGTGACCCAAAAGGGAAAAGCATTTGGAAAACAATGTAGAAAAAGAAGAAAATGCTGGTAACCAGCATTTCCTCCTTTTCCCACATTGTTTTCTACTCTATCGAAGACAATTTTTGTCACTTATTTTGGGCCACCTTAAATTTATTGCCTGCAAATACCAGTACCTTTAGTTTTAGTTGTAAGTCTAAAATTGTGCTATTTGGTGGAGTGATAAATTTAACCAGATGACCAGTTTGAAAGCAAAGATAATGGATTTAATACATTTAAAATAATAGATTTTTCTTTTGAGAGAAAATAAAACAAAAAAAAAAAAGAAAATACTGTAAGTAAAGAAGAAAGTTCTGGTAGCTTTATCCTTCTTTTCTGCATGTTTTCAAGTGATCTTTCTCAAGATTGCTTAAGGCAACACCACTTGAAAGCTGGTTAGAAAAAAAACACTTAAAATATTACATGTACATGTACTTACACTTTCAACTCTGACTTTCTGTGCTTCTTGTTGTAACCATTCATTTTCTTTACGACTGGTCAATAGTTAAGATTAAAATAATATTCAGTATTAATTTTCTTCACAACTAGTAACAGGCCATAGTAAAGATTGAAATAATAATAAGCTGGATGGAGTATGGTCATTGATGTACTTCTGAGCCAGTGAATGTAGGCTTATAACCTAGAAGCCTTGCATTTTAACCTTACTTGACATAATGGGCCCGTATTCACCAACCATTCTTGAAAATATTCTTAGTCTTATTCTCCAAGGTTTTTAAAATTTGTAAGTACACAGCTTCTGACTGGCTAAACCATTCGGTTTAGCCAATCAGAAGTTGAGTTACTTACAAATGTAGAAAATTCTTCATTTCATGAGAGTGTCCTCCGGCAGGCCACTTCAGTGCCCTAGCTTACAGCTGGTAAAACCAAAGACACACATAAATATGTGACTTCTTACTACTAAGTGACTGAAAAAATATTGAAAGTGGCACTAATCCTTTACCATTCAATCCTGACTTTTAATGAACCTATGAAAGAAGTCTTTTGAAAATATTGTGGGAAAAGGAGAAAATGCTGGTCACCAGCATTTTCTCCTTTTCCCACAATGTTTTCTACCCTTCCAATAACAAATTCCATTATTTCTACAACATTTATTTTGTCATCTGCAAATGCTTTCAATTTGGATCGGTCTAAAATTTTGTTGTTCGGTAAAGAGTTAAACACTATTCAGTTGCTCAATCAGAGCCAATTTATTCAAGTTATGCAAACTAAAACACCGTACCAGTTTCTTTTAGGTACAGTGTAAAGTTTGCGAGTTAGTTTCTTGAACAGTCTATTTAAACAGAAAAAGGATACAGATCTTCAACATTTTTCTTTGCGCTTTCAAGTTCTTCTGTAACTTTTGCCAGCCTGAAAGAGAAAACTACTGATAAAGTCCTGATACCAAAACTTCTCTATTTCATGACTCTGAGGAAAACGCTTTTGAAAAGAAATTGTGGTGAAAAGGAGAAAATCGTAACCAGCATTTTCTCCTATTCCCACAATGTTTGTTATCCTCTAAGAGAAACTCTGTGAGTTTCCGAATCATCGTTGCAGTCATAGACTGCACAATTTACCATTTTTTGGAACAGTTCTTAGTTAACACTCAGATAACTGTGAACAATCATCCACATCACTATGTTATGTCAACTAACAGTTCACAGACTGCATCAACTATGACATCACACAAGCATGGGAGACGAGTGAATTTGGGGAAATAAGCCATGTGCCTTTTTAGGACCATTAATCATCGTGGCAAAGGCTTTATCTTTAATCCCTTGTGTTGACAGTGTCGTGAAAGAGAACATGGTTTGGTAAATAGTTAAGATATGTTAAAACAAATCTGCTTGGCAATAACATGCAATTGATTTTCTATCTTCGCTTTTCCAATCCTTAAAAAACTTTTTGTGTCACTGTAAAAAAATTGAAAATAAAGAACATAAAGTATATCACTGAAGCCCCTGTTTCACAAAACTACATCTTAGAACATATTACTCTGTCCTTACATGATCGGATAACAGTTTGCAATTTGGGTAGAACATGTAATTTTGGCCTAATGATGTCTGAAAACTCCCATCTCACCAAACCTTTTCTAAGAAAGTCTTACCCTGGTAACCGAAATTGTAAAATGGGCTGCGGTCTGGACATGTTATTTTACACCGTAAATGCAAACATATTGCAAATTGATGCCCGTTTGCATTGTATCTTTCATAGGATCAAAGTATGGCAGTTACGTTGGTAGTAAATCTATCTGTGTATTAACCCTTTCCCAAACGACAAATTTTGGAGTCGTCCAAACCAAAATAGTTTGCAGACGACAATTTTAAATTTGGAGGAAATGCCATAAAGTTCTCAAAAAGGGTAGAAAAAACTGTGGGAAAAGGAGAAATTGCTCGTTACGAGCAATTTCTCTTTTTCCCACAGTGTTTTCAAAAGACTTTAACAAAAACAAGGGCTTGTTTTGGAAAGGGTTTGTCACACTGCTTAATTACAAGATTCGATATGTGTCAAAAATGTTTTTACATTATCCAAAGTTCTGGTGCATCCCTCCAATCATAACTCATCCTAACTATATTCATAGACAGAATTGTAAAAAGTGTCCAATCCATTAGAACATGGGTTATGTTCATTAATTTTGGTAACAATTTTTGACATAGTGAGAACAAGTTTTGTGTGATGAGGGTATAAGGGCCATCACATGAAAGAACACACACTTGTTAACATAAAAACCATGGTGCATGATGTATGATGAAGTAAATCAAGGGTACCTGATTGAGACTTGAACCCATGACCCCCTGAACACTAGTACAGCAGTTCTATCAACTGAGCTAGCAGGGTATCTGGTCATGAGTCCACACAATGTCAACTACTACACTCCTCCCCCTCCTAGGTTTTGGGAGTAACCATGGAACTCCATTTTTAGTCCCCAAGGACTGCCGGTGCCACTATCCCAAGTTCAAATTTTAAATTTGCCAATGAATTAAGTAAATAAAGGGAGAAATGTGCCCAATGTGGGACTCGAACACATGGCCCCCAGAACATTAGTGCCACAGCTCAGCCAACTGAGCAAGCTGGGCAAATGGTGGTAAGTTCAGCTACAATACTGATGATAAAGCAAACAAAAACTTGGTCGAGTGGGCTCGGGGGCGAACGATAACAAGGAAAAACGGTCACCCCTTTCTCAAAACACGCTTGCAAGTGCAAGTACCTGTGTTTTTCTAACGTTTCTTTGCCAGCAGTTGGTTACAAGTTTGTTAAAACTATCTTACAAATAGGCTTAAAATTATGTTCCGTGTGAAAGAAGTTGAAATTGAACTTGAAGCTCCATCAGTTTTCCGAATGTCAAAGATCACTCACTCCTGGATCAGTAATGACTCTTTTTCGCTAGGTACAGGAGTCGAACCTGCTTCTCCACCTTCATCTTCGCCTCCCTTTTTACCCTTCTTTCCTTTCTTACCCTTCTTTCCCTTCCCTTTCTTTTTTGGAGGCATTTCGCACCTGTTAAATGGCGTCCACCGTTGCTATTGGATACGGTAGGCGAAAAGGAAACGGGTTTTTCGTCCCTGGGCTTGCTCGCCCGGGCTAGTTCGTCCAGGCTTATTTCGTCCCAAATGATTTTTCGTTGTCCGGGCGTGTTCTTTAAACCTTGTTTAGCAGTCCTGGTGCTTTCTTTTTTTCACCTCTTTCATTAAACTTTCAATAGATCTAGAATCTAAGAGCAAGTACTCAAATGATATATTTATATATATTGTACATTCCAACCAATAATGGATAGGCTACTTCACTGACTTCAAATGACAGGATCTGCATGAAAAGATGTTAGCCACACATGTATAATCCCCGACCATTTTACTCAGTCTAATAATACATAATAGATGGCGCAAAAATAATCGTCCCATACTTTTTCAGAGAAGGTGTCAAAGTGCAAGGGAAATTTAATCGATCCATGTGGATTTTCAATTTACAGTGTGGTGTAGGAAGGTTAGCTATGGGACAGAGGCGGAGGCGAACTGACAACTCTGTGCTGACAACTCTGTGCCAAATAGATCTAGTCTATATAAAACTAAAATAAAAATAAAAACAAGAATATATTCATATTCGTTGAAATGTATTTTTTTCTACAGACACAATATGAATAGAATCGTCAGTCAAAAAGGTCCCTAACCCTTTACTAATACAACTGGGTGTTTTAATGGCACAGAGAAAGAAGGCTTTTAAACTTGAACTTAGTCTCCCTTTTCGATGACGATTTCTGCACTCTCGATCGAGAACTATTTGCGAAGCACTTAATTTGTAGTATGCAATTTCTTTCAATAGGATAACGTCATAAATGTTGTACGGTATAAGGTGAACGGGAAACACCTTTTAGCTCTTTACTAAACGACAAAATTTTAGACTCGTCCAAATTGAAAGCACTTGCAGACGACAAAATGAAAATATTAAAAAAAACAAAACAGAAATTTGTTCGTGCAAGGATAGAAAACATTGTGGGAAAAGGCGAAAATGCTGGTTACCTCCCTTTTCAAAAGCTTCTTTCTCAGAGTCGTGAAAACCAGGAATTATTGAGTAAAGATAAAGGCGTTTTGAACTTTTATAATTGTTTCCTTCAAAGGTTTCGAAAAGTATTTTTTTTTAAATAAACATGTGATTGTGGGCGTCTACAAGTACATGTGATAGGGTTATCATAACGAGAAAACACCAAAGTAGACTGGTTAACAGCATTTCCTCTTTTTCCCACGATGTTTTCAAACAGTCCTATGAGTCAGAGTCGATAACATACTGGTCGTTTTGGTACAGATTTAGAAAATGTTCATATATAATTACATGTATGTATGTATGTATAGAAGAGAAACAATGAACAATTGTTTGGAAAAATAAATGTTGTTTTAACCCATTACCACACAATCCCTACTGTTTACGACCCTGAGAAAGAAGCCTTTAGAAAACATCGTAGGAAAAGGAGAAAATGCTGGTAACCAGCATTTTCTCCTTTTCCCACAATGTTTTCTACTCTTCACTAAACAAATTTAAATTTCAAATTTTCAGTCACTTTTATTCTTATTGTCTGCAAATGCTTTCGATTTGGACAAGTATAAATTTTTGTCGTTTGGTAAAGAGTTAACCTTTTTCCCACCTCAGGCGATAACAATGTTTATTGCAGGTGGCATAGATCAAGATCAGACTGCACAGAATATGCAGTCTGATCTTGATCTACACTGTCCGATAAGGAGATTTTTTTTCTCTAAGATATAAGTATAAATAACATTATTCGGGTTTTATTATCATTTGATATTTAACTCTTTACCAAACGACAAAATGTTAGACTTGTCCAAATTGAAAGCATTTGCAGACGACAGTTGAACATGACTCGAAAGATGGAAAAAATGGAAATTGAGTCTTGAAGAGTAGGAAACATTGTGGGAAAATAAGAAAATGCTGGTGACCAGCATTGTCTCCGTTTCCCACTATGTTTTCAAACGGAGTTTTCCTCAGGGTCCGAGTGAAAATCAGGGAATGTTTAGTAAGGAGTTTATATATCTAACAGCATAAGGGTTAAGTGGTTTGTCAGCTCTGAGAATACTGAACTCCAAGATTTAGGAATTTCAATCCCAAACCGGAATAAAAAAGAAAAGCACTTGTTGTGGGTGTGTGGTTTATCTTTTGAAGCCTTACAATCCTATTTCTAATAAATGTAGTGCGAACATGATTTCCTTTGGGTTTTTTTTAGGGGGGTCCATTTGTTAATTTGTTTTTTATTTGTTTGTACCGAGTTTACCTTCGTTCCTAGCATTATTTCAATTGTACTGTGATAGTTCGTGACATATAAATTATAGTATTTTATTTTTAGAGTGTTCTTACTATTAGCTTTCTCGTTGCCCCAGTTTCGATTCATGCTGTAATCGATGCATGGAGAGTAGCGAAATACATAAACCTGGGTTCCGAGGATGACTATTAAGTGAGCCTTGCACATATTTGTTCCCAAGCTACAGGATGCTTTCCCATATCACCATTGTTGAGACAAAGGTTTTGGAGAAATAAATTCTGTCACAATGACTATCATACGACCACGAAAGAAGCTAGCTAGTCCCGTTAGTTCAGTTAGTAGTGTACAGGACTTGTGTGCAGGGGCTCGCTGGTTCAGTCCGCGGCTCGGCCAATATCTTTCTGAGGATTGATATTATTAATTACAACGGAATTCATTCCTCTCACACCGCTGATCATTGTTTCGTCATCGCTATGTTGGAAAGCAGCCGATGGCTTAAAGAGAATATTGTGCAGAGTGCTAGTAAAAGAAATTTAAAGAAAACATGGACAGGTGCACTGGCCGACCCAACCAACCAACTAATCAAACAATCAATCAACCGATCAACCAACCAACCAACCAACCCGTCCACCCAACCAACCACCTTTACGTTATGAGGCCGACGCTCTACCCCACGACCACGGACACCACGAATGAATAGGTAAACTAGTGTATACGACCTGCAACACGCGAAAATGTGAATTCGGACATTTGCGTAAATTGTCGTCTCGGATCAGCATGCGCAGTCCGCGCAAGGTAATCCGAAACGACAGTCTCCGTTTTTATGTTTTTTTTTCTGTTTTGGACAAGTTTACTGAAGAACAAAATCTAATATAGTCGTAACTTGCTGTCTCAGATTAGCCTACGCGGACTGCACAGGCTGATCCGAGACGATACTTTACGCAGATATTCGCGTGTTACAGTCCATATATATTAAACCAGAGTTTCTCGTCTGCAAACTCTTTCAACTCATTACCACACAATCCCTACTGTTGACTACCCTGAGAAAGATGCCTTTAGAAAACATTGTGGGAAAAGGAGAAAATGCTGGTTACCAGCATTTTCTCCTTTTCCCACAATGTTTTCTACCGTCCACAAAACAAATTTCAAATTTTCAGTCACTTTTCTTTTGTCGTCTGCAAATGCTTTCGATTTGGACAGGCCAATTTTTTTTTCGTTTGGTAATGAGTTGACATAGAAGGGTTCTAAATTTTTGTTCTCTTGTAGATACAGATACTGTACATGTAGGTACTGTAAATAGTTGGTTTTTTTTGGTTAATGGCTTGAGCGTATTGTTATAGGTGCGTGTCACAGTCTATTACTCACAGAGTATGAAAGCCTAATAATGACATTTGTTTATTGCTGTCCATTGTTGGTTTATTTTAAATGGCAGGGCTTATCATGATGAGGAAAATAATGTTTTGTTGAAATCGTGATTTTTCATTATTTATCTTGCAGAAAGTACCATGGAAGAGAGAGAGAGAGAGAGAGAGAGAGAGAGAGAGAGGGAGAGAGAGGAGGCAGAGAGACAAAGAAAGAGATACAGAGAAAGGAGAGAGAAAGAGGCAAAGACAGAAAGAGACACAAAGAAAGGAGAGAAAGATCTAGAGAGATAGAGAGAGAAAGAGAGACAAAGGGAGACAGAGAGAGAGACAGAGAGACTGTGGGACACGGAGAAACAGAGAAAGGGAGACAGACAGACACAGAGAGAGACACAGAGAGAGACAGAGAGATAGAAAGAGAGAGACAGAGACACAGAGAGACACAGAAAGAGGGAGAGAGACAGAGGCAGACAGAGAGGCAGAGAAAGAGAACGAGAGGAAAATAGAAGTGAGGGGGCAGGCAAATTGAGATGTCGTGCCTAAAAAGTTACGATTTTGAGACGCGATTTTCAGAAATTCATGGAATTGAAAATACTGTTCTGGTTAATGGCTTTCGCATTTTGTTGCACTACTGTTACTGCGACTATTTCTACACCACTACTCTCTCTCTCTCTCTCTCTCTCTCACAGTCTGTTTCTTCACGCTCTCTGTCATTCTTTGTCCCGTCTCTCACTCACTGTCTGTCTATTTTTTCTCCCTAACACATACACCAAAACCTACAAAGGAAAAAAAAAATAACTTCCTTTTCACTCAGTTAAAAACAAATCACATGCGTCAGATTGTCAGTTAACCATGGGCGCGCGGGGTTGTTTAAATGTGTTTATTGCATTTATAATGCTAGAACATCATGGGGCACAATCAAGAGGTACAGTCTTCTTTCTTTCTTTCTTTCTTTCTTTCTTTCTTTCTTTCTTTCTTTCTTTCTTTCCCTCTCTGTCTGTCTATCTGTCTGTCTGTCTCTCTCTCTCTGTTATTTTCAACGTTTTTAAAAGTCCTCTTATGCACGACTTGTTAGAAATTTGACCAATAGAAAGAAGTCTTGACCAAGTTCAGGACTGCGTCGATACTTTTTGCAGATATATTAAACCCCCCCCCTTTTCACAAACTTTTACATTATGGAGAAATGTTCCGTGTAATAAACATGCAATGGATTTAATACAATACAGAATGACAACACGATAATAAATGAGCCATGCTCTGGCAAAAGGGGGCTTAATAAGTCCCTGTAATCCATCATACCGAGCCCGCCATCACATTCTTGCGGACCTATAACAACCACTTTGTTTAACAACCCATTTAATGATAACTATGCAGACTGGTCTCTGGCCATACAAAAAATTGATAAATAACAAAAAGTTTCGGCCCAAGTCAGCCTGCGCCGACTGCGCAGGCTGACTTGGGCCGAAACTTTTCGCAGATGCATTATACCTTCTGTTCACAGAGCATGGCCTAATAGAATTTGAATACATGACATTTCTGTGACAGATACAGGATTTTTCTAGCCATCACACTAAACGTTTTTATCCTAAACGACAGAGAAAGGATTATAACCAGGTGTTTGGAAACGTGAAATACAAGTTCTCAAATCCAATTATGTTTTAGTGGCCTGATTGCGGAGCAGCCAGGCTCTCATTGTTATCATACTGATCTATGGGCGTTAGTATGCTTCCGGCCTTGTGCTGCTTCCTGTCACAAGTACCGGTTTGGGAGATGAAATATAGTTTTGTAATTATTCGTCGACAAGGTCAATTGTTCTTTTTCTGTGGTAGATAACTTACAAACGATGCCTTTGTGTAATGCATATGTCTATAAAGACTGAAGTATCCAACAATTCTGACAGAGATAGTCTGTAAGGAACAGACAGCACCGCATGTTCTATACAGTTTATGTCTACGAGTACCGGGCGTACTTTGATCATTTGTTGCGTCAACACTATTTTTGGAATGCGTATTCTCAATTGAATAAATCATAGATCTTAATTTCAGTCATTGCTTATGTTGGCTTAATATATGCATTTTTCTATTGTTATCATTTTGAAATAAATATATTTTAATTATACGTTTGAAGTCGTTGTGTATTATCAGGTCAATAAATCATAATGCTTTAGAAACAAAATTCTGACCCTTTTTAGTCGATTTATAATATATTTGTGAATATTAATTGTGCCGCTTGCACGGGTCCCTATAAACTGAGAAACGGAACCGAAACGAAACGCAACGAAACGTTACGAAACGGAACGAAACGAAACGAAATAGAACGAAACGGAATGGAATGAGAACGAAACGGAACGAAACGAAACGGAGTGCATTTTTTGGTACAAGCAGAAGGAAAACATAATTTGTTTTTGTAAATAACCCAACTTTTGATTGCCGAAATTGTTACGAAGTAAGACTTAAAATTTCGACGGCGCTCTATGATTGTGATACTTTGGTGAATTTTGACAATTTAAATGAAGACATTTTATTTTAATGTTGGTTTGAGTGAACTTAGACTATTGTTTACTTTGTTATGACATAAATCTCCAATAAAATGTTCTTCATGTTTCTGGCCATTTCCGGGAGCCAAGGTTACGATCACTACATGGACCTTACCTTGTCTGATTGAGCCCGATTTCGAGATTCCTGCGATGCGCCCTCTATTACACCTTTGCATCATATTTCTAAAGGCCAATGAAATATCGGTTTACAAACCGCTTACGAATACACATGAAAGCGATAAGCAGACATCCACGTGGGTTTCCATGTTTGCCTTCTATTCGAAAGGTAGTGATCTTGACCTATTTTTATCAAAGATGAAATGCTACGAGCGATTTCATCCGTTGCAGTTAGGGCTGGCTGCATCCAATGAAAAAGCGTATTGGGGGAAATGTAAAAATCCCGCCAAGGGTAGAGTAGCGTAGTGAATTGTCAGCCTTGGCTGGCAAAGATGGTTTTTGGCAGCCATCAGTACTGCAAATACGTCGCAGTCTGGTTGATATTTTGTTTATTGTTTCCATAAATACTGTGATTAAAAATTCATGTCCAAATACAGCAAGGTTGAATGCACTGATAACCGATTATGAATGATTGATTTTGTATGGCGTTAAACGCAGATTTCAACATAATTTCAATTACAAAGCAGCTGCCAGTGCAGGTCTATCGGTGCTTTCCTGGAATTTCTTACAAAAGTTTTCAGCATTACGTTGTTTACATGCCATTTTTCTGCTTTTCTACATAACCCTCGCCTTCGAAGAAAGAGGAATGAATCTTACTGCAATGACCATCATCAATCGTCGACAAGAAATTGGCAGAGTAGGGAATCGAACCAGCGACTATCTGTTCTCAAGTCCTGTACAGTACTGACTGAGCTACCGAGACCTTTTGATAACACCTACTGCCGGTCATGAAACCGGTTTGGATTCTTACAAGATGCTTTAGAGAAATAATCCATTTTATATCAGGCGAATTAGAATGCCGGTTTTGAGTCTTTATTCAAATTTTGTACATTTGTGCAGATATCACCTTTCTTCATGCACTGTCTGTTTTTCAATCACTTTGATTTCTATCCCAAAATAGAAGCCTCGAAGACCTTATGTCACTGAACATGGCTAATTATATTGAACGTCTTTTTTTTTGCATGAAACAGACATACATGAAAAATCGTCGAGACCGGGACAGACGATTTTGATTGATTGACTGATTCTAGATTAAACACCGCTTTCAAACAACTCACAGATTAACGTATTGTGAGTTCCACCAGTACTTGGCTAGGGTTCTGAATGATCTTGCCACAAAAAAGCCAGTGGATCCAGTGAGGATTGAGCCCAAAGCCTCCAGGTCACAAGTCCTACACTTTACTACTGAGCAACTCAGGACCCTGGAAAATGTTAGGTTTGAAATTATTTTTCTAAGAGAAATTATGTCTGCGCCATATGTACAATTCATTTTAAGGTTTCTGGATACATCAAAAGTTTTATGCACTATTTTTCCCATTCAGTCACTGTTTGAAACCTTCCAGTTTGCTCTGTCCTACTTCATTTTAAATAGAAATAGAGGTTTCTTAAAAAGTACATAAAGAAATTTTAACTAACAGTAGCCCCAAGAGATGACTTTAAAATAAGTTAATACTAACTTACAGTTCACAAAATATACAATGAACCATGCTCCGGCAAAAGGGGGCTTAATATATCTCCGTGATGCACAATACCAAGTAGGTCCTCACACAATTTTAGATCCATGAAGTCTTTTTTTGTGTGTAACTTTACACTGTAACATGAAGTATTCTGGTCCTATGACATGCAGAAAAGTGACCAATAGGGAAAGGTTTCGGCTCACGTCACCCTGCGGGGACTGCACAGGCTGACCTGGGTGGATACTGTTTACGGTTTACGGATTCGTTAAGCTCTCTTTTACAGAATATTGTTCAAATTAAGAATTAAAACCCTGGGAAAAAAACATACTTGAAATATTCCAACGCTTGATTTTATTGACTGTATAGTGTCTAACACCCTTTTCAACATTATTGTGTGGCGTCCGTGGTCGTAGGGTTGAGCGTCGGCCTCATAATCATCAGGTCCCGAGTTCGATACACGGAAGCGGGTGTCAGCTTTGGGATTTTTCATTAGCCCACACATTTGGCGCCAGTACTGGTTTAGTTCCGAGGAAGCAGAATAGCGAGAGATAAGTACAAGTTGTAAGAACTTGTTTTTCAATCGATGTAAGATAAAAATGTTTCAACTAAACATTATATCAGTTGTATCGCTGCATGGCGCAATCTGTGCAGGCTGATCTTAATTCAAAATGTTTGCTAGTTAGTCAATATCCTACCTAGTCAATATTCTACCTGTCAAAGGACCAGTGTACATCGTGATTCAGGCGGCTTTTAAACAAAGAAGGAAATTATGTATCCATAGTAATACGATGACCTACTTGGTATCATGCATAACTGCGAGGCATTAAACCCCCTTTTGCCAAAAGCAAGGCTCGTGTCTAATCGTAGTGTTACATTTTCAACAATATGCACAACAAAGAGGAAAGAGATGAAATTGCTTGGGTGGTAAAAACAATAAAAAACGTCAGCAGAGTCAACCGATGCAGTCATAGAATTGAAATCGTATGAAAAGTGGTGTAAGACGCCTTACAACCCAAAGGCCAGCTAAAAATTGTTAAGCTATGTCGAGATAGCGACGGTCACAGACCTGCCGTGACCAGGATTCGAACCAGAAATGTCGGCTACTTCGCAAAGCACTAACCACCATACGATCACAGCTCTCATTGCAGAACAGATATGACCTCAGTTTTCGATTTAAACATGAAAGAAACAAACCCCTTGTTATAAAATCACGAGTTTCACCGCCGCTAAAGGAGAATACTAGTACTTTTGAAAATGTTTTAAGAAAAGGATAAAATGTTCGTTACCAGCATTTTCTCTCTTTACTACAATGTCTTAAGATCTAACGCCCTATACAACATGAGTTGTATCGTTGCATGCATCGCTACATTGGGCCCGGCCGGATAGCTCAGTGGTTAGCGCATTAGACTCGTGATCTGGACCTGGTCAGTACTGGTGTGAAAAAGCCAGGAAACACATTAGTGCGACACTGACCGCCATGATATGACCTACGCTGTTAAAAAGGCATTAAACTCTAAAACAAACCAAACAAAATCGCTGCATTACACATATCTGTGTTTTCCTGCAGTTCTTTTTACAAGTACTTCGAGAGTAATATTCTTCCCAAGCCACTGGCTGCTTTTAATCGCTTACTATAGGTGATCACTGGAGAGAGAGGAATGAATCCTGTCGCAATGACTATCATCAATCTTTGGAAAGAAATTTGTCGAGTGGATATTTGAACTGGCGACCCATGTTTTGAAGTCCTGTACGCTACCAACTGTGCTACCCAGGCTCGCCATATTCCGGCGCCCTGTGATAATACTCTGATACCATAGTGACAGAACAAAATTAAATTTTCTCTACACGTCAAATATTTAAAATTGCACCTAATATGCTTTTTGTGCAACCTTAAAACCACACTCCCTTGTAGAGGATTATCGTTTGAAGTGCTTAATCTTGACTTTGACCAGATTTTCAATGCAAAATAATCGCAAAAATTCAGCGACATAATCCTTTTTGTACCTTACATACACTGTGGGATAAAACAATTGGAAACAGTACAACAGAAAAACGATAAATTGAGACAAAAAAATAAGTTAAAAAAAAAAAAAACGCTGCTAGATTTCATTTCGTTTCGTTCCGTTTCGTTTCGTTCTCGTTGTATTCCGTTTCGTTCTATTTCGTTTCGTTTCGTTCCGTTTCGTTGCGTTTCGTTCCGTTTCGTAACGTTTCGTTCCGTTTCGTAACGTTTCGTTCCGTTTCGTTGCGTTTCGTTTCGGTTCCGTTTCTTACTTTATAGGGACCCCCGCTTGCACTCTTGCTACAACAGTCTGTGACAGCTACGCTGGTAAGTCTTCGAAATTTGTTTCGGAGAACACACCTTTTTTTCACGCTAGAGATCTGGGCGGAACAGACTGGAGCTGCTCCAAAAAAAAAAAATTACATGGCTCAGGATGTGTCTTCCTATCTGTAATGCTAAGGATTAAACAACGTCTGTATACATTTGAATAGACTAGCTTTAGAGATATCCTGTCTCATTCCAAACACAACAGGTTGTGTTGGGGAGGCTCTCAAACGGGCCAGCTTCAAACAGCCAAGCTTCAAAGAGGTTCACACTCTCTTGCACTCCGGATCATTACATTCACCTCTGTAATGGGCTCAGAAAGTAGTCCGTCATTACGTCATATTTTTGTCACATGACCATAACTCAAAATGGCTACACAAACGCCAGTGAAAGAAAGACCAATATCGATTGTTTCATGTGCTGTTCAAACAGCATGGGACCAATCAGACTTAGTGATAGGAAATGAACAAAAGATGTATTTTCTGAAAAGCCTAAATATCTTTAAAGAACGATTACTTGATTTTTAATCGTACAAACTTAGATCCAGCTGTGTGTCAAATCAGTTGTCATCATTCATGGGCGTAGCCATTTTTGTTAAAATCGGCGTAAGATTCTGAAAAGTGAAGAGGCTCGAAAAAAATAGTTCCATTTTATACAGGTAAATTCGTCGGTTTGAATGCACCTATAATGTATCCAGAATCATATTTCCTTTGTCTAACTTTTAATTTTACATATGGAACACTTAAACAGTAACAAAACGTCTTTTCCTCGGTTTGACAAGATTCTTGTCATTTAGCCCATCGCAGAGATGTATGTGAGGTAACGAACGACAACTCTGCTCGGAGATTGAGAGGTTCAGACTCATTCCAAGCCCGATAGGCTGATTCGGGGAGCTGCTTCAACACGTCCATTTAAGACCCAGCCTCACACGGACACATTCCAGACAGTTCGAAGCTGAGAAGTCTTGTCTTACAGTTCCAGCTTAGACAGTGAGGTTTGAACAAATTCGTCTGAAACACAGCACAAACAGCGTTCCTCGCCAGCTTCAGGCAAACTTGAAGTGCTTCAAAGACACTTGTTCGCCAAAATATATATCTTCGCACGCCATCATACGCTGAATTAAGTTTGTAAATGCATTTTTATACTTAATTCCAAGCCATGGAAGATTTGAGTGTCCAAATTTGTTTCATCAAAATCTATACGTTAAGCGACAATTTAGCAAACATTCAAAATTCGTATTTCATCAATAAGGAAAAAAAAACAAAAGATCAACATAGCGTCTACCAATGAGGTCAACTGGAGATACAGATGCAACCAATTTAAGACCCGGGAGATAGATTTCAACACGTAATTTGTATCGTGTCATTTCATTGGTTAACAGTTCCGAAAAATGTCATTATGGAACCAATATAAGGCTTTTCTACAATTATTAATCCGAACTATTTTCTCTTTTTTTTAAATCACAAAGTATCCGATAGAACGTGTTTGTAAATGAAGTATGAATTAATTCAAGTAGATCTGTTTCTAGTGACCGACGATATTGTTTACTTTTTTCAGCTAGAAACTATTTAAACTCTAAACGAACTACAAAAAACTCAAATATGCTTGTCTCTTATCAGTTTGACAAAGCAAGCGAGTGATATACATTCAAGATCAGACTGCACAGAACGTGAACGTTCTGTTGAGTCTGATCTTGGATGTATAGCACCTTCTTGTCGGCAACATTTTTTTGCTAATGGCGCAAAAATGGTAAAGGGAACAAAAAACACCACCTTTTTGGTTTCTATATATGTATCAAATATAAAGAGGCCAACTTCTGTCCAAATCGAGGTCGTGAGAAATAAGGAGAAAGAGGATGGTAAATGGAGAAAACAATGATATACATCTGGGAAGGGAAGAAAAAATGGTTTTAGGCTAACCCATTTCCCGAGAAAACATCTGATGTCACCTGTTGATAAACAATTGTTTCGAAAATATTGTTAATGAATTCAGTACAATGTACAATGAAACAGGGAAAATAATATTAAATCTCATTTCTATTGTGGCGTATTTCTGTCACGAGAGAATATCTTAGCCCGTATTAGACGCTGTTGTGTCCAATGCGGATATTTCAGGACGAGGCAAAAAACAATATAGATTTTTCAGAACGAGGAAAGAGTCCAATATAGGTTTTTCAAAACAAGGCTAGAGTATCGAATATCGAGTTTACTATTGCGATAGTTTCAGAAAACTATCGCGATGAATGTTCTTCCTGGAAATATTATCTATATATAATAAAAAGTTTCATGACAAAAATATCGCGTTAAATCTGTGCTTTTATCGCGATTATTTCTTTTTTTTGCGTTTATGCTCACAAAAGACATTTACGGTACCAATAAGCGGATATGATTTCGGAAAAATCTTTGGAAAACTATATCAAATATGTACATGTAAATTAATTCTGCTTTTTCCTAAATAGTTTTGTCTTAGCTCTGTCTTATCGGATTTCTGCGGGAGCATATTCGCACCACATTTAATTTCCAAAGCACGACAGTGAGAAAATTACCAAGTTGACAGTTTTGCAAAAACGTATTTGAAAACAATAACGTTATAATCAATATAATCAAATATAGCATGCTTTTCCATTAATAGTTTGTCTTAGCTCTGTCTTATCGGTCTCTACGGAATTATACTAGCACAATATTCACTTTGCAAAGCACGACAGTGAGAAAATTTATATAACCGAGTTGACACTTTTTACAAAAACCTATTTGAAAACAATAAATCAAATAGAACATGGCAAAAATTCAAAGAAATCTTTCTAGGATTATCAACTCTTGACTGCAGTTCCAAGTTCTAACGATCCTTAAGGACTTTTGAAAACACTGTGGAAAAAAATTAGAAAATGCTGGTAACCAGCATTTTCTCCTTTTTTTTTCCACAATGTTTTCCAACCTTTCAAAGGCAATTTTTATGACATGTGAAACATTGTCATCTGCAAATACTTTCAGAAGTGGATTTTTTTTTTCAAATTTAGTCATTTGACAAAAAAGATGAGATGCCGAGTGTTCCAAAGCTGCACAGTAATCATAACCGTAGGGCATATTTCGTTGAGACCAGACTAGAGTAGTTTAAAGGTTTACGACCTCCAACTCTCACGTTAAAAGACGGAAGCTGCCGAGATTGGCCGAATAGCATTCACGAAAAGGGCGATGAATTTTGGGCAGTAGACCTTGAGTGGCTCTTGCGTTGGGAGAGATTTTATTTCCTGAAAAAAGCCTGGGACAATTATGAAAGATGACAAATTATTAAAAAATCGCACTAGGGTTTCAATGTAATGTCATTTGAGGTGAGGATACTGTGGCGTCATATATGATGTCATTTTATACGGCTTTCTGAGAGGTGAATCGGTTTAAATCATGGAAGTTATCATGTGTGCATTTATTATTCTTGTGACAAATTGCTATGTGATAAAAGAATTTGACATTCGCGGCCTTTTGAGATTAAATCCTATTAAACTCGTAAACAGAGGTTCGTTTAATGAAATTTTCCTGGACTCGTTTGACAAAAATTCATCTCAATTGCAGGCCTCCATAATATACTGTGGGGAACCGGCTTTCGTAGTTTTCACCAGTTTTTCTTGTAAATCTAGTTAAAAAAGTCATGGTTCCCGAAATAGTTGTCGATTTTGAGATAGAATCTGTTTATTTCTTTGTGTCTGTATGTGTGTTATTGTGTATTTAACATGCATTTCATACGATCGTGTCAAAAACTGTTCCTCACAACAAGAACATAAAACACGAAATGTTTTTTTGATGGCTAAACTGCAAAGTAAATAAAAGGCTCGTGATGAAACAACAGTTGTGAAAGTTTAAAAAATATTAAGTTGATACTGTCAGCCACGTAGGAAGCGTCTCAAGATTGTGTGTGTGTGGGGGGGAGCTAACTTCAAAATACTGAGATTTTTTGCGTGGTAGTTGCAGTGCGTTAAAAACTCATATTTTAGCTTCTATGATTTTAAAAATTATGGGGGGTGGGGGGCTGAGTCCCCTTAGTCCTCCCGTCCCCCCTGTTTCTACGGGCCTGATTATACTAGAAGGGATTGGCGTAAATCATGACTTAATCAGTCTAGTTTTTTTTATTGACGCAAAGGACAAGTCACACTTCAAAAAGGTGACCGCAAAATTTACCTTCCTCACTTAAGTTCAAATTGCCCACACTCCTTGAAAATGGTATGATCACAAGTAGAAGAGGATACAACGTGTTCATGATTTTTTAAATTATATAACCAAAACTGTTACGCCCAGCGGAAATGATTTGGATACGGAGAGGAAGTAAATCATTCTGCGTTTAAAATGTAACAACTTTCACAGGTGGTTATAGTTATGATAATGTACTGATTAGCGACCTTTATTTCCGTTTTCGACCGCAATATGAGGATTTTAAGTCTTTTTTTTTTGGTTATATAATCTCTCCTGCGGATCATTTCTGTCACGACATGTGGATAATTCATAAACTTTTGAAATTGAGAAGCACTGGAGAAATCAGTTGTTCAAGATTTTGCATGTATTTGTTCCCTTATTTCATATGAAGTTGTAAAGTTGAAAAGAGCAATTCTTAATCTTTTATTCATCCAATATGATAAGTAAATACTATCTTGCCAAATTAAAAAAAGGGTCAATGCAGACGCCAAATTCTGAGACATCTGGATGCCTCTAAACGAAACCAGCATCCAATTGCTATTATAGATATCACGGTGGGACGATGTTTTTACTGCTTCGAGTCAAATTTCAAGTTTGCTATTTCTGCATGGAGGCTGGGTTGATCAATACTGTGTACCAAATTTTATCATAGCAGATAAATCACACAAACACGGTGTTTTGAGGTAGATCGTCGGCCTCATAACATAAAGGTCCTGAGTTCGATACCCGGGAGCGGGTATCCACTTTGGGGTTTTTTCATTGGCCCACGCATTTGGCGCGAGTACTGGTATAGTTTCCAGGAAGCAGAATCGAGAATATAGTATAGGTAGTAAGAACTTGTTTCTCAATCGATGTAAGATAAAAAAGTTTTAACTAAACGACAAAAGTTGTCCTTGATAGAGTACACCTTTTTTTCCTTTTCCCACAATGTTTCTCAGAAAGCCTCTCCTTCAGGGTCGTTAAAAGTCGGAAATGCTCGGTAAAGGGTTGGATTTTTATTTAAGATAAAGACACAAAATCAATTGTTGCATGCCGAGTGTGAAGGTCGACAGTATGTCTATGTTTAGCATACAAAACACCCGGCAGCGTTCAGAACTGTCAGTACTTTGATTTAATATACTAAAACGAAATTAAGGGAAAAAAAATATATTCCTAATAAACACCGTGAAGGAGACGTTACCCTTAGTCTGTTGGGAAAAAAGATCTGTAATGAAATATATATACGTGTTGTAACATAGACCTTTTTTATCTAAATTGTTTGGTGTAATCATGGGAAAGACTAAATTGCACCATTATTTGCTTTTGTCGCTTTTAAGACAGAGCAGGTCAAGATCAGACTGTACAGAGTTTTTACTACTAGACCTTTTACAAATCGTTTAGTCTTTATTATATTCTAGGGAGGGAGGCTTATGAAAATATTGTGAAAAAAAAAGAAAAAAATAGAAAAAGCTGGTGATGAACGATAAAGAAGTATGCACCGAATTCGAGTTGATAAGATTTCTCTGGTATGAGGATGTAGCTGCAAGTATAACTGCTTTATCAGATACTGGATATACATATACATTGTATTTATGTCTGTGTTGAGTGCAACGATTGATAGTAGTATATCTGTAGCCTATGAAACACAATACAGTCTTCAGGACTCTCAATGCTTTGATTTAACCGTAAGCAACGCTGTTGCCCCATAACTTGCAATCCAAACGGTGAAGATCAAGAAGTGAACCTTTTACTAAACAGACCGTGGTTATGGTCTTTAAGAACGAGGACTTTTGAAAACATTACGGAAAAAGGAGAAAATGCGGGTAATCAACCATGAAGAGGTATGCACCAAGTCTTGGTTATTAAGGGTTCACTTGTTTTAGGATGCGACAGCTTATAGTTCTTTAATGTTATATGGCTTGCAACACAAGAAAGGGGACATTCGAACATTTGCGCAAAGTGTCGTCTCGGATGAGCCTGCGCAGGCAGCGCAGGATAATCCGAGGCGGCACTGTCCGTTTTAATATAATTTTCTGTTTTGCACAAGTCTACTGTAGCACAAAATCTAATGTAGTCGTAAAGTGCCGTCTCGGATTAGCCTGCGCAGACTGCGTAGGCTGATCCGAGACGACACTTTACGCAAATGTCCGAATGTCCCTTTTCGCATGTTGCAGGCCATATTGGATAAACCTGTACATCGCGTTTTTGTCTAAACTGACTCTAACGATCAATGGTAATATATTTATAGCCTTTGAAACATCAGACAGTTTTTTCAGGACTGTCAGTGCTTTGATTTACCTATATCAACCACTTTTGCACCATTATTCATATTCAAAACCTTGTAGATCCAGATTAGACAATACATAACTTGTAATATGTAACCCTTCACCAGTTACGCAGTTCTTTTGGTCTCTGAGAAAGAGGACTTTTGAAAACATTACGAAAAAAGGAGAACTGATCAACTACGAAGTGGTATGCACCAGGTTTTTATTGATAAGGTTTCTCTGGTATTAAGATGCGACAACTTAGAGATCTTATGTGTAAAATTGGTTAACAATAGATAGTAGGACATTTAGAGCCTTTGAAACACCAGACAGCTTTCAGGACTGTCAGTGCTTTGATTTAAGTACCAGAGATTAAACCATTACTCGTATTCAGCATTGTATATCCAGATCAGACAGCACAGAATATATAATATATAACCATTTACCAATCACACAATGTTTTTTTTTTGGGGGGGGCAGAGAGGGGAAGGGGGGGGGAGTGAGTATTTTTGGGGGGGATTGGTTGGTTATTTCTGTTTATTTATCGTTGCTACCGGTTGCCCATCTGAGCGACGCCCCCAGAAGACAGTTAGTTGTTACGGGGGGATAGTGCAAGGATACAGGTCGAAACTAGTGAGAGCTTCGCCTGGTTCTTTAACGTGCTCGGCGTATAGCACCGTCACACGGGACCTCGGTTTAATGCCTCATCCGAAAGACTATTAGAAATGTTTAGTTGGCCAGCCGGGGATTCGAACCCACAACCTGTAGTGACTCGAAACATTATGTTCACGAGTCCTACGCTCTACCTACTGAGCTATATCGGCTGATTTTTTGGGGGGAGGGGGGAGGGCGAGTCTTTTAGAGGGTGACTTTTTGAAATTCTTGTGGGAAAAGGAAAAAAGAAAGTGGTTGTAAACGATAAAAAACTAACGATAACGAACTATGCATTGAAGCTTCCTTAATTTGGTTTTACCGGTATCAGGATGTGCCTGCTTGCAGCTCATTTATTTGATATTGGACACATTAATTCATTGCGAAAAACGTACAATATACGTCACGATATATTTTTTTTGATTGTATACATTAAATTTATAACGATCCATTCCCTGTGAAAAAGGGACTTAATGCATTTACAAAAAGTATCCATTCATGTCAGCCTGCGCAGTCCGCGTGAAGAAGGATCAGTGTACTTCAAAACCTGGTTTATTGTTTTACAGAATGGATTTATGATACTATACATGTAATTGTTTGATGTCTTTTTCAATCCAATGTGTAACAGAAATGTATTAAACCCCCTTTTTTCCGAGAACAGGGCCCGTATTCACCATATATGGTGTCCGTGATCGTGAGGTAGAGCGTCGGCCCCATAACCTAAAGGTCCTGAGTTCGATACCCGGGAGCGGGTGTCAAGTTTGGGATTTCTCATTGGCCCACACATTCGGCACGAGTACTGGTTTAGTTCCCAGGAAGCAGAATCGAGAGAGATTAGTATAAGTTGTAAGAACTTGTTTCTCAATCGATGTAAAATAAATATGTTTAAATTAAACTGTTCACCAGCCATTTTTAAGCTTTTTCTTGCTAAATAACTAAAATGAAATGTTCAATTCGATATTAAAAAACCCAGATATCGATATTAAAAAGTTATCTGTTGGGGAATGATATCTCATCATTAGACAGTGTTGATCCAAAATCAGATAGCACGTTCTGTGCAGTATGATCTTGATCAACATTGTCCGTAAAAGGTCAGTGAATCGCGCTTAGCAGTCTCGGGGTTAGAACTTTCTTTGTCTTACTCTCAAGCATTTTCTACATTTGTAAGTAACACAGCTTCTGATTGGCTAAACCATTCGGTTTAGCCAATCAGAAGTTGTGTTACTTACAAATTATGAAAAACTTTAGGTAAAATAAGACTAAGAGTATTCTCAAGACTGGTTGGTGAATACGGACACTTCAGAACTCAAAAGTATTTGTCAACTTAGAGATAAAGAAAATTTACAAACACTTAACCCTTTTCCACACAAAAAAATTTTAGACCTGTCCGAATTGAAAGCATTTGCTGATGACAGTTTTGATGTGGCTCATATGAAATATTTTTTCTTTGATACGGTAGGAAACATTGTGGGAAAAGGAGAAAAAGCTCGTAACCAGCATTTTCTCCTTTTTCCACAATGTTTTCAAAAGCCTTCTCTTTTTAGGGGTGTTAAAAGTTGCCATTGTGTTGTAAAAGGGTTAAATGTCTTCCTGAAATTCGCAATTGGCCGATCTCAATGGATTATCTGTTGAACATTATGGTCGTAAAAAATGCGTGTTTTATTTAGTTGTAGATCCTTCTGCCCATTTTCAAAACAGCTATGCTCTAAGAAAAGGGGATCCAATATTTGTCAGTGACACGTGACATCACACCGGTCATCACATAATTCTGGATCTATAAAATCCATTTTTCTTTCTAACAAACCTTCCTAATCATAGAATAGAATGGTTCTTTGACATGCATAAAGTTTAACAATTGCAAAAAGTTTCGACTCATGTCAGCCTGCGCGGACTGGCAGAATGTTGGGTATATTCTCTTTCCTACCCCGTGTTTTTTTTCCCGAACTATCAGGAAAACCCCCTTTTTCCATGGGACATGACTCAAATACACAAGGTAAAATGTAGTCTATATACTATATAATGTACACATTCTATTGAAATGTTTTGTCAAGTTGAGATATATAAAAAAAGAACGAGATAAGAATTATGTCTTCCTGGCTGTCTGCTACGATTGGACGATCTGGTATCAAAGATTCCCCTACATGCATTCCCTGTTCTTATCTGTGCAAAAAAATGCATGCATGTTACATCCACGTGTAGATAAGTTTATTACCTTAAAAATCAGTCCCTCTCCAAAAAAAGGTATTTGATGTTTCTCTATGATCAGTATCTCAAGCTAGACAGCATTCACATCTATCTAATTTGGGCATTCTGGGTACAGAACCGGACTACTTTTCTACGCGACAATCGTTACTTTGAATTTCAAGCTAAAAATAGACGTTTACTCAATAAAGCGCTACCTGGTGTGCTAAATGGCATTTTGCAAATACTCATCTATCTTATTTTGGCATCCTGGGTACAGAACTAGACTACTTTTCTACACGACAACCGTTACTTTGAATTTCAAGCTAAAATAAACGTTTACTCAATAAAACGCTACCTGGTGTGATTCATTCAGCTATGATCAGCAGTTTAGAGAAATCTGGAGCTAAAGCAGGTTTCATTTCTCCTCAAACGTATTGATAAAAGCTATTTTCAACATTGCTACTTTATAGAGCGTAATGTTACAGTCAGCCCGCTTTCGGGGCTAGTGATGCGTCATATAAGACAGTCGAATCTTCGAAGAATATGAACATGCGCAGACAACGCCGCTAGACGGCATTCACATCTAATTTGGGCATTCTGGTACAGAACCGGACTACTTTTCAGGCTACGCGACAGCCATCACTTTAAATTTCAAGCTAAAATAAACGTTTACTAAATAAAACGCTACCTGGTGTGATTCATTCAGCTATGATCAGCAGTTTAGAGAAACCAAGACTTGGAGCTAAATAGGGCCTGATTTATCCTCAAACTTATTGATAAAAGTCATTTTCTCCATTGCTACTTTATGGCGCGAATTACTACAATCCCCCCAATATTGGGGGGAGTGATGCGTCATATAAGATATGTCGAATCTTCGAAGAATATGACATGCGCAGACAACGCTCTATGATGCATTATACCATTCAAATTATGACATAGCCGTGGATCCTGTCACAGGAGACACTCCTTCATGCGTGGCTTTGTCCCGATTTAAGCCTTTCCCAAACAATCCCTGGTTTTTACGGGTCAGGAAAAGAAGCCTCTGAAAACATTGTGGGAAAAGGAGAAAATACTAGTAACCAGCATTTTCTCCTTTTCCCACTATGTTTTCTAACCTATCATATAGAAAAATCATCTTTTTAACAACTGTTAATTTGTCATCTGCACAATGCTTTCAATTTGGTCTGGTTCAAAATTTGCCGTTTGGGAAAGGGTTAAATACAATACCTAACAACTGTGTTACGGAGAATTATCTTTGGTTCAGTGGTTAAGATATTGGCCTTCGAATCTTGCCCGGTCCCCTGTACTTCTGCCATGCATTTGTCCATTTGAATCTTTGTTACGGACTTTGTTTGTAAGATGGGAGGCTAGTCCGGGATTGGCCATTGAGCCATTAATCACATTTGTTGTTCAAAAACGGACTTCCTGCCTAATAAGGCTTCGAGTCATCAATAAATCATGACTTTAAGAGGGGTTGTGTTACTGGAGGCCACTCCTTCATGCATGGTTAACAACTGTGGTCCACACAATTTAAAAAAAAAATGTTTGTCGTTTGATAAAGAGTTCAAAGTAATTTCTGTTTTACAGAAGTCATCATCAAGTATGTGAAGATGGAGACCGAAACAATCCGACTGACCTGCCCGATGAAACACGTGATCTACAATCCGCAATTTCACGGCGGTGCTTTCAACTCTAAACTAGGAACCAACTGTACTGGCGTTGCACCGGACATTCGGGAGAGAGTGGACACATGCCATTTCCGGAAAAAGTGTGAAATAGAAATCCGAAAGTCCGATTGGATATTTTGTGACAGAAGCCAGAGGCACATTGATTTTGTTGAAATTAGTCAGCCCTACTGTATTCCAAATGGTAAGCTTTAATCCTCTTCGGCAAACAGGGTTGTTAAACTCGGGTTGGTAATGGGTTAAAGATGTTAGAAAGGCCTCCGAGTTTCTAGAGTTGTCCCTAATTCCTCTACTGCATGTATAACGTCATCGTCTGCTTAGAAGTGGGCAAGATAATTTTTTTCCCCTTTTTTGGAAATAGGTGAAATTCTGTTCGGGCGCGATAAAGTCGAAAAAGGTGGATCCTCAACTAATTCAAAGATAGAAGCGTTAATGGCGGTCATCGCAATAAAAGACTTGTTCTTTTCAGAGATTTTGACCATTTTGCAAAGGTCACTTGCCTTGTTTACTTATTCGACTTTAATTGGCCGAATGGCACCGGTCACAATAAGCTGAGGTGCACAGCCTTAAACAGTCAAGGAACAGTAGCACTGAAAAAGGATATCCCTGCTAAACTCCTTCAATAGAAGGTTAACAACTTATCGGTCAGCCCTCGCATATTGTGTCGTATTATATTTAAAACAATAAGTCGTTTTACTTCGAAAACCTCGTAACTACAGCTTGTTACAAGCTGTATTTACGGGGTTTTCGAAGTAAACCAACGAATTGCCATCCTCTGTATTGTTCTATGCACCCACACGGTTGTCTACATAGTATCACATTTCCGTTTCCTCCCATATGTAATTATGCACGCTGGGATTGTTTTAAATACTTATGCAGTTTCACAAATGGAGTAACAGCTGTCACAATGAATCAATGTGTTCTCGAGGGTTATTAGAATAAAAAAAGACCCCATCTCTTTCATCTTTTAAAATTGTAAGAGCTTATACTTTCAAGAAAAGGCTCGAAAATCACCAGGGTAAAGGTACGTCTGTCAGTTTAAACGGGTTCGATTTAATGTCTTAGTTCTTTTAATTCAGTTTTAAAAGAAATATTATTTAGCTCTTTAGGCGAAAGCATAGACTTTAATGTATGACATAGATCACGACCAAACCGGACGAAACATGCAGTCTGATCTTGGATCTATATTCTCCGTTTGTTGATTTTAGCCTATCAAACGGAACTCTTTCTGAGTTTTAATGGACTATATTTCAAGCCGTCGAAAGGGGTAAAATTTATATATCTGGTACTGAAAGAATTAAGTCGGATATTTACACAAAGTGTCGTCTCGGATCAGCCTGCGCAGTCCGCGCAGGCTAATCCGAGACGGCGCTTTACGACTACATTAGATTTTGTGCTACAGTAGACTTGCGCAAGATATAAAATTACATAAAAACGGGAAGTGCCGTTTCGGATAAGCCTGCGCGGACAGCGCAGGCTGATCCGAGACGACATTTTACGCAAATGTCCGAATGCCCCTTTTCGCGTGTTACAGGTCACTTAGAAGAACCCTTAGGCTACAAATTTGTTTCAGTATATTATATCTATTTTCTCCGTATTTCAGAAATCATTATAGACCCAAGCAGTAATAGAACCATAAGGTATTCGGGCCGGCACGGTATTGTAAGAAGCCACCAGCAGTATCCAAAGCAGAGCCGCAATATACCAAAGAAATCTACCATACGGATATCAGTTCCCAAATCATACACTCTATTTTTAACCTATCACGCCGGCAGGGGGCGAAGACTGCGTGACGTCACAATTTTCCAAAGGGATGCTGGTAATATGACGAAGATCCGGTTGCACCAAAACAAAGTAGATCGATTTAAATTTATTGGACAAGGTGTGAAAGAACTTGTCATCCAAACGAATTATCGCAAAGGAGCAAAATCACATGGCTTCGTATTGCCTTTCGCAGGTAAGAGCAAAATACACATGTGTAATTGTGAAATAGGCGTTTAACTGCAAAAAAAAAATGTATCGGTCTAGGTCAGCATGTGCCTGTTCAGAACACAGTAAGGCTGCAGAAACTGCAGAAAATCAAATATTTTGGCGGTGTGCTCATCCAAAAGTCCAGCGAGACCTTGGCTCTTGTTTACAACCTGGGTTGATACGTGTTGCAGATACACTAAGCTCCATTTTTAACAGAACATGCCTTATTTATTTTTTTTACCGTTAAGTATTGAGGTCAGAGCTTTTAACATGCAGTGTACCATTATAAAGAAAAATGATCAGAAATGCGTCGATAGATTGTTACGGGAGATCACTCCTTCATGCATGGCTTCGTCCCGATTTAAATACAATATCTAACAGCCGCGTTAGGGACATAGCTCTTAAATTTAGCTCAGTGGTTGTGGTATTGGTCTTTTAAATCTCGAAATACGAGGCAATTTGTCCGTCATGGGCTCGAATTCCGCCAGATGCGGTTTGTATTTCAGCTATGCAGTTGTTGAAAACTTTGGGGGCTCCTCCGAGATTGGCCATTGAACCATTAGTCCCATTTGTTGTCTAAAAACGGACTTTCTGCCCAATACGGCTTTAAGTCATCAATAAATGACGACTTTAACCCTTTATCCCATAAAGCATTTCATTGTTATCTCTAATTGACCCTAAATAACAGCAAGGATGAAGCCGTTTTTTATGTGTATATGACACCTTTTGATGGTATAGAAAACATTGTGACAAAAGGTGAAATTGCTCGTCACGAGCAATTTCACCTTTTGCCACATTGTTTTCCAAAGGCTTGTACAAGCAATGCGTAGAAATGAGTATCTATGGAGTAAAGGGTTTATAAATTGTTACGTGAGACCACTCCTTCATACAAGGCTTCATCCTGATTTAAATACAAAACCTTACAGCTGCGTTAGTTAGATACATGTATCTATTTAATGTAGTGGTTATGGTATTACTCTTTAAAATCTCGAAAAAACGAGGATATTTGCCTGTCGTGGGTTCGAATCCCGCCAGATGCAGGTTGAATTGCAGCCATGCATTTGTTGCGAAGTTTCGTATTTGTTGCGAAGTTTCGTATTTGTTGCGAAGTTTCGTATTCATGAGAAGATACAATTTCCAGCCCGTTTTATTTTACATCCTTTTGATAATGTGTTTTTCCTCCAGTTTTAAACTAAATAGATAAAAAGAAAACTCTGTCGATATCATATTTCTATTTGCAATTGCTTTTTTAAACGAAAAAAAAAAAAGAGAAATATAAACAAGGAAGTGGAGTTAAATATCATAATAGTAGAAAAATTAAAACATTTACACACACTCCCGATTTTATCTCATCAAAAAAGTTCAAAGGCAATGTAAGATTCGTTGAAATCAAAATATGACCACGGTTAGCCAATTAGAATTTAATATCGACTTTTTTTTTTCTTTAAACTTTTACCTTACAATCCCGACTTCTACCACCTCTGTGAAAGAAGCATTTTGAAAACATCATGGGAAAATGACAAAATGCTGGTAACCAGAATTTTCTCCTTTTCCCACAATGTTTTCTTCCCTACCTGAAACAAATTTCAGTTCTTTAATCACATTTATTTTGTCGTCTGCAAATGCTTTCGATCTGGATCAATCCAAAATGTTGTCGTTTGGTAAAGGTAACACGGATGTTATGATATTTAAGTTAAGGGAATCGAAACTTAGCCAAAACAAATAGATCCTTATCCAATTAACCCATATGCTGCGACTCCCTGACCTTTTGCTGACACCGTGCACCAAGATCAGACTGCACAGAACGTACAGTCTGATATTTCCCTTCAAAAATATCTTTAAAAAGAGAAAAATGTTGGGTATTTTCTCTTTCCTACCGCTGTGTTTTTTTTTCCGAACTATCAGGAAAAAAAAAAAAGACCTGTCATTTGGATACAATACCGGACTTCAGTACGCAAATGGCATTCTACAAAATACTCATCTATCTAATTTGGGAACCCCGGGTACAGAACCGGACTACTTTTCTACGCGATAACCGTCACTCTGAATTTTAAACTAAAATATATGTTTGAATAAAACGCCACCTGGTGCGATTCATTCAGCTATGATCAGCAGTTTAGAGAAATCTGGAGCTAAAACAGGTCTGATTTCTCCTCAAACGTATTGATAAAAGCCATTTTCTCCATTACTACTTTATGGCGCGTTTTACTACAATTCCCCCAATATTGGGGGTAGTGATGCGTCATATAAGACATGTCAAATCTTCAAAGAACGTGACTTGCGCAGACAACGTCTCGCGCGATATTAAATTTTCTCACGCTGCTCGAATAAAAAACCAAGTACCAGGAAAGTTACAAGAACATAATATTCCGTATTCACGGCGATTATTTTGATTAACCCTTAACCAAATGACAAATTTATAGACTGGTCCAAATTGAAAGCACTTGCAGACGACAAAAATAAACACAGCTAAAAAATTAAAATTTGTTTCTAGCAGGTTAGAAAATATTGTGGGAAAAGGAGAAAATGCTGGTTACCAGCATTTTCTCCTTTTCCCACAATGTTTTCAAAAGACTTCTATCTCAGGGTCGTGAAAAACAGGGATTGTTTGGTAAAGGGTTAAGGAAAACAACTCTTCCGCGGATCGCACAAACCAAAATTTCAATTTGTTTTATGGTATTTATCTCATTACCAAACGACAATATTTTAGGTTTGTCCAAATCAAAAGCATTTGCAGACGACAAAATGAAAATGACTGAAAATTTGAAATTTGTTTTGTGAAGGGTAGAAAACATTGTGGGAAAAGGAGAAAATGCTGGTTGCCCTTTCTATCTTTTTCCCACAATGTTTTCTAAAGGCTTCTTTCTCAGGGTCGTGAAAAGTAGGGATTGTGTGGTAATGGGTTAAATATCATTTAAGCTATATCGTGGCTGTCAGTGCACAATTTCATACTTTTCCTTAAGTTTCTTTTACCATTGTTTTGCACAGTATTCTTTCCTAGTAACTGGCTTCTTTCCTATTTATAACAATCGTAGAAAACAGTGTTTTCTTCATTTTCAAAGACATATTCCATCTTTTAACCATATTAAATTTGTCGTCTGCAAACTTCTTAAGTTTGCTCAAGTCTAAAACTTTGTCGTCAAGTGAAGGCTTAGACTAGATTCATTAGCGTTGTTTTTTATTATTACAGTTTATAGTCACAGAGAGTTGAAACGTCTACAGACCTGGCCTAAAGACGCCAGACCTGTGATGAGGGACATTGGCTGGATATTTGAAGGTAAGCTAGAATCGTTCGTCGGTCGAAGTCGCCAAAGTTGAAGAAGGGAGGTAATTGATGCAGAAATCAGTTTTACATTCGCCTTCAATTTTGGGGTTATAGTCCTTTGATTCTTTGATTAAGTTCAAGTGATGAAAGTAAATATCTAATCATGATGCTTGTTTAATGAATGAATGAATGAATCAATCAATCAATAAATTAATCAATCAAGCAGTAGCGATAAGTTAGTATACACGCACAAAAAAGTGATCCAAAATGGTGATTGAAATATCAATTTCATTAACACATAAGACTTAGCAAATCAAAGTGTTGTGAACGCTTATGTGGCATTTGTCAAGGAAGCCACTGTGTGGAATTAATAATTTGAAAACAAGAGGGCCATAATGGCCCTTGACCGCTCGCCCGAGTCAATAGGTGAAATTCCGTCCTCATGCGTAATTCAATTTCCAATTATATATCTGAGTGCTTTTGAAAAAAAAAAAAAAAAACATTTGTCTAGAAAAATATATTGATTTTGATTGGGTTTATTTCCTTCGGTTTTGCTCAAAATACCATACGTGGTCTTTAGAATTCAATATTGAACATTTATTATTGATCTCATAGTGGCATTGTCTTTGACAAATGGCACAAAAACAGTGACATATATTGTTCTGGATTTCCTATTTCAGTGAAAGCAGTTCTTGAACAATGCACCGTGAAGACCGAAGGACAAATAGCTCTAACATGTACAGATGATAAAGTGATATACTCTCCGGCTATCGCAGAATCCGGATACACAAGACGCGAGCCTATGTGTTTATGGGGTAGATACCCTTGTGGGGGTTCGTCCCCGAAAATTCTAGCACAGAAGAACTCTTGTTATTGGCAGGGCACCTGCAACATCACGTGGTCTGGGACGGCTCCCATCCTAGCGTCAAGAAAATCACGTTGTATAGGGTATCAGGCTTCAACTATCGGCTTTTCCGGTCATAGATGTGTTAACAAAGGTTGGTTAAGTTTGAACTAAAGGGGGATTAACTCTTGCACCTCTGAATAAATAAATTGCAATTTCTCAACAGCTAAACGTACATATTTTTTGCAAGATCAAGTGACAGTTCGGTCATAATACAGATTATAGCATGTAGACAGCATTGATCAGAGATCAGACTGCACGCTTTGTGCAATCTGATCTTGATCTACTCTGTCAAAAAAAGCTTCTCGAGTCGTATAATTGTATAGAAAGAGTTCAAGATTTTAGACATGTAGTCACACCTGGATACCGATAAAGTTATTCTTTTGTAGTAATCAAAACGATTCAAAGAAAAATTATCAGACTGTTTTCCGAAATATATGTATTTCAGATTCAATTTACGATCTCTGCACGCCAAACTGTACAGACGTAATCAACACAAAGTGGGGAATTATTCGTAGTCACCCTACTTATCCTTGGTACTTTGATACAGAAATTTCTGAATGTAAACGGATAATCAAGGTTTGTTGGATTGTTTCCTAGGGAAATGTTCTTCTATCTATTTGAATCACTTTTTGTACTTAAATCTTCAAATCTGGGTCAATCTGATCATACTGATAATTCTTTTCTTAAGCTAAGACCTGTGTAATAGACAGCTATTTCCACTAAAATATCATCTTGCAAAATTAGCTATAATTAAAAATAAGTATTATTGAACTACTTTCACCGATTCATTTTTTCCATTGTTTCCTTCTTTGAATTATCATTTATAAATCTAAAACCACTATATTCTCAATTCAAAAGGAGATAATAATTACCTCCCTTTTAAGAAAACTAACGAATGTTATCAAAAATTATTTCAAGATAGACATAAACGGAATTTCTGATCCGTTAGAAATGTGCAAACATATTAATTCTGCATAAATCCTTAGTAATCCTTATTTATCAACCAAATAAATCCTTATTTATCCTTATTTATCAACCAATTAGAATTTTTGCCCCTTGTTCATAGGTAGGGCATTACACAGGTCTTACCTTACAGAAAAATTCTAGTCTCCTTCTGCAGAATTTTATAGATTTAGAAGTAACACTGAGACACTTTAACCCTTTCCCAAACAATCCCTGGTTTTACGACCCTGAGATAGAAGTCTTTTGAAAACATTGTGGGAAAAGGAGAAAATGCTGGTGACCAGCATTTTCTCCTTTTCCCACAATATTTTCTACCCTGCTGGAAACAAATTTCAATTTTTGATGTGTCGTCTTCAAGGGCTTTCAATTTGGACCAGTCTAAAGTTTTGTCGTTTGGTAAAGGGTTAAGGTCAGTTACGGTTCCTAACTCTCATAATAGAAGACGGAGGTTCCCGAGATTGGCCGAACAGCCTTTACGAAAACGTGGATGTTACACGATATTTACCAATGAGAAAGTGAGTCCATGTCGATGTTACACGATAGATAGTGAGTCCACGACCCCTTACTCTCATATTAAAAGACGGAAACTATCGATATTGGCCGAATAGCCTTTACGAAAAAGTAGATGTTACACGATATTTACTGATGAGTTAGTGAGTCCATGGCCCTTAAGTCTCAAATTAAAAGGCGGAAGCTACCGAGATTGGCCGAATACCCTTTACGAAAATGGCGATGTTACACGATATTTACCAATGAATTAGAATCTTAATCCTTTATTGAACATATTTTACCAGGACGACAAGATGGCCTTCAACGTTGAAATCTGTACCAGACGACACTTTTTTAGATCCGTCAGGATTATAATTATTTGCAGGCGACAAATCAGATGTCGCTCTTGGGATAGATTCGGTTTTGAAATTTGAGAAAACATGTTGAAAAAGGACAAAACGCTGGTCGCCAGCGTTTTGTTCTTTTCCTACAACGTTTACAACAGTTTCTGTTTCAGAGAGGTGTTAAAATTAAGGATTATGTGGTAAAGAGTTACGCAAATTTTATTTTGATTTTTCTTTGCAAGATTGGACATCGGCGCGTGTTACATCTCATGGTCCAAGATGTCAACGTAGATCCCGACGGAAAAGATAAAGTCTCGATAATTCACGTTCTCGGCGAGAATCGACGAGTTCTCTTGAATTCGAAAACGGCGGTAGAGGGCGCTGAAGTTGAGGTTCAAGGAGGGGAGCTTATCATTAAATTAAGTCTGTATAAAGATTCGAAGTCTGGAAGAGGCCTAGTTCTGATTTTTAGAAGTAAGTTTTAATCCGGTTTGTTTGTTTGTTTGTTTGTTGTTTTATTTTCTCAGTATTTACAAACAACAGGTAAAGTTTCGTAGATAAAGAAGTGTGTAAACTAAGAAGATAAAGGACATCTTCAAGTTATCAAGCTGTAGATAAAAGACTGCGATTCCTGAAATAAAATCGCATGAGCTTATATCCACATCAAAATACTATAGCTCTCTCTATAGGCTCAACTAATCTGCATATTGTAAGTTATGTTTAAACCATTACCTAGCAGATTTTTTATATACCCTGAGGATTGAGATTCTGATAACATTGTTGGAAAAGGGGGAAAATGCTGGACACAGCATCTCCTTTTCTGACGATGTTTATTTCCCTTTCACAGATATATTCTATCTAAAAAATAACTAATTTTTCGCACAAAACTTCTTTGAGTTCGGACAAGTCTACTTTGTTTTACTATTGTAAAAAGTTAATCGAACGTCAAAGTGTGGAATGTACCTGTACTCGTCATCAAAAGGAACAATTTTATGACGCCGAATCAGTCTTTCAAGTCCCTTTATTTCATTACTGCCTAAATATTACAGTCATTGTCACGCATACGTTTGTTACATGATGATAATAATTATTCTTTTATTTAAAGGATTCAGTTCCAAAAGTTACAGCCAATCTAAGCTACAACTGACGGGTAACCAAGAGTACGATGTGGTACAGGACGAAGGCTATAAGGGACGAATAAGACTTTCCAATAGACGTTTGTGTTCCGGTCCTAAACGCCTGAGGAGGAAAGGACGTGCTTGTGCCCCGCGTGTATGGACGGACTACTTCACTAGACTTGAGTAACGACACGCAGGGGACCAGTCTCGCCTTGCTTTATAATGACCTCAATCTCTATGGGCTTTCTCAAAACTCATGACCGTCTTCATAATTCAATGTCATGTTGCAATAATCATTATTTTTACAGGATTCTTAACTCTTTACCAAACGAATTCAAAGCATTTGCAAACGACAAAATGAATATTACTTGAAGAATTGAAATTTGTTTAAGGAAAGGAGGAAAACACTGTGGGAAAAAGAGAATATGCTGGTTACTTGCTCCTTTTCCCACAATGTTTTCAGAAGGCTTCTTTCTCAGGGTCGTCAAAAGTAGGGGTAGTGTGGTAATGGGTTAAACTCATGACCGCCTTGATAATCCGCAGTCATGTTGGATATCATTTGTTTTCACGGGTTTCCCTGACCTCATTTACCGTGAGCTTACAGTTATGTCGCAATATTATTCATTCTCAATGGACAGTCGCTATAATCTTTGCCTTTTAAGTTCGTAAAGCCAGGTCAAATTTATATACTGCAGCAGCGTTCCTGCCCAATGGGGCATCTTTAACGCCATGTGCAATATCATGTTTTACATGTTGCAATGTTATTAATTTTGTGTTCTACAGGTTTCCTTAAACTCATGAGCACCTTTATAATTTACAGGCATGTTGCAATTACCCTCGTGTTCTACGAGTTTATATCCAAGAGCGCCTGTAAATAACTAGTGCATGCTGCAAACATTGTTTTGTCCATGGGGTTCCTTTGAAATCATGACCACCTCTATGATAAACATGAAGCAACATCTTTCGTGTTCAAGGCGTTCCCTTAAAGTTATGAATATCCTTATAATTTACCGCCATGTTTCAATAACTTTTGTGTTCTCCAGTTTGCCTTAAACCAATGACCGCATTTATCATTTTCATGTTGTATTATCATCTGTGTTCAACAAATTTCTCTAAATTCATGAATGGTTTAAAAAATGTACAGTCATGTCGCAAAATCTTTCATTCCTAATGGGTTTCCCTAAACTCATGATCGTCTTAAAAATAATAGTCATGTTTTAATAACCTTTGTGTTCTAAGGACTTCCAAAAACTCATGGCCACTACTCTGATTTTAAGTCGTGTTGTAATAAACTTTGTGTTATATAGGCAAACTTGAACCCATGCCCACCATGATGATTTACATATTGAAATATCATAAGTGTTCAACAGGTTTCCCTAAACTCATGATTTTCTTAACAGTTTACAGCTAGGTTGTAAAATCATTCATTCTCAACAGGTTTCCCTAAACCCATGATCGCCTTTATAAGTTACAATAAAATTGCAATTACCCTCGTGTTCTAGCAGCTTAAATATAAACTTGGCTATATAACTGACGTTTTGAAACAGCTTTTGTACTCACGTTTTTTTTTTTAATCATGACCGCCTCAAATATTAACATGTTGCAACAGCTTTCGTGTTCAAAGGGTTTCTATGAACTACTTACTATTGGTATAATTTATACATTTAAATTTAGCAACAACTTGCGTGTTCATGAGGTTTCTATAAGTAAGTTACCATTGGTATAATTTATAAATTAACATGTAGTTACAACTTTCGTGTTCAAGGTGTTTCTATAAATTAGTTACCACTGGTATAATTTATAAATTAACATGTAGTAACAGCTTTCGTGTTCAAGGGGTTTCTATAAATTAGTTACCACTGGTATAATTTACAAATTAACATATAGCAACAGCTTTCGTGTTCAAGCAGTTTCTATAAACTAGTCACCACTGGTCTGATTTATAAATTAACATGTAGCAACAACTTTTGTGTTCAAGGGGTTTCTATATACTAGTTACCACTGGTATAATTTATAATCTTTGTACATGTATTTTGCGGGCATCCTTAACTCTTTACCACACGACAAAATTTTAGACTGGTTCCAATTGAAAGCATTTGCAGACGACAAAATAAAAGTGACTGAAAATTTGAAATTTGTATTGGGAAGTGTAGAAAACACTGTGGGAAAAGGAGAAAATGCTGGTTACCAGCATTTTCTCCTTTTCCTACAGTGTTTTCAAAAGGCTTCTTTCTCAATGGCGTCAAAAGTAGGGATTCTGTGGTAATGGGTTAAACCTATGTCCATCTGTATGATTTATATGTTCTAATATTTACAGTATACAGTAATGTTACAATATCATTCGTTCTCAACGGGTTTCCCTCAACTCCTGAGCCTTTATGATTTACGGTCACTTTGTCAAAACCTTTGTGTTCTACCTGCTAAAAACCATGCCAATTTACATATTACAACAACTTTCCGGTCCAATAAGGTTTCCTTAAAATCATGTCCACCTATAATTGACATTTTGCAACAACTATCGTGAATTAAGGGGTTTCTATAAACTCATGATATCCCTTATAATTTACAGCCATGTAGCAATAACCTTGTGTTCTGTGGGTTTCCTTCAACCAACCATCGCTCTTAAGATCTACATGTTGCAATATAATTCATGTTCAATTGTTTCCCTAAACTTCTGACAGTCTATGACCTTTATGATTTACCTGTTGCAATAAAACTTTTTGTTAAACTGTTTTCTTAAAACCGCTGTTTGCCTTTGTTATTAACTGAAATGTAGTTGTATCATTCTGGTCCTGTGGATTTCTTAACCCTTTGTCAGCGACTCACTGACCTTTTGCAGACATTGTAGATCAAGATCAGACAGCACAAAACATGCAGTCTGATCTTGAATCCACACTGTCCGATCATTACCTTAAACACAACAGAATGTGCAGTCTGATCTTGGATCTACACTGTCTGTGTTCTGTAGGCTTTCTCAAAGTCTAAGCTCGCCTTTAAAATTTACATGTAACAACTTTCGTATTTGCAACAACTTCCGTGTTTGCAACAACTTTCGTGTTTGCAACAACTTTCGTGTTTGCAACAATTTTCGTATTTGCAACAACTTTCGTGTTCAAGGGGTTTCCGTAAACCGATGCTCGCCTTTAAAATTTACATGTTGCCACGCTGTTTTCAAACGGCTTATTTCTCGGGCTGGCTTAAAGTGGCGATTGTGTAGTAAATGGGTTATACGTCAAACAGAACAGTAATAATATTGCAATAAAGTTTACTACAGGTACTTTGCGACGGAATTTTATTGTTTCCGAGGCATTTATTTTGATTGCATTTTAACTCCGTAAACAAATTCATGTGTAACAGTATACTTGGGTTACAATTAGGCTCAAAGCTTTATCGGTGTAGCTGAATGTGCTGGCTTTTGACCTACTTTTGGTACTAATGAAAAATGAATAAACAGACATTTGTGATTGGTCAAAAATATATACATGTTTATTCTTAGGATCCCTGCCTATTTGCGGGCAAATTCATTTCTCTATCTTTTTTAACCCTTTACTCGAAAATCTCTGGTCTTTACGACCCTGAGATAGAAGCCTTTTAAAAACATAGTGGGAAAATGAGAAAATGCTGGTTACCAGCATTTTCTCTTTTTCCCACAATGTTTTCTGCCCTGCTGCAAACAAATTACCATTTTTGAATTACATTTATTTTGTCATCTGCAAGTGCCATTTGGTAAGGAGTTAAGGTTATTTCTTGTAACACATAAAACCGTTTTGGATCTACATTTGTATATACCTATTTTACTGCTTTGATAGGGGAAAGGGTTCTACATAGCTCAGTTTTAATGTTGCAATTTTTTCAAAAGCGATGATAACAAATCGCCATGAAATTTATGAAAAACTTTTAAAAAAGGTTGATAGGTTACAACAGTTGCTAGGATACAATAGTTGCTAGGTTATTATGTTTTTTGTTTATTTTTTTTTACCTGATTTAAAAAAGAATAACCTGATTACACACCTGATTTTAGAATTCATTCTCCTTCCACGCACTAAAACTTTGACCAATCGAACGACAGCAGATTGTCATTCTCACAAGAATTTCCATACTTTTAAAGGTATTTTTAGATTCAATACATTTTAACACCAGCTTTGTTTATAACTGACTGCAATTGGGCCTTAAACAGTACGAGTGTAAAAAGTAGTTCTTGTACAAGAATGGATGTAACTCGTTCAAGTGCAAGTATTTAATCCAATTTCTTTCAGTGGCTAATTACTTAAACTCAGACAGTTTATGATCTTCAATAAAAAGCGGACGGCACAGATTCAAGATCAGACTGTATGTTCTGTGCAGTCTGATCTTGATCTATTCCGTCCGAAAGATCAAACTTTGGACAATGACACTCATATGAATTTAAAGTCACTTACTGTTGAAATAGTTTCTCTATAATATAAACGAATGATCCCTGAATAACAAATACTTTCGTAAGTTTTGGGGAATATCAAGATTGTCTATAACTTCAACAGGACTAGAATTCGATTGTAAACAGTTTAAAACAATTGCACGTGATACATTTTGTAGACTGGGTACCTCGCTCACAGATTGCATCAACGTTACGTATTTGTCACGTGTTTTGTCGCGTCCTTTAGACGCTTTATTATGACGTAATACTGGCATACGGAAACCTATTGTTATCAGTTTTCGCGCTATGTGAATTCGGGTTCGTGAATGGAAATCATGAGAATCAGTGGTAAATTTCAATAATTTTGCAAGCGGTGTCTCTCCATGCTTATTCAAAATGTTGAATTTTGCTCCATTTTGAATGAGCTTTAAAATCGTTTCGTGCACCGCTAATCCACAAGCAATATGAAGGGGTGTGTCTTGATTGACGTAATCGATGACGTCAATATTTTGACCTTCTGCAAGCAACGTCCCCACGATGTCACCCGAATGAGCAGCTGCGATGTGTAACGGATATTTTCCGGAGGCTGAAGTTTGATGTACCTGGGCTCCCAATTTTAACAAATGTTTAACCATAGCACCCTGAAACGAGAACAAATGTGCTTTTTATGACATTAATTAAAACAAACAATCAAAACACAACAAACAAAAAAACTAAAGAAATAAACCACAGCAAAAATGTTAACCATAAATTGGGAAAAGACGTATAAACGCTTCTGTGTGAGGTACTTTACCAATTATCACGAATTCTTAACTCTTTACCAAACTACAAAATTTTAGAGTGGTCCAAATTGAAAGCACTTGCAGACGACAAATCAAACGTAACTCAAAAACTGAAATTTGTTTCCAGCATGGTAGAAAACATCGTGGGAAAAGGAGAAAATGCTGGTTACCAGCATTTTCACATTTTCCCACAATGTTTCCAAAATGCTTCTATCTCAGGGTCGTAAAAACCAGGGATTGTTTGGTAAAGGGTTAAAAACCCTTTTTGTCTGACAACCTTATAAATTAATAGGTAAAACTGCAAGTTTTGTGCAGTCTGATCTCAATCTTCAATGTCCGCAATAGCGCGCCAAGTCACGGCTAGCAGTCTGAAGGTTAACCGTACGCGCAGTGTGATCTTACTCTCTCTGTTCTCCTCTATCGGTAGTTTCAGATGGTCAAAAGCTATAAATTCGAATTCATGAAGACTGACGTAAGTATAATATAGTGTATATAATGCATTGAGCGCATAAATTGCTTTTCTTTTCGCCTTTTAGATTTTTTCCCCAAAATCGATTTATTTCATGAAAAACCCCCGTAGGTCAGTCGTTAGCGTGCCGGACTTGAGAACAGATGAGGAGGGATGTCGTAGGCTCGATCCTTGGCTCGGCCAATTTCTTTCCGAGGATCGTGATGGTCATTGTGAAAGGATTCAATCATCTCCAACTGCTGACCATCGTTATGTGGGAAAGCAGCCAGTGGCTTGAAAAGAATATTGGTCGGAGTACTAGTAAGAGAGACTCCTAGAGAGCATGGATAGTTGACCGCCCAGACGCCAGGGATCGAACCCACGACACCCTGTTCTCAGGTCTTGCACGATACCGACTGAGCAACCGGGGATCGGCGCCATATGACTGAAATTGTGTTGAAGACCGGGTTAAACACCAAACCAAAAATCAATTCATTCTCAAAATTTCAAAGAAGTTATTGAAAGAGTAGGTTGCTGAGGTTCTTTTGCCATACACTGGAATGTTAGTAATTAAATGTTCAAATCATCAATTATTCCATTCTTAAAGTCAAGAATATAAATATTTATAACTGTTTGTCTGGTGTTTACATCCAGAGTTTCCAGTGCCATTCAAGCTGGGATGTTCTATTGAATATTTCTATAAATCATTTAAAACTACAATTGATTATAAAGATCTGGGCGGAAGCATTTCTCGTGGGATAATATTGGGTGAATATTGAAACCAAACATAACTGAAACGAGACGAAAATGGAACTATTTTTGAAGATACTATGTGAGCTGTTTAACTCTTTCCCAAACAAGCCCTGGTTTTCACGTGTCTGCAATACAAGTCTTTAGAAAACACTGTGGGAAAAGGAGAAATTGCTCGTAACGAGCAATTTCACCTTTTTCCCACAGTGTTTTCTAGCCTATCGAAAAAACTTTCTGCCAATATCTCATCAAATTCAAAATTGTCATCTGCAAACGCTTTGAGTTTGGGACAGTCTAAAATTTGTCATTTGGGAAATCTCCTCTTTTTTCTATAGCTTTAAAGCTTAATATTAAATGTACGGCCTGCACTAACTATCATGTTAAAAGAAAATAAAATCTGCATGACACCAGTATTTAAATTGTTAACTATACGAAAGCTAAATTGTTTACTGCACTAAAGCTGTAGATACATATTATAAATACATTGTATATATTTTTTATGCCAAAGTCGTTGCATTTTTTTGGCGTCGTTGCCACAACACAAGTGCAGTACCTGAGCATTTTCATCTACTAAATGAGAAACTCGTTTCCTAGTCAGTGGCCATGAATATTTTAGGAAAGACCGAAACCCCCCCCCCCCAAACCAATATGTATGTACATGTATTATCAACATTAATTTCTAATCTATTGTGGTGTTAGAATAGTGATGCTTTAGTTGTGAAACTTGTATAACGATAAAACAAACTGATTTGCACAACGAAACACAAAACAATGTAATGTGATACCAATGCAACTGTTAAAAGAATGATTAATATTGTCGAAAAAAAGTTTTTTTATGTTTACGTAAATGATGTCTTCGACAAATTTTGCAGAAAAATAACAGAGTTTAGTACTTTAGAGAGTCAAAACTCTGATGTCAGGCGATGAACATCAAGAGCACATTGGTAACTTCGCTCTATACCAGTATTGCTTTCTTCAATGTCGAAAGATCCAAAGCAGCGCAGATTAATCATTTTTTGCACACTGGAAATATATGCACATGTAAGTAAATGGGAATAAAGAATTTGATGCAATATTTCTGGCCACTTACTATAGTCTTTCAACAGAAAATACCTCTGTTGCGATGTTATAACAAGGAAGTGGCTTGTTATACATGGAATTGCACTTTAATGCTTTTAAAGGATATAAGAGATATTTGTATTTTTTTCGGTGAAAAATCGACATTTATCTCGTAAACATCGTCGGTAATATTTTCACGAATGGTGCAGATTTATATCGAGTGTTTGTACTAGATCTATTTAAAGAAGCGAAATCAGGGTAGGTATTCACCAACCATCTTAGGAATATTCTTATTTTTATGCAGAAGTATTCTCTAAATTTGAAAGCAACCAATATTTTGATTGGCTAAACTAAATGGTTTAGCCAATCAAAAGTTGTGTTACTTTAAAATTTTCAAAATTTTCAAATTTTGAAAATTTCTTCACTATAAGACTAACACATTCTTCGGAATGGCTGATGAATTCGGACCCAGCTTTATCAAATTACTTATTATTTATTCAGCTTTGAAATTTTATGCTTAACTCAGTTGGACATGAACTGTTACAAGCACTAACCCATAGATATTACAATTTGTGAACAACAAAAATTGCCCATACCTTTTTCTCCTGCTGACTGGTTATCACAGCATGTAACGTTGTATCCCCGCGTTTGTCCACAGCGTTGACGTCTGCTGCATTGTTAACTAAAACTTCTACTATATCAAAGTCACCATGGCATGCAGCTATATGCAGGAGTGGCTTCCCTTGAAAACATGTATTCGGGTCTGCCCCTCGCTGCAATAAACTATAAACTATATCTAGTTCTCGGTTTACAACAGCCTGACACAACATTTTGTTGATAACTGTTTTCCCACCTTTGTATAACTTTCGTGTTAATATGACGTCATCAACGTAAGGGAGAAACGTCATCAAACTTGTCGTTAGGTTGTTAGAGACGGTGTCAAGCATGAGTTGTATGGATTCTTCAGGATATATTGATAATTTGGCCGCGTGTAATTTAAGATTTTCCTTAAGAGCTGCCGTTTCACTGTTTTCCATGCACCATTTGACGCATTGTAAGGCATATTCTGGCGAGGCCTCTGGGTCTACCAGATCCATTCGTGTGAAAACTGGAAAGAAATTTTGATAAAAAGGTTTTAGTACATGTAGGTCTACTGAGCCTTTAAAGTACATTATTAGTTGTACGGTCAGGTGGCAGAGGACTTGTTCATGGCTGTGGTGACTCATGTTGCTCCCAGCCGAAAAATGTTTCTCAAGGCCGCTAAAAGTCGAGATTGCATGGTAAAGGTGGAATAAATAGATAGATGAATAAATAAATCTAAATAAATTATAGATAAAAATAAATAAATAATTATGACATCTATTTTGTATATAATTTATCATTTATACGTTTCGAATGTCCAAACATCCGTAATGATCGATACAGAAATTATTTCGTATCACAAAGGAACGAACACACAAAAAAAGAAGACAGAATGAAATGATATACATGTAATAAATAAAGATAAATATACAAAACAAATGAAAAATAGAAATAAAAAAAATAAGAATCACATTTAAATGCCAATTTGACAAAAAAAAATGTAAAGAGACTGAGTGTAAAGATAATTTATAATGATAAATACCTTATAAATCCTTTGAAATAAATAAACAGGTTTACAAACGAATAAATTTGTCACAATAAAACTTGTCACCCGTTCACTGTTTAACGACTCGCTACAAGTCTGAGCAATAATTTAAACTGATTGAAGTCATTAAAAAGGCAACACTATGGCCGATTGCTGACACAACTGTACACTGCCACACCTCATTCGCCCAATTAAAAGTCGTCCATAAATTGAACAGACTAATGCCGTAGAGCGATAAAAAGAACAAATCAAGCTTCAGGTCTTAAGAAATGGATTCGGTAGAAACAGTGGCTACTTTTCTTTCACCTTTTTATCTTGTATCCGAGGGCTGCCGTCTGAAAGACGGAATATAAAGAAAGGGTAGTTGGACAGCTAGAATAAACGATACAGTATTACTATACCAGTCCACTTCTTGAATCTTTAGCCGGCGACAAAATTCTAAAATTGTCCAAACTGAAATCATGTTGAGACGTTAAGATAAATGTGAACAACATACTGAAAATTGTTTTGGAAAGGACAGAAAACGTTGCGGAGAAAGGAGAAAATGCTGGTATCCCAACAATGTCTTAAAAAAAGCTTTTTATTCCTTCAGGGTCGGAAAAACTCTGAATTGTTTGGTAGAGCGTTAACCCTCTCGCCATAGTCGCCATAGACAAAAATATGGACTTTTGTGGACGGTATGAATTCAAGATCAGACTGCACAGAACGTGCAGTCTGATCTAGGATATGTACCGTTGGCTTTAATTGTCAAACCTACTAAGGTGAAAATACTTCTGAGTTTTTGTGGATCGTGTTTAATTCAACTTTACCAAATGACATAATTTCACACTGATCTAAATTGAAAGCATTTTGCAGACAACAAAGTAAATGTTGCACAACTTAGGAAAATTTTCATCGAAAGGAGATAAAACATTGTGGGAAAAGGAGAAAATCCTGGTTTCCAGCATTTTCTCCTTTTCCCACAATGTATTCCATGCGAAACCCCTTTTCCTCTGGGTCATGAAATCTCGGGATTATGTGGTTAAGGGTTAGGCAGACTACAAAGGTCGAGTTTATTTTTTTGGCGTTGAAAGAGGGAACACCTTACCACACGACAAAATTTAGGACTTTTCAAAACCCCAAGCAGTAGCAGACGACAAAACAATTTGAGTTGTAATTATGGACTTTGTCTCTTAAAGAGTAGAAAATATTGTAGGAAAAGGAGAAAATGCCGGTTACAAGTCTTCCTTTTTCTTCTCAAAGTGATTTAAATATGGATTGCACGGTGAACGGGCTTAACTCTTTACCACAAGACAAATTTTAAGGTTTTTTTTCCAAATTGAAAACATACGACAAACTAAATTATGATTCAAAAGTTGAAATTTGTCTTTCATCAAGAAGAAAGCATTGCGGGAAAAGGAGAAAATGCTGGTTACCAGCATTTTCTCCTTTTTCCACAATGCTTTCAAAACTCATTGTATTGCAGGGTCGTCAAAAGCTGAATGGTGTGATAAAGTGTTAAATACATACCCTCTATTCTTCATATCAGTGACTCAACACAAATAATAAGCATAGAATTATTGAATATCCATAACCTTTTTAATCGGTTTTAACACTTAGCTTTATGTAGGCAGGGTATTCATGACGCATTCAGGAGAAATGGCTTTAAGAAGCACCGTGGCGAAATGAGATGTTTATGAGTAGGAGGGGGCGGGGGAGGAAGGGTGAGTGTGTGGGGGTGTGTGTGTGAGAGAGAAACAGAGAGAGAGAGAGAGAGAGAGAGAGAGACTTTTCTAGTTAATCAACAAGAAAATTTTGGTCTATATCGAATTCAAAGCCTTTGAAGACCTCAAATAAATGAAAGTAAACCTATAATCTTTTTCGTTGATAAGTTAAAAAACAATGTGGAAAAAGGATAAAATGTTTATCACAGACATTTTCTTCTTTTCCCAAAATGTTTTTAAAAGCCTCTGTGATGGTTGTTAAAAAATTGTGAGTGTGTGATAAAGGTTTAACTCTCAAAGAGCCAACCATATAATCTCCGCCTCTATCGACAGTTGAATAATATCAGCCCGAATAGCTCAGGTGGTAGAGAATAGGAGGGTGTTGGTTCGATCATCACAACTGGCCAACTAAAATTTGAATAGTTTTTCGGAAAAAACATTTAAACAAGGTCCCGTGTGACGGTGCTATACATCGAGCACGTTAAAAAAACCAGGCGTAACTTTTATGAGTTTCTTCCTGTTTTTTGCACCATCCCCCGTTACAAAACTAACAGCCTTCTTGGGGCGTCACCCATATAGACAAACAGGGCTACGATTATAAAACGCAAATTCAATCAATCAAAGGGCTGAGTAATTCAATCCACTGAATGTGAGAAAAAAAATGTCTGTAAAGACTGAATAGGTTCACAAGCGGAAGGTGTAAATTTGCGATCAGAATGAACGTTCTGTGAAGTCTGATCTTGATCTATGCAGTCCACAAAAGCTTCTTTTATCGTCAATGGCGCTGTTCTTGTTTTTTCTAAACATCTTTAAAAAAAAAAGAAAAACAGCAGCAGCTGCAGTAGCAACAACAACAACTCGACGATGATGACGATGATGATAATGGCACGATGGATCACGGCGATGCAATAAGCCCCTTTTTGCCGGAGCATGGCTTAATCAAATTATGGAACCATAAAATCCATTTCTTCATATTTATAACCGACTGAGTCATGAGATAAACTGATCCTTTTGCATGCAAAAAAATCACTAATAGCAAAAAGTTTCGACTCAGGTCAGCCTGCGCGGACAGCGCAGGCTGACCTGGGTCGAAACTTTTTTTTAACAGATTTATTAACTCCCTTTTCACAGTATATATGTCAAAACAGTTAAATATAATTTCTTGCTTCACAATCAATGTGAAATTGGTAAGAACTAAACCGAAATACAACTTATGAAGGAAAAAGATAGATATAATATTAAGAATATATGACTTCATTTTTCCTCGGTTTGAAAAGCAGACTACAATTTTAGGGGTAATTAAAAAGATTTCACCGTTATTACTTTCTTCGTATCATTCTTCTCTATGGAGATTTTACCTACTGATATCATTCATACGAAGTCAGAAAGAAGTGATTAATAGCTAGAGATAAATTAGCTCTTTATCACACCATTCCGACTTTTAACATCCCTGAGATAGAATACTTTTTGAAAACATAATGGGAAAAGGAGAAAATGCTGGTAACCAGCATTTTCTCCTTTTCCCATTATGTTTTCTACCCTTTCCGAATCAAAATTCACTTCTTGAGTCACATTGATTTTAACGTCTGCATTTTTTTTCAATTTGGACAAGTCCAATATTTTGTCATTAGGTAAAGGGTTAATAGGAACTATTGAGGAAAAAATTCTGTCGAGTAAATGCAATTGATCTTTGCTTGTTTGTTTGTTTGTTCGATCGTTTGTTCGTTCGTTCGTTCGTGTGTTTGTGTGGTATTGAAAGCCGTTTTCAACATTATTTCCTCTATATCCCGGCGTCCAGATCGCCTATCTATTTATACTGGGAGTACTTTTATCAGCATTTCTCACAATATTCTTTTAAAGCCATTGGCTGCTTTTCCGCCTGGCCATCGTTGAAACAGAAATCAGCAGTGAAGGAGGAAAGACTATTATCAATCATCTGAAAGAAATCGGTCGAGCTTGGGATGGAACCGGTGACCCCTATTCTCAGGTCCCGTGTACGCTACCGATTACGCTATCGGGACTCGACGGAATAGGGAAAGAGAAGAGTCGGTGATGACGAATGTTTACGGAATGTGCCGAGTGTAGTTGACGAATTATGTCGAAATTCGATGATATAATCCTCCCCAAATAGCATGTGATCTGTGTAATATCGTATATATTCTATATAATCGATTACCCTCGTAGGTCTGTAATCAAACTATGTGAATGAGAAAAAGATATTTTGCCCAAAGAGAGTTCTTTATCAACAAAGCTATAATTTTGTTAAAAACGGTAAAACTTATTTCGCTTTTAATCCGTTTTTTTTTCCTCGAAGTTTTTTTTTTTAAGTGAAACCATTTCCCGGCATTGGCGAGAACAGGGTATTTGAGGAGGACATAGATCATGATCAGACTGCACAGTTTTATCATTGATCCATACCGAGTGCTTGCTGAGTAAAGATATATATATTCTTTTGCTTTTGTGCTGACTTTAACCCTTTCCCAAACAAGCCCTGGTTTTTACGTGTCTGCAGTAAAAGTCTTTTGAAAACACTGTGGGAAAAGGAGAAATTGCTCGTAACGAGCAATTTCTCCTTTTCCCACAGTGTTTTCTACCCTTTTTGAGAACTTTCTACCATTTTCTCAAAATCTAAAATTGTCGTCTGCAAACTCTTTCAGTTTGGAAGAGTCCAAAATTTGTCGTTTGGGAAAAGGGTTAGTTATATCGCATTTCCGCACGTCGCACAGAGCCGAGAGTACCCGTACATGAGCCCAGCTCTGTCAAAATGGTGTTAGATGCATCTCTGTCATCATGCTACCAAGAAAGCCATCACGTACTTGTGCATCCATTATAGCTTCTTTTTTTAACAACCGACTTCATCATGAGATAGACTGGCCCTTGGGCATACAGAAAATTGACCCAGAGCGAAAAGTTTCGACCCAGGTCAGCCTGCGCGGACTGCGCAGGCTGACCTGGGTCGATACTTTTCGCAGATGCATTAAGTCCCCTTTTCACAGAGTATCGCTAATTATGTATATTTCGCGTGGCATAAATTTTCCTAATAAGGGTTTAACCCTTTACCACACAATTCGGTGTTTTAACTAACATGAGAACGAAGACCTTTGACTTATTATTTTCCGCTCTTTTTCATACAATGTTTTCATTCATTTCAGCGACAAATTTTACCAGTTAAAGCCACATTTAATTTGTCGTCTGCTAATGCGTTGAATTTGGACAAGACTATATATTTTTTTTCATCTGGTAAAGAGTTCATAACAAGCAGGGTATATCCTAAATTTAACCCTTAGCACAGTGAATTAACCCAACGGACATAATTTGATATAGAAATTAATAAGACAAATTATAGCTATTCGATAGTTTCTTTTGTCTGCATATTTGAGCTAAACGGACAGTGTAGATCAAAGATCAGACTGCACAAGTCTGATCTTGTTTTCCACTGGCCACAAACTCATCTAGACTTGTTCGAGGTGATTTTAAAAAGGGTTAAATACCAATATTGAACACACGTACACAAAATGAAGTTTTTGTCTATTCAATACTTAACCAATATTTCAAGCATAATCTAGATCTACTCACCGGTCGAGTTGACATTTTCCTTCCATTTTGAAAGCGTTTCAACTTACAACAAGTGAAGGTTAGAGATAATGAAACCGGTGTTTAAACATTGTATTCAAAGCACTTTAGAAATTATATCAATTTAGCAGTATTAATTACTTTTCCTAGATTACCTATTATCTTACATAGCACCTAATCAATGATAAATGTTATAAGTGTCGATCAGAAGCTTGAAATTACGTTGACAGTCCGTTACGTGATCCAGATTATTTGTTTTGCGCATGCGTAGACACGCGAGTTTTCAATGACAAAATGTTGGTGATTTATTGTTGGGGTTTATGAAAATTTTTATCTACTGTGCATAATTTATGCTAGATATACCTAGTAAATAGCCGTCATCTATGTAATATCAGAATTATCAAGTTTAGATGGTTTAAAGAGGAACGTAAGCTGTTATATAGAAGCATTATGCAAGTGCTCCGAATTAGGCTAAAACTAAACCCTTTACCAAACAATCCCTGGTTTTTACGGCCCTAAGAGAGAAGCCTTTTGAAAACATTGTGGGAAAAGGAGAAAATGCTGGTAACCAGCATTTTCTCCTTTTCCCACAATGTTTTCTTCCCTGTTGGAAACAAATTTTGCTTTTTGAGCAACATTAATTTTGTCGCCTGCAAGTGCCTTCAATTTGGACCAGTCTAAAATTTTGTTGTTTGGGAAAGGGTTAAGTTACTTAACAAAATTATAAATATGTCCATATTATGCGAGAAAAAATTTAAAGCAGCTCAAAAAATGACAACTTTGTCTTTGTAATGATAGAAAACTCTGTGGGAAAAAAAAAAAGAAAGCGCTGGTTAGCAGCATTTACTCCTTTTCTAACAATGTTTTTAAAAGGTTCTCTTCTTAAAAAAAAAAGAGATTATTCGATAAATGAACATCAGAGTGATTGATACTAGTCACTAAAGTGAAAAAAAAAAATGCTTCATGTTCCCTTTTTACTTTATATAGTGATAAGTCATCTCTTGAATTTGGTGAGATATAGAGGATATTTGTTGTTGTTGTTTTTTTCGGTGAAAGAGCGAAATTTATTTAATCGAATGGAACACCATCGGTAATGTTTCGCCACTCGTGAAAATATTACCGATGGTGTTCATTGGATGAAATAAATTTCGATCTTTCACCGAAAAAAAAAATTCTATTTATTTCATGCTTTTAACCCTTTCCAGGAGGAGCTTTATTAAAATCAAGTACAGTTCTTTTCAGTAATTCCTCGTGGCGTACCCCTCCCGCATAGCAACGCTTTACAGTATTACGTCAAGCGCGAGAAATGTAGGGTAAATGACGTCATATTTCCATCTGGTTGTGAGTCACGTGCTATTAACCTAGGTACATGTAACTAGAATATAAAAATCGTTATTTTCACTGGTCATAACCGTGGAATATTGAAAAATAGTTTCACTTCTATTTCTCGATATCCTACCGGTAAGCATGAAATAATATGAAAATCTTTTAGGAACAAGGCTTTTGAATATATACTGAGGATTTTTTTCTTTTATCCAAAATGTCCTTGGGCATGCAGAAAGTTCACAAAATAGTCGAAAAAGTTCCGCGGAATGCGCAGGATGACATTTGTAGTAACTTTTAGCAGATTCATTAAGTACCCTTGTCACAGAGCATAGCTCACGTAGTAATTTTAGGCTTTATCAAAACATGCCTGAGCTGTAATGGGTCAAGTAGTGCCATGACGTTCAGATTATATTTCGTTTTCATGGAAAAGGGATTAAATCAAAATCTCCTTCAACTTTGAACACAGTTTTAACCTTTTAAATCGTCTATGAGTGGCACTTGAAAATAAAATATTCGCAAAAATCACATGAAGAAAATATGCCGCTTAGCTCTTTACCAAACGACAAAATTTAGATTGGAAGCATTCGCAGACGACAGCAGTAATGTGACTCAAAAATTGAAATTTGTTTTAAGATGGAAAGCTAACATTGTGGGAAAAGGAGAAAATGCTGGGTACCAGCATTGTCTCCTTTTCCCACAATGTCTTCAAGGCTTTTTATTCAGAGTCGTGAAAACCAGGGATTTTTTGGAAAAGGTTAAAAGAGGTCATTTTCCATCTGACACAACGTTTCTACTCTTTCCCTGCACTTTAAAAACATTTTAAGTTACATGTAATAAGGTATTTTCATTAATCACAATATGATGGAAAGGCAATTCAAAGTAATGATTTACACGTTACTTTTTACTATTTACCAAACGACAAAATACAGATATGTCCGAATTGAAAGTATTTGCAGACGACAATTCAAATATGGTTTAATTAAATGGTGGAATTTGTCTGTGATAAGGTAGACAACATTACCGGAAAATGAGAAAAGCCCGACAATCTTTTTTACCATTTTTTTTAAAGAACCATTAATCAGGATTTAATTTGTCGTCTGCATATGCTTTGAATTTGGACAAGCCCATAACTATGGTCGTTTGGTACCGTACTCAACTCATTTCAGCACCGAACTCATAAAAATTTTCATCTTTTAGGATTGACTAAACGATCGGACGGCATATATCCAAGATCAGACTGCAGGTTTTGTGCAGTCTGATCTTGATCTATGTCGTCCGCAAAAATTCGAAACTTCTTTTCACCTTTTGCACTGAAAAAATTTAACAAAACACGCACTGGGAGTGTTGTTTGCTTTCGCAAATTTGTTATGGCCACTTGAAATCGATTCAATACAAAAACTTTGAAAAAATAGCGAGAGAAATTAAAAAGAAAACCAATCCATAAGGTCGATATGACTAATCGATAACCATTCAATCACTTTGACGGATTAACTGTACCACGCAATCTGGTATTTTAACTACCCTTAGATAGAAGTCTGTTAAAAACATTGTTTGAAAAAATGATACGATGTTGGTAACTAGCAATAACACTTTCTTCAACGATCCGTGTTTTTATACAACCCCTCAACCCCTATAAAGAAGAATTTTCAAAACATTGTGGGAAAAGGAGAAAATTCTTGTTAATCATTATTAAACTTTTCGCAAGATATCTCTTATTTCAATGAATCCCATGACAAAGCATTTTGAAAACATTGTGAAAAAAAAAAAGAAAATGGTGGAAACCGGCAATAACTCTTTCTCAAGCAATCCCTTGTTTTGTAAGAGAGAAAAAAAAGAGAGAGAAGAAAATATGGGTAATCAGCTACGTGTTGTTCACAAAATGATCTCAATTTGAATTTCAGCTTAGAGGAGTCTAAAATTTTATAGTCTAGTAAAACCTTGAAATATTGTACTGAAAAAATCTCGCGTCACACGAACTTTGATTAATCAGCGGAGTGAAAAAGTATTGTGATAAATGAAGAGGAAATGGATCAATCACACATTGGCCGTGCTCTGACAAAAAGGGGGTTAGATGTATCTGCGTGATTCATTATACATGTACCAGGAAAGTCATCATATAATTATAGATAAAAAAAATCTTTTTTGTATAACAAATGACTGAATCATGAGGCAGAACGACCTTTTGACATGCAGAAAAATTACATATAACAAAAAGTATCGACCCATGTCAGCCTGCGCGGACTGCGCAGGCTGACATGAGTCGATACTTTTTGCAGATGCAGTAAGCTCCTTTTTCAAACAGCTCCTTTTTCAAACAGCATGAATGATATGATCGTGTACATTTCCCCCAAGTCTTTTTTCTACTTTTTTCTAATTTAACTGTTTACCAAACGATGAAATTTTAGACTTATTCAAAATGAAAGAATTTGCAGATAACAAAATAAACGTGAGTCAAAAACGGAGAAAACATTATGGGAAAAGGAGAAAATGCTGGTTACCAGCATTTTCTTCTTTTTCTACTATGTTTTCAGATGGCTTTTTCCTGCGGGTCGTAAAAACCAGGGATTGTTTGGTAATGGGGTAAAATCATAATCTTTAGATGGGTAGACACTAGTGAATGAAGTTTCGTGGACGATGTAGGCCAAGATCAGATTGTACAGAAAGTGCACTCTGATCTATAATCTACTCTGTCTGATATAGTGAGATATATTCGGTGGAAGAACTTTGAAATCATGATATATATGGAACTTCATCATTAACTATCTATTTTCATTAAATACATGTATACAAGTGCAGTTAGTTCATTTAAGCAGTTTAAGCCATTACATAACAGTTCCAACTGTTAATGACCATAAAAAAGAAATTCTTTGAAAAAGGTTTGAAAAGAAATCGTCGGTTTACTTCGAAAACATCATATATATAGTTTGTTACTAACTGCAGTTACGAGGTTTTTGAAGTATACCGACTAAATGGAGAAAATGATAATTGGCATTTTCTCCTTTTCCAACCATGTTTTCTACCACTGGGAACAAAAAAAAAAAAAAAAGCATCAAATTTTTCAGTCACATTTATTTTGTCGTCTGCAAACTATTTCAATTTGGATTAGTCTTAAAATTTGTCGTTTGACAGAGTGAACCCTTTACCCGACGAAAACAATTTAGCCTTGTCCAAATTCAAAGCATCTGCAGACGACAATTTCGCTGTGGTTCAGATGGTGCAATTTTTCTTTGACAGGGTAAAAAATATTGTGGATAAAGGAGAAAATGCTGGTTAACAGCATTTTCTCCTTTTCCAACAATGTTTTCAAAAGACTTCTTTCCGAGGGTTGTTAAAAGTGGTCATTGTGTCGTAAGGGGTTAAAGGTTAACACAGTGCTTGTCACTCCTCCGCTTTTCAAGAGCGTCCGTTTTCTGTGGTTTCTGAGGTTTTCGTTTCGTTTTCATTTTGCTTATGTTTTGGGGTTTTGCGGTTTAGACTTGAAATACATGCACTGATAGAGTCGCACAGACTATTATTCATAAAATACAAAAACTTTCAAACGTCGGAAGTTCGATTACATTCCTAGCCACCCATAATTTTCTATACAGTCCTTTTTTTGACTGGTTCATTATATCTAACCTCGCAAGGCTGAATAAATGCATTGGATTTACCCAGTCAGTAACACAGTCTACGGTATCCCAAATTTTAACAGTTCACCTAGTCACATTCCGTCGGTCACACTATTTCACAAAAGAAAGTCGGTTTAGACATCTTTAACTCTTTACAAAACAACAAAATTCTAGATTTGTCCAAATTGAAAGCATTAGTTGACGACAAAATAAATGTGACTCCAAAATTGAAACTTGTGTTCAGAGGAGTAGAAAACATTGTGGTAAAAGGAGAAAATGCTGGTTCCCAGCATTTTCTCCTTTTCCCACAATGTTTTCAGAAGACCTCTTCCTCAGGGTCGTTAAAAGTCGGGATTGTGTGGTAAAGGGTTAGGATCATACTACACTTTCTGTGTTGTTCAGTCGTGATGTAAACTACCTATTCCCTTAAAGGGGCATAAATCAGATTTCATTTCTGAAGGTTTTTTTTTCAGAAACCCTTAACAAAGAGGGCTGATTTAATTCGAGTTAAAAATGGGATTACAACATGGCTCTAAAAAAGTACAAATAAATAAAGAGATTTTTTGTTTTTATGTCTGCTTTAAAATTCCCCATACCGTTAGTAACGTTATATATCTGTTATTGCGCAGCATGGCTAAGATTCATTTCCAGCACATCACGACAGGAGCTGACTCGATAGCGTAGTAGAGTCGCCGAACCTAATTATGAAGGTCACGGGCTCGAATTCCATCGAAGGTATTTTTTCCCAGCATATGTCATGACTGTTCTTCAGATTGTTCTTGTGTTTCCAATACCGTTAGTAACGTTATATATCTGTTATTAAGCAGCATGGCTAAGATACATTTCCAGCACATCACGATAGGAGCTGACTCGACAGCGTAGTAGTAGAGTCGCCGAACCTTATTATGAAGGTGACCTGCTCGAATCCCATCGAAGGTATTTTTTCTCGGCATATGTCATGTTCTTGAGAATGTTCTTGTGTTTTACCTTTTTTTTTAATATCAAATTTCTATCCACTTCACAAATGCATTAACCCTTTCCCAAACAATCCCTGCTTTTTACGGGTCTGGAATAGTAGCCTTTTGAAAATATTGTAGGAAAAGGAGAAAATGCTGGTAACCAGCATTTTCTCCTTTTCCCACAAAGTTTTCTACCCTATCATAGACAGAAATCATCTTTTCAGCAAGTGTTGAATTGTTGTCTGCAAATGCTTTGAATTTGGTCTAGTCCAAAAGTTTGTCGTTTGGGAAAGGGTTAAACCCCTTTTCACAGAGCATGACTGAAAAAGTCGGTGCTGAAACAGAGCAGCTACATCATTTACAACAATTTGGCCTTGTGTAAAGTCAGATTTGAAAAATGAAATTCATTCGTTTAAACTACACTGGTCAAAAGAATTAAAGAAAACACACAGATACCGAAATTCAAAGCTTTCATTTTGCTCAGTCTTTGTGCTCTTAAGAATTGTCAACTTATATTCTTACAGGCAAACTGGCCCAATATTGTTCTTGTTTGTTAGAGTTTAAATGCTGATAAGCAAAATTAGGAAGAAAATCAAGAAGTTTGTTTTCCTTATTTCTTGGTTAACCAGCTCATATTTTTTATATCTTTTGTCGATACTTTTGTCAAATTATATTCAAGAAGGAGACTAGAATGAAAAATAACACTTCCAGTTTCCTTAAAAACCTGTGTGGCATATAAAAAAGACGGATTTTACAGAAACAGCCAACACATCTTTTGTGCAAACCGATTGCTTTGCCTGTTCTGAGATTCTAGAGCGTTAGGACCAAATTAACCTAAGAGTAGAAAAATATTCGCAATGTCTTGTACAGAAAGAATTATTCTGTGCCCAAAATCGACGGCATGTGTTCCTTTAATTGGTTTGAGCAGTGTATTTTTACTTACAACACCAGGGCCCGTATTCACCAACCATTCTTAAGAACATTCTTTGTCTTATGCTTCAGAATTTTCTACATTTGCAGGTAACACAACTTCTGATTGGGTAAACCGAATGGTTTAGCCAATCAGAAGTTGTGTTACTTACAAATTTAGAAAGCCTTGGAGATTAAGACTAAGAATACAGTTGGTGAATACGGGCCCATGGGATAGAAAGTGGAAAAAATCTGTAAGTTTATAAGAATTGTAATAATGTTTAATTATCCATCGAAAATATAATAAACATAAGCCAGCGAAACAACGACGAAGAAAACAGAGTAATCCGTTTATTGACAGTAATTGGCTCGGTTCTCTTCCGACATCTTTCCGACTTCTTTATTGTGGAAGTCTGGTATTCCTACAAAAGATAAAAATAGAATGGTACTCCTGCTACAGATGAAAAAAAAGAAATGGTACAACAGCAAAAGATAAATATAGAAATGGTACTCCTCCAAAAGATAGGATTGCGCAGGCTGACATGGGTCGATACTTTTTGGAGATGCATTAAGCCCCCTTTTCACAAAGCATAGTCGAATGATATTCATGGGGGAAAAAACAGAAGAACAAAAGCAGACAGAAAACTGCGTCCAAGCCTTGGTAAGGGATACGTTACGGCTGAAAAGTTGGAACTGCAGATTTTTAATGTTTTAACCACTGTCACTCAGTACTTTCGATACTTTGATTTTTATAACAAAGGGGAAACATGATTATTAAAAGCCATGTGATATCAAACGAGATCCAGTTCTTACCCGGGTGGGACAGTTTGGCTAAATCGGTCACAGGTGGAATCTCCGGGGTGTTAGGGTTGAATGTCCAGCCACAAGTTGGATCCCCGAGCTCGTCGCCATTCGTCCGGGTGTCATTGTCGGAATCTAACTTGCACAATTCTGTCCAAGCGCCTGCATAGTTGCCTTTGAACGTTAGAAAATCCTGAAAACATATAAAAATGAAAGTATAGAAGGAATAGAGGAAGGAAGGAGGGAAGGAAGGAAGGAAGGAAAGAACAATCGAATGAACGAAAGAACGAACAATGGAAGGAACGAAGGAATGAAGGAGGGAACGAAGGAACAAACGAACAAACGAACGATCGAACGAACGAACGAATAAAGGAAGGAAGGAAGGAAGGAACGATCGAATGAACGAATGGATGAATGAACCTACGAAAGAAAGAACGAAGGAGGGAACAAACGAACGAACGATCGAACGAACGAAGGAATAAATCAGGGAACGAAAGGAGGAGGAAAGGAAGGAAGGAAGGAAGGAAGAAGGAAGGAAGGAAGGAAGGAAGGAAGAAAGGAAGGAAGGAAGGAAGGAAGGAAGGAAGGAAGGAAGGAAGGAAGGAAGGAAGGAAGGAAGGAAGGAAGGTGACGGTTGAAAGATTTACTAGAGTTTGGTAAATAGACACGAGAGATTATCTCTCCAAAAACCATCCTGCCATTCTCCCTTCAAAACGGAAATACCATAAAGACGATGAGTACGACTATGATAGCACAGCGAATATTAAGTCGACTTCAACGACGATGAGGTCAATGACGTCTACGATGGGTTCTACGACGATGATAATGTCTACGCAGATGACGTCGACGATGTCGCCGACGAAGTCTTCGACGACGATGTTCAAGATGATGACGACGATGTCAAAGACGATAAAGACGACCACAACCACGACGTCGCCGACGAAGTCTACGACGACGATGTGCAAGATGATGACGACGATGTCGAAGATGAAAAAGATGACGACGACGACGGTGATGATGATGATGATGAGTTCAACGACGATGAGGTCAATGACGTCTACGATGGGTTCTACGACGATGACAACATCTACGCAGATGACGTCGACGATGTCGCCGACGAAGTCTTCGACGACGATGTTCAAGATGATGACGACGATGTCGAAGACGATAAAGACGACCACAACCACGACGTCACCGACGAAGTCTACGACGACGATGTGCAAGATGATGACGACGATGTCGATGATAAAGACGACGACGACTACGACGACGACGATGATAATGATGATGACGAATAAGATAAATCGCCTTATATCTCAGACAGTGTTATTGCAAAAGCGACGATGATGATGATGATGATGATTATGATGATGATGATTATAATGATAATAATAAATGGCTTTATACCATTCCAAAGCTATTTTTTCGTTTGTCATCTGCTGGCTCTTTCAATTGCTCCAGCCAGAAATGTCCTACTCGGTCCCAGATGTCAGTTGCATTGTCCGCCGTGCACGGGTTTGGGACCCGAAACCCGTTCGGAATAAACTGACGGAAGAGGCCGAAGGAAGTCCCTTTTCCAACATACCCCAAACACAGAAATATTAACACAAACACTCGACACCAGACATCCATAACTCAACTCCCCTCTCTGCAGTTGACGTTGTTTATTTCACTTGATAATAATTAATTACTCCCACTCTTTTATATACCTTTTTTTTAAAAACTCTTTACCTAAACGACGAGAATTTGGTCCATACCGAATTGAAAGCATTTTCTGACCACAAAATACATATACAGCTAAAGGGATGATATCTGTTCTTTATAGGATACAAAACATTTGTGGCAAAAAAGGAGAAAATGCTGGTTACCAGCATTTTCTCCTTTTTTTCCACAATGTTTTTAAAATCTTTCTTCTTTAAGGTTCAGTAAAATACTCTGAAATGTATATGAAAGAGTTAACCGCATTTACGCTAACAGAAAAGAATTTTCAATTCTCAACCGAACGACAAAAATTTAGACTTGTCTAAAATGAAAGCATAAATAATATAGCGGCTGAAAAATCTAATGGGACCCGAATTTTGTTTCCAAAATGGGGAGAAAGCATTGTCGAAAAAATAGTACTGGCTCCCATAATTTTCTCCCTTTTTTTACCAAATGCTTTTAAAAAACATTTTCATTAGTGTTGTTATAACACGTGGTTGTCTTGGAAAAAAATAGACAGATGGATACAAGTTTTTGAAATAATGAAAAAGGAAACGATAGTTTGTAACAAGCCATATTTCCATTTTGTCAAAATGTGCTTCACAAAAATTGTTTGGGGACTCAACAAATAGAAAGTGCAAGCAAAGTAAGGGAAGACATTTGCATAAAAGGACGAAATATACATCTCGAAACCTTGACGAGGTCTTTCGTAACTATAGTTACCTTGGCGGGGCAGAGAAGATCAAAATAAGACTGCACAAAATGTGCCTGTGCCGTCTGATCTTTGATTTACAGTGTCCGCTTTTCTGAGACATTCTGAAAAGAAGAAAACGATTCTAATGAGTACCCACAACATCGAAGAGAAATAATAGATTTAGAAAGCCATCACTCTGTCTTATCTGGATCCCTGTGACGTTATGGGGGTACAGATAAAACCCCATAGGACAACCCCCACCCCACCCCCTAGGAAGCCCCATGGACAAAACCCACTTAGGACAAAACCCACATACCCTTAACTGAAAAGTGAACAAACTCCCCATGGTTTTAAAAAGAAGTTATAATTATTTGTCCTACACTCCGTTACAGGAAATAACGTCTTGGATGACGTTGAGCAGTTTGTTATGACGCGGAACACTACCACCTCCACCTCTGCATGTTTAAACCTTCCTGAAACAGTCCATGTTTTAGCTTTTGCTGATGAGAATGAAAATCAGTGGAACTGATGGACTTTTGTCTGTTAAACCGAAGGGATCATCATGAGATAGAGAGAAAAATACTGGTTATCGGCATTTTATCCTTTTTCACAATGTCCTCAGTGTCGTAAAAACACCAGGTCCCGTATTCACCAATCATTCTTACGAACGTTCGTTGTCTTATTCTCCAGAATTTTCTACATTTGTAAGAAACACAACTTCTGATTGGCTAAACCATTCGGTTTAGCCAATCAGAAGTTGTGTTACTTACAAATTTAGAAAACAAAAACAAAAAAACTTGGCGAATAAGACTAAGAATATTCTCAAGAATAGTCGGTGAATACGGGCACCGTCGGGTCTTCTCGTGAAGTGTTAACTCTTTACCAAACGAAAATATTAAGACTGGTCCGAACTGAAAGCATCCGCAGAGGACAAGTTAAACTACGGTCAAAGCGTTGGAATTTGTCTTAGAAAAAATGAATACAAAAAAGAAATCATGAGTTTATTTAATTTGCCATCAAATACTATATTTTATTTGGACAAGTCTTATAGTTGTCATTTGGTAAACAGTTTTTAGAGTGGACGTGAAATGACGTTAATTTATGTTCATGCTTGAAATATATCAAATAAATTATTCATTTCACGCTTTCGCGATTTTTCGCTTTCGCGACACTGTCCGAAGTAAAAACAAAACAAAAAAAAAAACAATATGTTGGGGAAAGTAATACATGTAATTGAGTACTGTCTGTGGTTAAGTGGTTTTTTTCCCTATCTACGTATAATTCTTTGAAATTTTGATACACATTCATAACCCTTTTCGTAAAAGCAGGTTAGAAAACATTGTGGGAAAAGGAGAAAATGCTAGTTACGCGCTTAGCAGCCCAAGGATTAAAAAAGGTCATAGTCTTGCAAACTTCCATTCATAATTTATTTAACCCTTTCCCAAACGACCAAATTTGGACTCTTCCTAACAAAAAGAGTTTGCAGACGACAATTTTAGATTTGGAGAAAATAGCAGAAAGTTTTCAAAAAGAGTAGAAAACACTTTGAGAAAAGGAGAAATTGCTCTTTGTGAGCAATTTCTCCTTTTTCCACAGTGTTTTCAAAAGACTTTTACTGCAGACACGTGAAAACCAGAGCTTGTTTGGTAAAGGGTTAAAGTTATGAATATTAGAAGTGTTAATGCGCGATAAATGTCTACAGACATAAGTCCCGGTATTTTACAGCGCTAAATTGTAGCGTAAAAATATACCACGAAACAAATTAAAGAGAGAAAATAGAGGAGAGAAGAAGAAGAAGAAGAAGAAGAAGAAGAGAGAGAGAGAGAAAGAGGGTGGGCGGATAGATAGATAGATAGATAGATAGATAGATAGATAGATCGGCGGGCAGACAGATAGATGGCTTGCCTAAATCAAAATCTTTTGCACACGACAAATCATGAGCTAAATCATGACTTGTGCCTTTTAAGATACAGAAACATTGTTTGAATTGGGGATAAACTGGTGAGCACTTTCTCCATTTATCACACAGTTTTCAAAAGCCTGCTCTCACAGGTCATTGAAATCTGGATTGTGTGGCGTGGAATTGAAGTTCAAATAAAATCCAAGTAGATCTATTAACATTCGGAGGGCTGGCTGCTTTAACATGATCTTTGACATGATCAGCAATATGATTTTGTTATTTTTGAAGCTAGATTTTTTTTTTTCAAATACCCGAGCCGAATGCTCTGTGAAAAGGAGGCTTAACGCATCTGCGAAAAGTATCGACGCAGGACCCAGGTCAGCCTTCGCTATTGCCCAGTTTTCTGTATGTCCAAGTACCAGTGTACCTCATAGTTAATCCTTTCCCAAGAAGACAAACTTTCGGACTAGACCAAATTGAAATCATTTGTAGACGACAATTCAACTCATGCTGAAAAGATTATTACATTGTGGGAAAAGGAGAAAATCCTGGTTACCAGCATTTTCTCCTTTTCCCATAATGTTTTCAAAAGGCTACTATTCTAGACCCGTAAAAACCAGGGATTGTTTGGGAAAGGGATAAGTCGGATGTTGAAAGATGTGGCTAATTCATATCAATGATTACGAGACTACAACCCTGGTATCATGCATCACCGAGATTCAGTAAGCCTCCTTTTGTCAGAGCATGGCACGCCTTGTTTTTCATTAAAGCCTTACTAGAACACTGTGTTCTTGTCGCACGATTTACACTTTGACATGTATCAGCATGGTAAAGCACAGGATTTACGGTGAGCATGTTGCACAAACATCAGTGCATTGAAGAACAATTAGGAAACAGCCCAGTGTGATCCACTGATTAAGCCTGACTCGGTTTAAATCGGTGATTATACAAATCGGGCAGCAATAGGATTAAACTGGTACCCGCTTCATGTTACGTGATCCTTGCAGACACCATTACAAAGCAGTTACCAGTAAAGTTTGTCGTCGTTTCCAGTTTTCTTTTCCATATCATTTAAATTTGTATACAGTACAGTGAAATAATTCAATACATATCATTCTTTTGCTCTGATAAATTTACGTAAAAAACAGCGGTAAGTTGTATTGACTGGATTTTGTTCCATTGGTAAATGATATTTTCGTACCCAGGTCATTTCGTACCCTTGAGTATGGCATGACATTCGTACCGAACTTGTCATTTCGTGTCGATTTTGTCATTTACTTGTAAATACATTTTTTTTATCTATCTTTAGTAGAGGATAACCCTTTCCCAAACGATAAAATTTGGACCCTTCCAAACCGAAATAGTTTGCAGACGACAATTTAAGATTTGGAGAAAATGGCAGAATGTTCTCAAAAAGGGTAGAAAACAGTTACACTGTGGGAAAAGGAGAAATTGCAGTGTTTTCTGAAGACTTTTACTGCAGACAAATAAAATCCAGGGCTTGTTTGGGAAAGGGTTAACCCTAAAATATTAAACCCATTGATGTAAAGAGCTTTTCGGTTTGTATGGTACAAATTATATCTTATATGTGCCACAAATTGTGACATTTGTTCCTGAAAGGCTTAAAAACATAGTGGTAAAAGAGAAAATACTTATAACCAGCATTTTCTCCTTTTACTAACAAGGCATTCTAGGCTTTCTATCTTGCTCGACATTGGACTCGAACCCACAACCACCGTAACACTAGTACTGCAGCTCTACCAACTGAGCCAGCCAGGCATCTGATCGTGAGTCCACCTAATGTCAATTACAACACTCCTCCCCCTCTTAATTGTTTTGAAAGAGCCAACTCCTCCTTCAGTCCCCATGGACCATCTGTGCTGCTTTCCCACATTCATCATTTGACCTTGTCGTCAATGAATTAAATCAAGGAAAAAAAGTGTGCCCAACATGGAACTTGAACCCATGATCCCCAACACTAGTACCGCAGCTCTACCAACTGAGCTAGCGGGGCATCTGGTTGTGAGTCCATCCAAAGTCACTTACAACATGGTAAAGGGTTAATGAAATGATAATGTTTTGTTTCACAGATCCAAACCACCTAAAGAAAGCAGACATGTTAGTGAACAGATGGTCAACAATTCTGGTGATGTAACAAACTAACAATGTATGAATCATCTGTAAAACTGTGATCATAACTCTACCTTTACGAAGGCAAAATGCCCAAGTTATCTCTTTTTGGAAAGAAACTGAACATTGGTGGAGATGATTTTGTTGTTCCAGGTGTTTTAGAGGCATCTCTAAGAGCAATTGGGTCAGTATTTGACTTGTTCAGTCTTCCAACTTGCTTTTTATTATACCCCCGCTAAAGGAATGTTTTTGGGGATATACTGGAATCAGCCTGCCTGTCTGTGTGTCCATCTGTGTGTCCGTCTGTGTACAAAATCAAAGCGCTGGCGGGGGTATTTTGTCACATTCAGTGGCAGCTCTAGTTTCATCTCTGAGTATATGATCCAGAGTTCTAACAACATGGCGGGACAAACTTCTAAAAACATTTTTGGAAAAGAAGAAAATGCTGGTAACCAGCATTTTCTTCTTTTCCAAAAATGTTTTCTAACCTTTCAAAAACAATATTTGCTGTTTGATGCATATTTAATTTGATATCTGCAAATGCTATGGAATATGACAAGTCTTATATTTTTCATTTGGCAAAGAGTTCAGTTGTATGGTACACTTAGCCCCTGAGCTGGAGATCTCTTTACCACACAGTCCAGACTTTTAATGAAACTGAGAAAGAAAGCCTTTGAAAACATTGTGAGAAAAGTAGAAAATGGTAACCAGCATTTTCTCCTTCTCCCACAATATTTTCAATGTTTTCAACTCCTTCCGAATCAAATTTCAAGTTTTGATTTGCATTTATACTGTCATCCTCAAATGTTTTCAATTTAAAGTAGTCCTAAATTTTGTTGTTTGGTAAAGAGTTTTGTTTGTTTGAATGGTGTTTTAGGCCGCATTCAACCTTATTTCAGTCATATCACAGCTACAGTTCACATATTCATGTTTCCTTGGTTTCACCATTACTAGGCTGGGGCTCTGAAGTGTCTTGCCCAAGGACACTCCTGTGTGTTAATGAGTTAAGACAATACACATGTATTTTGTAATATGCATTGCATTGTTTTAGATTGTTGGTGCTGATTGCAGAGTTCAGTCAATTTCACGAAGAATTGAACTGTGACAGTGAACACCTGATATTTACATATCTGCTTGGCTTGAAAGTGTTCAGCCTCCTTGTTATCCTCCTAGATGTACCAATTGCCTATATCAGTACTAAGGGAACAATTATTTATGACACACCAAGGAGGAACTTGTGCATATATCTTCATGCAAGGTTTTTGGTGCTGGTGCTAGAGACGGCATGGACTATAATGGGTAAATATGGCTTGTCAGTTTGATTTTCTTTTTATTAACCCATTACCACACAACCCCTAATTTTGACGACCCTAAGAAAGAAGCCATTCGAAAACATGGTAACCAGCATTTTCTCCTTTTACCACAATGTCTTCTACCCTTCCAAAATCAAAATTCAATTTTTGATTCACATTTATTTTGTTGTCTGCAAATGCTTTGAATTTGGACTAGTCCAACCTTTGGCGCTTGGTAAAGAGTTAATGGATGCATTATTGTTAGACCTGTATAGCATACCACGGAGATGCATTAAGTCTCCATTTTCCAGAGGATGGTTCATATAATTTTAGTGGTATGCCAAACACATCATGTTATTATAATTCACACTTCTTTAGCATTACGGTACTCTAAAATGCAGATAACAAAATAAACACTTTACCAAACAGTCCCTGGATTTCATGACCCTGAGGATGAAGCCCTTTGAAAACATTGTGGGAAAAGGAGAAAATGCTGGAGACCAGCATTTTCTCCTTTTCCCACAACGTTTTCTAATCTTCCCAAAACAAACTTCAATTTTTGAGTCACATGAAATTTAATGTCTGCAAATGCCATCAATTTGGACAAGTCTACGTTTTCGTCATGTGGTAAAGAGTTAATAGACTTGTACTTGTAGAGTAACAGCTGTCTCATGTGACAAATATAGATCAAAAGATGGATCCACAACAACCTTTTTTATTCCCCTTCAGGTTCATGGTCTATTCTCCTGCGGATGAACCAGTGTCAAGGTCGAATATTTAATCTTGCCTGTGCGGCCGTGGTGGGTGGCTGGTTGACGACCATTACCCAGACAATCTTCATCTTCGTCTTCTTTGACTTTAAAACAAAAGAGCATCAGGCTGTGATCACACAGCATGATTGGGAGAAAAGGTATAAGCTTTAACTCTTTACCAAACAATCCCTACTTTTTACGACCCTGAGATAGAAGCCTTTTGAAAACATTGTAGGAAAAGGAGAAAATGCTGGTAACCATTCGGACCATTCACACAGCATGATTGGGAGAAAAGGTATAAGCTTTAACTGTTTACCAAACAATCCCTACTTTTTAGGACCCTGAGATAGATGCCTTTTGTAAACATTGTAGGAAAAGGAGAAAATGCTGGTAACCATTTGGACCAATCACACAGCATGATTGGGAGAAAAGGTATAAGCTTTAACTCTTTACCAAACAATCACTACTTTTTACGACCCTGAGATAGAAGCCTTTTGGAAACATTGTAGGAAAAGGAGAAAATGCTGGTAACCAGCATTTTCTCCTTTTCCCACAATATTTTCTACCCTGCTGGAAACAAATTTCAGTTTTTGAGTTATTTTCATTTTGTCGTCTGTAAATGCTTTGAATTCGGACCAGTCTAAAATTTTCTCATTTGGTAAAGAGTTAAACTTCTTTTACTTTATTAAATTTTCACGCCATGGCAAAACTTTAGATATACACATACAGGATCTGAAATGAGTTGGTGTTGGAGATAAAAGTTTATTAACTCTTTACCAAACAACAAAATTTTAAAACGGTCCAAATTGAAAACATTTGCAGAGGACAAAATAAATGTGGCTGAAGAATTGAAATTTGAAGTTGGAAGGGTAGAAAACATTGTGGGAAATGGAGAAAATGCTGGTTACCAGCATTTTCTCCTTTTCCCACAATGTTTTCAAAAGGCTTCTTTCTCTGGATTGTTAAAAATTAAAAGTTAAAAGAGTTAAACGTCTAGGGAAAATGTTGCTAATACTTTATCACATAACAAAATTTTAGACCAGTCCAAATTAAAAGCATTTGCAGATGACAAATTTAATACAGATAAAATTATGAATTATGTTGATTGATTAATTGATTGATTGCATGGTGTTTAACACCGTTTTCAACATTATTTCACTTATATCGCCCCGGCTAGTGCACCTATCCATGCTCTCCTGTTTTTACCAGTACTCTGCAGCCACTGGCTGCTTTCCCACATAACCATTGTCAAAAAAAACGATCAGCAGTGAGAGAGGAATGAATCCTGTCGCAATGACTATCATCAATCCTCGGAAAGAAATTGGCCAAACTTGGGATCAAACTCGCAATCCCCTGTTCTCAAGTCCTGTATGCTACAGACTGAGCTACCATGGCTCAGTGATAAATTATGTCTTTGACTGGTAGAAAACATTGTTGGAAAAGGAGGAAATGCTGTCAACCAGTTTTTTCTCCTTTTCCAAAAATGTTTTCAAAAGCCTTCTGTTTCGTTGCTAACCAACATTTTCTCCTTTTCCTACAGGGTTTCCTACTTTTTCCAAAACAAATTGCAATTATCGAGTCACATGTATTTTTGGTCTGCAGATTCTTTCACTTTCGACAAGTCTATAGTTTTTCTGTAAGGTAAAGCATTTAAAATGAAAACTTTTTTTTTTTCTCATTTTCAGATGGAAAGACATCTTCTGTTGCCTAAATGCGGAGCAAAACAAACATGTTTTTTCCTTCCTTGCTAGCTTGTGTGTCCAACTGTTTAAGGTATAGTAAAATCTCAGTTGTTTGAAAATGAAGTTTTTCGTTTTGCTACATGTATATGAGTCAAGCTATGTGAAAAGGTTAATTGATACATCTGTGAAAAGCATTGAAAAGTTTTGACCCTGGTCAGCCTGCGCATATTGCGCAGGCTTACCAGGGTTGCAACTTTTCGCTATTGGTAAATCTTCTGTATGTCTAAGGACCAGTCTACTTGATGATGAAGTTGGTTCTTTTTTAAAAAGTGGCTCTTATGGATTTATAATTAAGTGGTGACTTTGGCTTCTAATATGTATGTATTAATAAGAGATGCATTAAGCTCCCTTTTACCAGAGCAAGTTCAATCCTTAACAAAATGCTACATTAGTTGAAGGCTTTTAAAAACAAAACAGCCCTTTGATATCAGCAAAATCAGTTGTACTCAGCATAGCTCCAGTTAAGAGAGAGTGATGGTATTCTAAATCCATTATTTCTCTTCCAAACCCTATGTTGTGGGTACTCATTAGAATCGTCTCAATGAGACAATTCTAATGAGTACCCACAACATGGGGTTTAGTTGAGAATAATTAAGATTTTCAATTTCGAAATCAAAATCATTCTCTGTATCTGAAACTCTTAACTCAGCAGCCCAGCCTTAGTATTGCAGTTGGTAGGGTATTAGGCATCGGGGGAGGGCGCTTATTTGAATCCCAAGCACAGCCAATTTGTTTCTGAGGATTAATGATAGTCATTGCAACAGAATTCAGTTCTTTCTCATTGATCTTTAATTTGGTGATGGTTACATGAGATATCAGCCGGTGGACAGGAAAGTTTCATTGTTGTGTGAAGTACTGGTGTAAGAAACTCCAGAAGAACATGGAGAAGGGCACTGGTTGCCTTGGCATGACATAACTATAATGATGTTGTATGCAGCATAACAAACATACTCTAATATGACATACAAATTCGGCTCTATAAATACAGTGCAAGGAAAGTGTGGTAAAATCTGCGACATTTCGTGCGGTGTGACGTCATTCTGTATAAAGTAAGTACCGGTAAGTAAGTTAGTGTTTATTCAATGGGACATAATCTGGATTATTTATTTTGCCTCATAACTCAAAACTGTGGAGGAGGGTCGATTTTTAAGTTGTTATGTTTAAACTAAACTAACTGTAATTTATAGAACAATAAACCATGACAGAAAAAAGATAATTTCTTAACCCTTTACCCCATATGGCATTTCTATGGTATCTCTAATTGACCCTAAATAACAGCAGGGATGAAGCTGTTTCTTATACGTATACAATACCTTTTGATAGCATAGAAAACACTGTGGCAAAAGGTGAAATTGCTCGTCACGAGCAATTTCACCTTTTGCCACATTGTTTTCCATAGGCTCCTACAGGCAATGCGTAGAAATGAGTATCTATGGAGTAAAGGGTTAAATACAAACACAGCTCTCTGATGGTCAGTTTTACTTTGAACAGAAAGAAGAGTTAGTGGCCAGTGATATTGTGGCGGGGCTAATGCTGGTATATCAGAAGCAGAATGTTACGAGACAACAGCTTGACGTTACAGATGCTCCGCTTATTACCGGAAAACTAAGGTATGTAAGTTTTCATACGACACCCCTTATTTTAACCCTAAAAGCAACTTTCACACCAACAGTTGCCTTTGCAGCTAATTTAAATCAAGATGAGGCTGCTCTGCTTATAGCTGGAAAACTGAGGTAATGCAACATTTTATTCAGTACTACTTGTTTTAACCCTATAGGAGGCTTTTTGTAATATTGTGGGGGAAAAAAAGAAGAAAATCAAGATTTTCTCCTTTCACTTCAATTTTCATTTAAACTTGGGATTGCTGGGCTGAAGGTTAACCCTTTACAGCCCCCCAAATGTACTTAAATGGACATTGTAGGTCTAGAAGTAAGACCCAAATAGTTATCTGGTGACTATAAACAGTTTTGTATAAATATATATTTAATTTTCTAGCAAACGACAAAATTCAAAGCATTTCCAGTAGACAAATTCAGTAGTAGACAAATTCAGTATATGACTTAAGAACTGAAATTTGTCATAGAAAACAATGTGGGAAAAGAAGAAAATGCTAGTTACCAGCATTTTCTTGTCTTCCCACATTGTTTTCAAAAGCGTTTTACTTAAGTCTTTAAAACTCAGGGTTGTTTGGTAAAGGGTTAACCGTTTGTGAAGTAGGTTAAAGTCTGACTTAAAGTGACTGAAAATTTGAAATTGATTTTAGAAAGGGTACAAAACATTGTAGGAAAAGGAGAAAATGCTGATTACCAGCATTTTCTCCTTTTCCATAATGTTTTCTAAAGGCCTCTTTTTCAGGGTCATCAAAAGTAGGGATTGTGTGGTAAAGGGTTTTAAATTTAAACATAATTATTTCATGTCAATTGGAAAACAAGTTCTCACAAGTATTTCAATGTTGAATGATTTATTTTAGGGTCAAACCACAAAAGATTGCCATGTCCCCAAGTGTTGATCGCAAAATCTGGATGAACTTCAAGGAAGCAGCACATCATATGAAGTTTGCTTTTGGAAGTTATGGCTGGTTTTATTATATTGGTTTGAACAATCCAGTGGCTGCCACATGGCGACTGTTGCCAAGAATGAGGTGAGTTTGTATCATTGTCTTACAAAACAATTTCTTTAGGGTATACGGAATTCAGCCTGTCTGCCTCTTGGCCTTTGCAGGTGTACAAAGCGAGATATCCCTTTTGAACTGCCGCACACACTCACAACCTGATTAATGTTTCTGTAGCTTTTTGCTAGGTGGATTAAATAGAAAATATCAATTTTATACCTTTATTACTTTACTAATCAATGACATTAAAACTTAGACTTCTGACAACATTAAATGCTTCTGGTAACATAGAACTCATCAGATAACATGGAAAACTATTAAAAATTAGAATATCAAAGAACAGTGAATCTAATAAATTAATGAATACTGTTTAATGTCCCAAACAGCTTAGTCACAGGCAAAATCAATAGAACAACAGTAAATACAGAAGGCAGATCAGTAGCTTTGACATCAACACTGAATAAAACCTGTACTGTGTATGTTTTGTTGTTTTGCCTCTATTTATCGCTCTTTTGTGGAAATTGTAACTTCCTGTAGGGGTTCAACTTGGGAAATCATGGTAGGTGTATTTACATGACAAATTCCCCCTTCAGTTTGCTTCCATGGTTTTAAAAATTTTTACTCCTCTGATGCAGTAACTGTAGAAGTACAAAACCCTATTGAGAGATATCTGCCTTTGAGTAATGAACAGTTATTTCCCTTTGAAATGAATCAGTTTCATGTGAAATGCATGTCAGGCTTAAATATCAGTTTCTGTCCATTCTATTAAAGAAAAAGTTTTAGAGTGTAAAGTAAGCACAGTATTTCTGATCTTTTTACAGTTGGTTTAACAGCATTGACAAAAAGCGTATAGAGGGGGACGGAAAACTGCAATCCAACACTGCTGCCTTTTTGTTACAGACTGGTGTTAAACAGGAGCAGATTGTTCTGGCTTCTTTCCATAATAAGGTATGTATTTCCTATAGCAGGGGATAAACTTTTAACCTTGTCAAAGTGGAGAATTGTGTGCAGATTTACATGAAAAACATAATTAAACAGTTAACCCTTTAGGCCTTTACCACACAAGCCTGACTTTTAATGACCCAGAGAAGAAAAGTTTTAGATGACATTGTTGGAAGAAGAGAAATGCTGGTTACCAACATTTTTTTCTTTTTCAAACAATGTTTTCTACCTTATAGGAGACAAATTTAATTTTTATGGTAACATTTAAATTGTCATCTGCAATTGTGTACAATCTGGGTAAGTCTGAAATCTTGTTGCATGGGACAGAGTTGATATACATTTTTTCTTTGCTGAATACTATTGTATGAGTTATCCCAGAATAAAATCTCACAGCATAGGTTCTTGTGAAGATCTTATGACTTAACCTACAAAACGTCATGTGAATGACGACAAACATTTGTTATTTCATTCCATTTGCAAGGAGTTTGCTAAATTGAAATTATCATGCAATTTTGAGACATTTCTCCTTTAAATGAAAATGCTAAAGTTACAATCAATTTTGATGAAGTTTACACAAACTATGGGCAATGCCTTGCAATTTCTCTGTAGGTAAGATTATTTGTATCAAAGTATCACGAACAGACTTGTCAAAATATCTGTAACAATGTACTGTTTTATGCCTTTACATTGTAAATAGTTTATAATGGAAAACAAAATCTGATCCTGAATCTACACTGCTTGACATTTTTTATGATATCCTGGCAAAACCAGCAATTAAATTGCAACATAAAGTTTTTCTCACAAGCAAAAAAAAGTTTATTTTGCTTACTGTAACTATTGTGCTCTGGATTTTACCAGGTGATATTATCCATTTTGTCTATACAGGTCTGTGAAATTCCTTTTCTTGTAACAGTCGATAAAGATTCTGAATCTGTCATTGTGGCTGTCAGAGGAACGCTTTCAATAGAGGTAAATGGATTAAGTATACTTGTTTGCATTAAATATCAAGCTTGCCATTTTCTCAACTGTAGATTTACGCAAATTATTTTGGATTGAACGTTCAGATGTACCATCCTAGCTTTACTTACAGGTCTTTACGAACATGAAAATTCGCAACAAACACATCTGCATCTGGTAGCATTTGAAATCATGGCTGACAAGTATCCTCGTTTTTCGTGGTTTGAATGACCAATACCACTGAGCTAAAGAGATATTAGGTATGGTATTTATATCAGGACGAAGCCATGCATGAAGGAGTAGTCTCCCGTAACCCAGGTATATTAGCTAGCGTAAAGTTATGCAAAGGATAAACACAGTCACTTAGAGCAGATTTTACCCATCAGTGGTAAATCCAAACACTAAGGAAGTGATTTTTTGTTCCTCCACACATGGAGGGTATCAGTTATTGACAATGAGGTCTACAAAGTTATCTCTCTTAACTCTGTGCCACAGAGCAAAATTTTAGACTTGTCCATAGTGATAGAAAATACAGACAAAATTTCAAATGTTTTTCAAAGGATATTATTTGGCCTTGATTAGGTAGAAAACATTGTGGGAAAAGGAGAAAATGCTGGTCACTAGCATTTTCTCCTTTTCCCTCAATGTTTTCTGTAGGCCTCTTTCTCAGGGTCGACAGAAGTAGGGATTGTGTGGTAAAGAGTTAAATCATTCCCTCATATCAAGAGCTGTACCAAGTTTGATGAGAGTCGAGTCAAGTTGCAGATGTTTTCGATGATACATTTCAGGATATTTTAACAGATTTAGCAGTAAAAAGAGAAGATGTTAGCGTAAAAGATCCGTTTTACAACAATAACAGAGAAATCCATGGTAAAGTTCATACAGGAATGAATGGATCAGCTGATTACATATACAACAAACTTTTGAGGGAGGGGGTTCTAGAAAAGGCTTTCAAACAATGTGAAGTAAGGAGCTTTTTCATTTAACATTGTGTCACACAATTCAAGTGAGAAGCCTTTTGAAAACATTGTGGGAAAAGGAGAAAATGCTGGTTACCAGCATTTTCTCCATTTTCCACAATGTTTTCTACCCTCCCAAAGGCGTATTTCTATTTTTTAGTCGCATTCATTTTAATGCCTGCAAATCTTTCAATTTGGACAGGTCTGAAATTTTGTCATTTGGGAAAGAAATGTTGAAGTAAGAACTACAAAAAATGCATTCAAACAATGTGAGGTGCTTTGTCATTAGAGTTATTAATGACACATTATTTTTATGATTTATTGTCTCTAAATATTCAAAGTTGCATTTAGGTGATTTTGAAAATATTCTTTTATATACTCATGTATTCTAATTTCCATATTTTTCAACGATTTGATATGAATTCAGATGCATTTTAACACATGTATTGTTTACTTTTAGCCACTAAAGTATAGGTTTTTGCATGAAAAATGTATTGAAAATACACATATATTATTTGGTCTGTTCACAGCATTATAAATTGGTGATAACTGGACATAGTCTGGGAGCGGGTGTTGCTTCACTTTTGGCCATAAAGTTGCGTCCAAAATATAAGGATCTCAAGTGCTTTGCCTTTGCTCCTCCAGGAGAGCTGATCAGGTATTTTACATTTAATATGAAATTGTATTATTTTAGACCTATAGATATTGAAAGCGCTCATGGCAAAATGAATGTAGCAAATGATGATTCTGACTCTGATATAGTAGAAGACATTGTGGAAAAAGGAGAAAATGCTGGTTACCAACAATGTTTTCAAGAGCCTTCTTCTTCAGGAAGGGTAAAACTTGAGATCGTGTGGTAAACAATTTACCCATTGTTTACATTAAGATTGTTTACATCTGTAAGATCGTCTGCTTTTGCATTTAATTAAACAAAATGCTTTGACAAATTGAGAAATTTTGCCTTGTTTGCTGGTTAAGTATTTACAACACTTTCCTGTACTTTGGTGGGGTTTTGGATAGCTGGCCTTAATTTTTGCAAGTTTTTAAAGAAAAAAAAAATTGTAGCAAAGCATTATTATTGTTTCATGGCTCAGAAAGAAATTATTGGTGACTGTTGACATGTTACACATGACAAAATTATAAATTTGTTGAAATTTAAAGCATTTGCAGATGAAATATCAAATGTGGCTCAAATTGTGAATTTAGAGTAGAAAGCATGGAAAAAGGAGAAAATGCTGGTTATTGTCATTTCCCTTTTCCCGCAATGTTTTCAAAAGCTTTTTTTCTCAGGGTCATTAGATTTCTAGATTGTGTGGTAAAGACTGAAATAAAGTTCACCTGTAGCCCCATTATGTACATGTACTTTATTTTTTTTTTGCAGTGCCAATCTATTGCCATACACTGAAGAATTCATTTGCTCTGTGATAGTTGGTTATGATATTGTTCCCCGACTTGGTCTGCAGGAAATGATAGACTTGAGAATCAGTATTCTTGAAGAAATACAGTATTGCTTTCTTCCCAAGGTGAATTGGTGGATAATGATTTTATGAGTGCAGTGCACGAACTCGCCTGTTCTTCTCTTTTGATAAATTTAATATACTCTTCTTTAGAAATGCCTGATTTGAGTAGTCAGAAAAGTACATAGATGATAAGGAACCAATCGTTATTGATTCCTGTCCGGAGATGAAGATGATGATGATGATGATGGTGATTATGATGAAAGTGATAATAATCACAATGAGTACAATGATGATGAGAATGATGACGCTCAGGTTGATGATATAAATGATGCTGCAGCAGCTGGTTGTGGTTGATGTGATGATGATGATGACTATAAAGAGAGTGATGATTTTGTAGCACTATAAGAAGTAATAATGATAGATTTTTATAATATCTCAGTATATTCATTCGATGCTTAGGTGTGTGATGTATAAGAAATCAAGAAAATCATCATCTAGTAAACCCTTTACCACACAGTCCCGACTTTAACAACCCTGAGAAAGAAGCCTTTTGAAAACATTGTGGGAAAAGGAGAAAATGCTGGTAACCAGCATTTTCTCCTGTTTCCCACAATGTTTTCTACCCTTCCCAAACCAAATTTTAATTTTTCAGTCGTCTTTATTTTGGTATCTTCAAATGCTTTTAATTAGGACCAGTTTACAAATGTGCCGTTTGGAAAAGAGTTAAGGAGCTGTAAAATCCATTTTGTTCCCCAAATGACTGAATCATGAGGTAAAATTGTCCTTTGACATGCAGAAAATTGACCAGTCACAAAAGTATCAACATAAGTCAGCCTGTGCAGAGTGTGCAGGCTGACTTGTGTCGATACTGTTTGCAGATGCATTAAACCCCCCCATTCATAGAGAATAAACCAGATACTTATTCACATACTCCTGTTTCTAGATGAAGATAATATCTAGTGGGCTATTATCAAGATACATTGCTAATGCACCCACAGAGGAAATGTGCCATACAATAGAGTGTTGTGAACAGATGAAACAGTTCCAGGTATTTGCTTTTATCACATTATTTCCATAGTTGTCCATGTAAAACAAGGGCTGAGCAAAGAGTACAGTATTTTGCTTAAATTTTGGGACACCAAAAGTATTGGGACACCATCAAAAAGATTTGAAAACATTTATTTTTTTTTCATGACCTAAGTATTTGGGCCATACTAAAAAGTTGCAAAGGAAGATCAGTATTTTTTTGTTGTAAAGTTTTGGGACAGTGAATGTCTATTTTAAAGAAATTTTGCAATCAGTTTGATACCTTTTGCTTACAAGCATTTATTTTACTCAGTTTCATTTCTTTACGTATAAGCATGCTTCCCAACTCTCCCGATTTCAATGGGAGATTGCCAGTTTAAGACAAAAACATCTGATCACCTAACTGTTTTAAACACAAGATCCAAAAAAATCTGATATGTAAAGGGTAAATAGGGTGTAAAAAATCCTTTATCCAAGATACATATCATATACATGTACATCTGAAGTTGACATAGGAGCTGACATGCATGTATTACACAGTCTATTTGGTTTGTTGTTTATAAATAGAAATCAAGGTACAATGTTCTTGTCTACCAGAGTTTTATGGATCGAAGATCAATGAACCAATCAAATTTGAGAATGGGCCGAGCAGGTACTTGTCATAGTAGAATTTACGTCATTTACCATTTTCAGATTTTTTTTCCTTTGGGCCTCAGTCTCATGCCTGAATAAAGTAAGTGAGTTATTCAATGGAATATTATCTGCATCTGTGTTTTTACTTCAAGTATGAACTTGTTTTCCTGTCATTAAGACTTTGATATCTTAAAATCAAAATAGTCTTCTTCCTGTCGTAGTTTTTCATAAAAAAAAAAAAAAAAAAAACACTGTGTGAGTTATGAAAAAGGATGAATAATTATTTATTGTGCCTCTTAACTCACAACTGTGGTTTATTGATAGATAAACAGCAATAGAAAGAAGATTGATTCTTATTTATAGGATTACATCAAGGCAGAGAAAAAAGAAAAGGAGAGAATTGTCACTAGTTATGAACCATTGTTCCCCCCTGGTCAAATTTTACATGTGTTGGAGGAAGGAAAAACTAAAAGGTAGAATTACACTTTTGAAATAATTATCTAAATCAAGGTTTGATATCCCATTTCTAAGAAAACCTTGTTCAACATTTTTACCAGATTTGAATTAGTGTTAGAATTTCACTATCACATACATTAAAGCATTCTGATTTGTTTGTTTGTATGGTCATTAACGCTGTTTTCAACAATATATTAGTTATATTGTGACAGCAGGTGCAGTTATCCATGCTTTCAAGGAATTTCTGCTTGCACAAAATTTATCTGAAGCCACTGGCTGCTTTTCCAGGTAACCATCATCTTAACACTTTACCACACAATCCCAAATTTTAACGACCCTGAGAAAGAAACCTACAGAAAACATTGTGGGAAAAGGAGAAAATGCTGGTAACCAGCATTTTCTCCTTTTTCCACTTTGTTTTCTACCCTTCCCAAACCAAATTTCAATTTTTTAGTCACATTTATTTTGTACTCTGAAAATACTTTTAATCTGAACCAGTCTATAATTTTATTGTTTGGTAAAGAGTTAACAGTGATCAGTGTAGAGAGTGAAACCCTGCTACAATGACTATTATCATTTCTTGGGAAAGACATAAGCCACACTTAAGATTCAAACCTGCCATCCCCTTGTCTCAAGTTGTGCACCCTACCACCTGTACCGCTAGACCAGGCAAACATGTTAAAACAGGAAAAATTATAATACTAAAGAGCAAACCACAAATATTTTGCATTCCAAACTTTTTGAAACGGGGAAAATATTATGTCTTTCCCAAACAATCCCAGATTTTCAGGACCCTTAGAGAGAAATCTTTCAAAAACATCGTGAGAAATAGAGAAAATGCTGGTAACCAGCATTTTTTCCTTTCCCCGAATGTCTTCTGCCCTTCCTAGAATGAATTCCAATTTTTGAGTCCTATTTATTTTGTCATCTGTAAGTGCTTTCAATTTTGACAAGTCTAAAATTTTGTCATTTGGTAAAGACTAGAGAGTTAAGAGAGGCAAACATTGTGGTTTGTTAATAAGTCTGGATATCTAAATGAAAACAGGAAGCATGGTTCAAAATAAATGAACCATACTCTTGCAAAAGGGGGCTTATTGCCTGTCCTTATTACCTGTTTTTTTTTTCCAAACAAATATTATCAAAGAAAATTCCAGTTCTTATAATGATTGGCTGTATCTGGAGAAAGAGTGATGCTTTTGACTTGAAGAAACTTGACTGTAGCAAAATGTTTGACTTGCGCAGGCTGACTTGGGTCGATACTCTTGCCGATGCATTAAACTCCCTTTTTGTAGAGCATGAGTCCAAATAGATGTTAATGAAGAGCCTATCAAGAAATCATTTGGACTGTCTATTTGCCAATACTTTCGGAACAAGTACTGGAATGGTTTCTAGAAACCAGACTCAAGACAAATTAAAAGTTGCAAGAAATTGTTTCTTTGTTGATGTAAAATATGTTAACCCCAAGGTTGTTAGGTGTGACTTGGGAATCTTTTGCGGACAGTGTAGATTAAGATCAGACTTGACAGAATGTGCAGTCTGATCTTGAATCCACCGGAGATATCTGTCCCCCAGAATTATCTTTGAAAAAGCATGGAGTTTGCTTTTACAACTGGTTTGAAAGTTTCCTTTTACTCATTTAGCTGGATAAAAGTTAAATGTGACCTGTCACATGAAAAGGGACTGTCTTGGAATTCCGCACATCAGTTAGATGAAAACAGATGGACGATAGTGAAAGTAAATTTAAGCTGACAACTCAAAAATGATTGTATAACAAGGTATAATAACTTTTCATACAGAAAGTGTTATAAAGGCAAAAAGTGTCAACCCTGGTCAGACTGCGCAATTGCGCAGTCTGACCAAGGCTGATACTTTTTGCAGTTCCCATAAGGTCCCATTTTGCGTGACAGATCACAAATTCATTATTTGTTTGATATCCTTGACACATTACTATTATTGCCTATCCAGCTTTCACATTTTTATCTATCAGGAATTTTCACTGAAAATCAATCCATTTCTAAGATTATTTTCAGTTGATTCTTGGCACCAAATTAGGTTGTTCTTTGTTACATTTTAGGGGCTGGAGTGTGGAGCCTAACTACTATGCAGAATGGACAGATGCCCAGTCTTTCAGGGAAATCATTGTAAGCAAGAGAATGATCGCTCACCACTTTCCAGACACAATGCTGTATGCTCTACAACAGCTTGCTTCCTACAACCTTGATAAAGAGCCAAGCACTTATGCACAAAGTCTTAGTGATGGCCTGGCAAAGAAAGTGTCCTAATACTTTACTGAGCTTGGTAGCAAATGGCTTTGCAACATGTGAGAAGGGCCAGTTGGATATCTGCGTAAAGTGTCACCTTAGATCAGCATGCACAGTCCGGATAGGTCAGTCCAAAACGGCACTTTATGACTACATTAGATTTTGTGTACAGTAAACTTGCAAAAACAGAAAATTACTTAAAAAATGGATAGTGCTGTTTCGGAGTAGCCTGCACAGACTGTGCAGGCTGATCCAAGAAGAAACCATATGCAAATATCGAAATGCCCCTTTCGTGTGTTGCAGGCCATATTTGATATTGTGTAGGAGATGAAACTAGCAGGTTGCCTTTTTTGGCTCCCTAGCTCAGCAAATTTCATAAGAGGATGATTGATAGCCATGCCACAGGAATCATTCGTCTCTCAATGTTTTAATGATGGTTATGTGGTAAAGCAGCCAGTGGCTTGGAAAGAATTTTGGGTGAAGCACTGCCGAAAAAAACTTTTGGAAAAGTATGGAGACCAAGATTTAACCCTTTACCAAACAATCCCTGGTTTTTACAACCCTGCAACAGAATCCTTTTGGAAACATTGTGGGAAAAGGAGAAAATGCTGGTAACCAGCATTTTCTTCTTTTCTCCTTTTCTCACAATTTTTTCTATCCTGCTGGAAACAAATTTCAATTTTTGAGTTATATATATTTTTTATCTGCAAGTGCTTGCAATTTGGAATAGTCTAAACTTTTGTCATATGGGTAAAGGGTTAAGTTACTATGTTGAAAACTGATATATTTTTACCTTTTTACAAGGTGGCAAAATTTTAAACTGGTCCATCTTTGGAGCATTTGAAATGAACAAATAAAGTTTCTCAAAGAAAGAGATTTCTTGAACAAGGGTTTTAAAACACTGTGTGAGAAGGAAAACATGCTGGTAACCAACATTTCCTCCTTCTTCCACAATGTTTCCACAGTCTTTTTCCTTGGGATCAACAAACCTTGTGTTTGTTTGGTAAAGGTTGAACATCAATACCTTTATTTTAGTTAGATCTCTGGATAAAATGTGTTGTCACTTTTGTCACACAATAGACTCTAAAAATGGTTGTCTCTAGCTCATCTGAACATGATTTGCTTAGGTAAGCTTTAAACCCTTTACAATATAATGCTGACTTTTAACGACCCTGAGGAAGTGGCCTTTTGAAAACATTGTGGGGAAAAGGGGAAAATGCAGTTTACAAGCATTTCCTCCTTTTCCCACAATATTTTCTTACCTTTTAGAAACCAATTCAATCATCTTAAACATATTTAATTATGGGGTAAATTTAAGAGGTATACGAGTGTTTTAATTTACTTCTAGATGCTCTTAAGGGTCTTAATCTTTTATTATGAAGACTGGATTGGTGTTGAATGGCCTTGAAATTTCAGTCATTTCTTTCTATCGAAAATACAATTTTACATGTACTTTTATTAGTGATTCTAATATGGAATAACAATATTCATATAATAATGACGGGTACTTATTTATTTTTTTTTTTTCACTCACATTGTTTTGCAGCTGTTGTTTAGTTCAACAGCTTTAGATATTTTTATTGTTATTTTTATCTTTAACCTTTGATCTCTTTCTGTTCATGAACCTAAAAGAGACAACTTGAAAACATTGTAGGAAAAGGAGTGTAATCAGCATTTTCTCTTTTTCCCACAATGTTTTCTTCCCTATCAAAGGGAAATTTCACCATTTTAGCAATGTTTGAATTGTAACCTGTAATTGCTTATTATGATTGAAATATATCTACATATTAGTCTCTGGTCATTGTTTCCCAGTTTTTCTTTATATTTTTTCAACGGTTATTATTATTTTTTTTTGTCTCTGTGCAAAGGATTTAGATCAATGCGCAGCTTACTTGTTTATTTCGGTTTCATCCTTATGCAGTCACGTTTATATTATGTTGACTAATGATTTTTAATTTTGCTTTAATTAACATCGCAATAATTTTAATAAAGTCATGATCATGGCTGGTGTTTTTTTGACTCTTTTAAAGAACATATAGAGGATATTTGTTTTTTTCGGTGAAAGACGAAATTTATTTCATCGAGTGGACACCATCGGTAATATTTTCACGAGTGGTGCAGCCACTCGTGAAAATATTACCGATGGTGTTCACGAGATGAAATAAATTTCGATCTTTCACCGAAAAAAAACAAACAAATATTCTATTTATTTCATGCTTTTAACCCTTTCTGGGAGGAGCTTAATCAAAATCCAGTACAGTTCTTTTCCGTTATTCCCCATGGCGTACCCCGCCCGCAAAGCAACACATTACAAAGTTACGTCAAGCGCGAGAAATGTAAGGTATGTGATATCATGTTTCCCATCTGGATGTGAGGCACGCGCAATTTACGTAGGCAACAAGAACATGAAAATCGGTATTTTCACTGGTGGTACCAGTGTAAGATCGAAAAATATTTTCACTGCTATTTCTCGATATCCTACCGGAAAGCATGAAAAGAAAAATTGAACATTGTAGCAGTTGTCATATCTATTAGTTTGGACCAGGTTGAGTAAGCATGCAAAGAGGCGTGTAATGGATGAGATTGAATCTGACTGGCACCTCTTTTACACATACAACAAACCTTATCCGACCACACAGAAATACAGAAATGCAGACAATTCTAATGCTCCATGGGAAGAAGCATCATTTAATACATTTTTAAAAAAATCGAGAGAACCACTCATTTGCAGGATTTGCGTCCGTATTCACCAAGCATTCTTAAGAAAGTTCTTAGTCTTTTTCTTAGGAATTTGTCAGTGTGAAAGTAACAGGACTTATGATTGGCTAAACCAAATGGTTTAGCCAATCAGAAGTCCTGTTACTTTCATGGTCAGGAAATCTTGAAGAATAAGACCAAGAATGTTCTTAGGAATGGTTGGTGAATACAGACCTTAGTGGTGTAAAGAGCTAAAACTTAATACATAGAACTTCATGAACATGATGATGCTCTATGCAGAGTACATTGTATGACATAGAAAATCCCAAACATAGAGCATATATGGCCTGCAACACAGGAAAAGGGGCATTCGAACATTTACATAAAGCGTCGTCTCGGATCAGCCTGCACAATCCGCGCAGGCTAATCCAAGACGGCACTTTCCATTTTTATGTAATTTTCTGTTTCACACAAGTCTACTGTAGCACAAAATCTAATGTAGTCATAAAAGTGCTGTCTCGGATTAGCCTGTGCGGACTGCGCAGGCTAATCCGAGACGACGCTTTACGCAAATGTCCGAATGCCCCTTTTCCCGTGTTGCAAGCAATATGATACGAAAGGGTATTCTTGTCTGTTGTCCAATTATGTGCTATAAATAACTTCGGTATTTAAGTCAGATTATTTATATATGTGTTGGATATTTTTTCATGTAACACCATGCATAATTACTGAATTTGCTTTATTCTATTAATTCCTAAACTCTGCATCACATAATCCGAAGCTTTAGCAAACCTGCAAGAACAATCTTTTGAAAACATTGTGGGAAAAGGAGAAAATGCTGGTAATCAGCATTTTCTCCTTTTCCTACAATGTTTTCAAATCTTTGATAGGAAAGACCAATCTTGGTATCCACATGTAATTTTTCATTTGCAGATGCTTTGACATAGGATAAGTCTAGGACTTTGATGTTTGGATAACTGTAGATATTGTGTATACCTCTAAATGAAGTTGTCTGATCCATATCTATCATATCAGAGGAGGATGTACTGATTGGGTAAAATGACAACAAAAATTCGACAAATACATTTTTTTATTGTGAAAGAACACCATAAAATATTTCAGAAAAGCAATACTGCTCGTAAATCATAATAGTGCAATTTTCTTCATAAACAATACTATTCAAAGTTTGAGATTTAAAGTGTTTAGAATATCAATTTTGGATAGTTTGAAATGTTTACCAAACGATTCGGTATTTGAAATTCTGATGGGAATAAAATGTACAAATCTTGCGAGAATAGGAGAAAATGTTAGAAATACTATTTTCTCCCTTTCCTACAATCTTTCCTATGTAGCAAAACCAGGAAAAAGAGTAATATCAATGTCAAGTGCAGGGTCTTACACAAATGGGCATTTGAGATAAAATTCTATGAAATATAGAAAATATTTTTAAGTAAGAGTTTGGCGAGCTTTGTATGATTTTTGTAGACAAGTTTAAGATGATTAACCCTTTCCCACACAATCCCTGGTTTTTACGGGTCTGAAATAGTAGCCTTTTGAAAACATTGTTGGAAAAGGAGAAAATGCTGATAACCAGCATTTTCTCCTTTTTCCACAATGTTTTCTACCGTATCATAGACAGAAATCATCTTTTCAGAAGAGTTGAATTGTCGTCTGCTAATGCTTTCAAGTTGGTTTAGTCCAAAAGTTTGTGGTTTAGGAAAGGGTTAAGAAAGATAGCTGTATACAGCTATAGAAATATCTCACTCAGAGGTCTGTGGCAAAAACCAGGAAGGCAATGAGATCAGGATTGTACGTAGGATATGATGTACAACGTAAGTTGGTATTTGAGATAATTTTTTCTATAGAAATATCTTAAAGAAATGTTAAGCAAGCCATGAGATAATTTTTTCTATACAAATATCTTAACTCTTTACCAAATAACAAAATTTTACACTGGTTCAAATTGAAAGCATTTGCAGATGACAAAATAAAGGTGACTGAAAAATTGAAATTTGTTCTGGGAAGGGTAGAAAACACTGTAGGAAAAGGAGAAAATGCTTTTCCTACAGTGTTTTCAAAAGGCCTCTTTCTCAGGGGCGTCAAAAGTAGGGATTGTGTGGTAATGGGTTAAAGAAAATGTTAAGCAAGCCACTAGCAAGCTATATAATGTTTTTGTTGTCAAGTTTTATAAAATTTTATTTCAGAAGTCATTGAATGTCAGAATCCTTTTCATGACATTATGAATGATAGATTTCTTGTAATCTCATTGTTTGATTGAATTGGCATTTATTTATCATGGCCACTGGTTGCCCCTGTGGGTGACGCCCCCCCTGAAGACTGCTAGTATTGTTACAGGGGATAGTGCAGATACAGGGTGAAACCCATCTTAAGAAACCCCTGGTTCTTTTACATGCTTGGTATATAGCACTGTCACACGGGACATTGGTTTATTGTCTCATCCGAAAGACTATAAAAATTTTGATGGCTAGCCATGGGGTTCAAACCCACATTCTCATGTAACTCAAAACATCACTTTCATGAGTCCTGTGCTCTATCTATTGAACTATGTTGGCTGGTTGTTTAACCCATTACCACACAATTCCTACTTTTGACAACCCTGAGAAAGAAGCCTTTAGAAAACATTGTGGGAATAGGAGAAAATACTGGTGACCAGCATTTTCTCCTTTTCCCGCAATGTTTTCTACCCTTCACAAAACTAATTTCAAATTTTCAGTCACTTACTTTTGTTGTCTGCAAATGCTTTCGATTAGAACAAACCAAAAATTTTGTCATTTGGTAATGAGTTAATCACACTATGCAATATTGCAAACTAAAAGCCGGAAAACTGACTCCCTTATTAGCAAAACAAAAAGTATAAAATGACTTCACATAATTTATGTTGTTACACAATGTTTATCTCAAAGGTGTGTAAGATGAGAACATTTGTTATGGGTAAGCCTATATTACATAGAAAACAAGGGAGGTAAGGTGATAAGAGTTCTCGGCACAAGCAAATTAGAATTACCCTAATTGTTGAGATGCATTAAGTCCCTTTTTTCCAGAAAATGGTTCATGTCTATCTGAAATAACTAGTGAATACTTGCCCCAAAGAAATAGGATCCCTGTTTCCCCCTTCTATAAATAGCACAACCAAAGTAAATAATTTGGAATTGAAACAACATCATATTGCAAGGAATACTGGTATATCAATTAACCTTTGGGCTGCGAGGAGTGAATCACTGACCTTTTGCGGACAGTGCAGATCAAGATCAGACTGCACAGAACGTGCAGTCTGATCTTGGATCTACACTGTCCGATAAGGAGATATCTTTGCTTTGAAAAATACCTTTGAAATAGCAAAATTTTGGCATTTGCTATTTGCTGGAAAGTTTCATTTCACATGTGTAGCTGGATAAAGGTTAATTTTACAAGTACATTAAAAAAAAATGAGTGTATTATTTACAATTGATTGAATATTACTATACACTGTCAAGTTTTTTTTATAGTACTTTACATAAATCATTGAAATATACATTAACTGCAAGGATTTCCTATTGAACAAATAAATATAAACCTTTTATAACATTGAGTTTAAACATATTTCCTATATACATGTATAACAAATTGATAGGTGAGTACAGGCACTTAGAATAGTGTTGCACTCACCTATCGAAATTCGGTTTGAACTTGTACAATGTTATCACTTGTACAATGAACAAGAGGTGCAGAGCGAGACAAATGCATGGAGAGAGAGAGAGAGAGAGAGATGAACTTTGACAAATGCTTTGCTTTTGCTTTATACATCACATGGTTTCGTCGAGGTATAATTTCACTCATTTTACTATGAAATACGTGTACTGTTTTCTATTAACGAGCATTTTTTACCCTCAAGACTTTAACACACGACAGAAATGATTCAAACTAAATGCATTTGCAGACAACAAATTAAATGTGATTCGAGTCCTAGTTTTTGTCTCTGAAAGGTTAGGAAGTTATGTAGGAAGAAAAGAAAATGCTGGTCACCAACATTATCTACTTATCCCACAATGTTTCCTACTCTTTCAAAAAAGGAGATTGCACCACACAAGCCAAATTTAACTTGTCGCCAGAATATAATATATGTTGAATTTGGAGTATTTTATATATTTTAAAATAGTAAACCCTTTGCTGCACAATCTCATGTTTTTAAGAGCCTGAAGAATCAGGCTTTTGAAAACATCCTGTAGAATGGACAAAATGCAGGTAATCAGCAATTTCTCCTTGTCCCGCAATGTCATATACCCTTTTGCAGCTAAATATCATCATTAGAGGACACATAGTTTGTCATCTGAAAATGCTTTCAAAGTGGTTTTGGTCCAAAATCTTTATGTCAGTAAAGTGATAAAAAGGTTTAACTCTTTATCAAACATCAAATATTTTAGACTTGTCCAAGTTGAAAGCATTTGCACACAACAATATAAATACATGTATGATTCAAATTTTGAAATTTGTGTTGAGTATGAATTGAAAACATTGTGGGAAAAGGAGAAAATGCTGCTTACCAGCATTTTCTCCCATTTCCCACAATGTTATCAAAAGCTTTCTTTCTCAGAGTCGGCAAAAGTTGGGATTGTGTAGTAATGTTAGGTTCTCATATTCTAACCTAGCACCAAGGCTTACTTTATACAAAAAATGAAGCGAAATTAATACTATATATACATGTGAGGCCCAAAATCTTACAAAGTACCCTTAGACTATATTAATGTCGGGCATCAAAGGAGCATTAAACCAGTTTTGATCCAAATTGTGTTGGGTTGCGAAAGTTCATTTTTTCGCAAGGAAATACCAAGAGGTATTGACTTTTTAACCTTCAGTTTGTGTACATAAAAAAAAAAGCCCTAGATTGGGTCTTGAACTCAAGACCTTCAAAATCAGTATCAGTCACTCAAACAACTGAGCTACGGAGGCATTCAATATTTTGTTTCCCCTTTATCACACAGTCCGGCCTTTTAACAATCTTGAGAAAGAAGACCTTTTTAAACATTGTAGAAAAAAGAGGAAATGCTGCTAAACAGCATTTTCTACTTTCCCCACAATAGTTTTACCTATACAAGAACAAGTATCGTTTTTTGAAAACATGTCAATTTTCTTCTGTGAATTTCCTCATTGCAGATGAGTATGAAATTTTGCTGTGTGGTAAAGGATTAAAATAGTGCTTATTCTTTGTTGTGCAGTATAGACTATACCGTTAGTAACAGAATACGAAATTTTACGATGAAAGTACAAAAAACTTGGTTATTTCCCATGTTTTCTTAATATACCTTTATATATGTTTCAATTTCAAAGCTGCCTCTGCCTGTGAATGAAAATAAACAGTCTTTGTTAAGATTTTCTAAAAAAGAAAACTTGCGAAAACGAAATCTGGTTTAATGTCCCTTTACATCACTTGAACACATATTGAACGAAATATCTTGGTAAAGATTTCAATCTCACAGCCGTAGCTTTTTACCCTCTACCACAAAATACCGAGATTTCTCGCCTGCGTAAAGATCTTTTTACAACATTGTGAGAAGAGGAGAAAATAATGGTTAACAGTATTTTCTCCTTTTCCAAAAAAGGTTTCTATCTTTCCAGAAGTAAATAAGATCTACAAGTTTTAAGTCACATCCCTATTTCGTCTACTGTTCGAAAATGCTTTAAATGTAGATGAATCTAACTTTTTTCTCTGTGGTAAAGGGTTAAACAGTGTTTACATGGATGAATATCAACAGAAACAATAGAATCGCAGGGAAAAAAATAAATGCATATCGCGCCATATCTACAAAATGTGTTGTCACTCAAGAAATGGTAGTGGAGAAAACAAGCTATTTTTTGTCGCGGTATTTCCAAATGCGCTCAGGTGTTTGTAGTGCAGAAGGCCTACAGGTCTAATATTTCTGTATGGAAGGAATCAATGGAATGTTTTATAACTTTATATAATTGCCAGTCCAATAGAGTTATCCCTCTTCGAACACTCTCGTGGATATTCTTTTAAAAAGGATAAAGAATACACAAGTCTGGCGAGACAGCGCGATATTATCAGGACACATCTCACGTGGGCAACACGCCTTTTACTTACCCAATACAAGAATAACAACTGAGAAATTAAAGCATTACATATCCTTATTACATACTGCTTTGCAATGAAATGAGTCTCCGCCAGTATAGATTGTTGTATTTCATTGCACTTTATACATAAAGGCATTGAACACTTTTAAACACTTGGTCTCTGTAGCATCTCTAAACGCGCCTCTAATTTGAAGAGTTGAACTAAGGGCGATAAGTGAGTATTGCAGAAACAGTTCTAAAATGTTTCTGTATTCTGCTGTCGTCTAGGTGGCAGTGTTGGTCCTGACATGTTTTTGTCTTCCATCACATTCCTTATACGGACTGAACGTCTCCTCTGGAAAAAGGTAAGTAAATTTACTTATTGTAACAGCTGAATGCATTACCACACACTACCCGGGTTTACTTAACTCTTTACCACTCGTTCCCGAGATTTAACGACCCCAACGAAATGGCCTTTTGAAAACCTTGTTGAAAAAGGAGAAAATGCTGGTAAAGCAGCATTTTCTCCTTTTCCAACAAGGTTTTCTACACTTTCACAGACAATTAACATTATTTCAGCTACATTTATCGTCTGCAAATACTTTTAGTTTTGACAAGCTTTATATCTTATCGTTTGCTATAAAGTTAACATTAAAGAAGTTCTAAGGCTTTTGAAAAAAATAGTAATGGAAGGGATATAATGTTGGAACCTTAATTACCGTTTTCTCCTTTTCTTAAAATGTTTTCAACACAAGCTATTGGAAAATACAAGAAAAATGTATGCTGATCTGAATCTAGAATGTCTGCGTTTTTTTTTATTAGTTAAAAACATATTTTATTCAATATAATAACATGTACCACTCATTTACAAAAACGCATTGCGAAAGGGATCGAAACGAGAGCATAAAAGCTTATACTGTTCCTCTCCCGTAATTTTTCGGCGCCAGATGTGTTAACCTTTTGTACCTTGAATATCCTTATTTTTCTACGACCCTGAGACACAAACGGTTTTTCAAAAAAATCGTGGGAAAAGGAGATGTTGCTTGTCACGATTTCCAAAAATGTTTTTTTTTTTTAAATCATTTGAAACTCAGACAAATACTACAATTTAGCCACATTTAATTTCTCGTCTGCAATTCTTTTAATGTGGGTTGTCTTAAATTTTGTCTTTTGGTAAAGGATTAAGAAAATAGCCCACGAAATCGTAACTTATCCCAGATAACAAGGTCAGGAAGGATTGAAAATTCACAGCCAATTACATGTTTCAAGCAATAAAACGAGAATAAGGAAACTTTTGTGAGAAAAGAAAAAGGCAATATACTGCAAGGAAAATAATGCCTTGCGAAATGCAATAATTGATAAAATAATGTTTGCAAAAATTATGATAACGCGGAATAAACCAGTGAAGAAGAATTGGCCTGGTTTCAGGTGCGAGGTCTGCCGTATCAGCACGAGGCCGAAGGCCTGACACTTCGACAATAAGAAACTATTTTATCTTTATAGACAATTCCATTTGTCAATGGCCGGGATTTGTCTTCCATTCTAGATTTGATGTACAAGTAGACCGAGTCGTGTCGACAGAGATTTTTTTCTTTTTTGTTGTTGCATTGGTCCATTTCTTGTATTTGACAAGTTTGTGAATTGATTAATCCTTTCCACACGGTTTCGAATCTAACAGGTGCAATTTGTAATTTAGCTATCTTCTAGTTGCGAATTTTCATGTTCCTAAGAACATATTCTTATATGCTCTGGGTTGTACCACTACTAGGCTTGGGCTCTGTAGTGTCTTGCCAAAGGAAACTCCCTTAACTCTTTACCAAACGATAAAATTTTGGACTAGTCCAAATTCAAAGCATTTGCAGACGACAAAATAAATGTGAATCAAAAATTGAATTTTCAATTGGAAAGGGTAGAAAACATCGTGGGAAAAGGAGAAAATGCTGGTTACCAGCATTTTCTCCTTTTCCAACAGTGTTTTCAAAAGGAGTCTTCCTCAAGAGTGTTAAAAGTCGTCATTGTGTGGTAAAGGCTTAAAAACCCTATGCCATTTTTTGTATTGAACAGGTCGTATTTATAATAAAAAAAACAATAATACTCTTTCTGAATTCATCATACCTGGGCTTTTGACATGAACAATTTGAATTTGGTTTTACTCTTCTGAGCACTGGCGTCCCGCATTTGTATCTGAAAAGGTAAATAAGGTTAGGATCGAAATATGGGTAGAATGGGATTACATTATTTCTAGAGACGACACAAAACGTGCAGTCCGATTTTAAATCTATATCGTCCGTTTTTTAAGTCAAGCGAAAAGAATCAATCTGTGACCTATCACGCAAAAAGGGACCTTCTTGTAACTGCAAAAAGTGTCGACCCTGGTCAGACTGCGCGAATTGCGTACTGTTACGGGTTCGTTCCATTGATTGACGGACTGATCGACGGACGGACTGATTGACAGATGAACTTATTGATGGACTGACTGATTTACGGACGGACTGATTGGTTGATAGATAGATATATAGATAGATAGATAGATAGATTGATTGAGTGACTGATTGCCACTTTCAACGGTATTTAAGTCATATCACGGTGACAGCTTGCACGTCCTGGGTGTCACCAGCACTAAACTAGGGCTCTGAAGTAAATTTCAGAAGGACAATACAGCAAAGAGCCTTAAATCGAACTGTTGCAAAAGATATCATAAGGCTTTAAATTTGAGAATGAAGAATAATGGTCTTTCGTAACAGAATCTAAACTGCCTTACCTGTGAATCTTCCTGGCCCTTAGAATCTTGTAAAGTGGTGCTGGAAGCTGAACCTGAAAACAATAGAAACAACAACAAAAATAAAACAAAAATGATAATAATGATCGATAATGAAAGAGTTAGATATTAGCCCTGTAGTAAACAAGGTATAAAATAGCCCTTTGACCTATGACCCTGAAACTTCATACAAGTGTTGCTCATGACCCAAGATGGTGTCCTATGTTTTGGGGTCACATGAATCAAAGGTCAAGGTCACATTTGAACTTTGTTTTAAAATCATTTCAGTGCTTTAAGTCAAAAGTTATTTGATCTAGGATGCCTAAACTTTGTACAAAAGTTGCTCATGACCCAAGGAGGTGTCCTATTGTTTTGGGGTCACATGAATCAAAGGTCAAGGTCAAATTTGAACTTTATTTTAAAATCATTTCAGTGCTTTAAGTCAATAATTATTTGACCTATAACCCTGATACTTCATACAAATGTTGCACATGACCCAAGATGGTGTCCTACTGTTTTGGGGTCACATGGATCAAAAGTCAAGGTCACTGGTGATTTATGTTTTGAAAAAATCATTTCCGTTCTCTGATTTTGCTACTTCAACGACAAGATGCTGGGGAAGCTATTTGTCTGCTTTGCGACAGTACTAATTGGTAATAATAACAACTAAATAAATGGAAATCTGTGATTGGTCAAATATGTAAAAATGTTTATTCTAAGGGCCAATGACTATTTGCCGGTGCAATGCAGAGAAATGACCCTCCCCTACAAAATGACCCGTTGGTCATTTTGTAGGGGAGGATCATTTCTCTGCATTACACCGGCAAGTTTAACGCCGCCTATCTTTTTGAAAGATAGTTTTCGTTTTTCGTTTAGTATTACACAAGATATGACGATATCGTACTGATTTGAAAACGCATACTCTTCACTGCGTTATTGATCATGTGATATTCTCATTTGCCTTTACGAAACTCTGGCGCAAAATCTAAAAAACCTTACGGTAGTGGACCCGTAATAGAAAACAGCTATATCCACTATAATATTATCCTACAAAATTTGCTATGATTAAAAATTAATATTATTACTATTAGTCCTTTTTTTCCTTCTTAGAATTATCATTTATGAATCTAAAACCACTATATTCCCATTACAAAGGGAGGTAATAATTACCTCCTTTTCTGAAAACTAACAAAAGTATCAACAGATAATTTCAAGATAGACATCAAAGGAATTTCTGGTCGGTCAAAAATGTGCAAAAGTATTATATCTGTATAAATCCGTATATATCAACAATCAAGAAATTTTATTCTATGCTGCACTAGAAGTGTACGGGTCTACTACCTTAAGAGACTTCGTACCCCATTAAGGAAATACCATTGGAAAAAATAGTTTGTCCAGCTTTTCCTTCCTTCTTTACTGATGATTTGACAGCTATAGGTTTACTTGATTTAGTGATAATTTTTTGGAATTTGGCGAAGGGAGAATATACCTATCTGAATAGCGGTCATCCACCCTTATTCTGCTAAATAGCTAAAATGGAATTTTCAATTCAATAGTAAAAATCCACATATTGCTATTTCAAAGGTATGTTTCGGGGAACAATATCTACTAATCGAAAAGTCTGTGCAGTCTGATCTTGATCTACACTGTCCGCAAAAAGTCAGTGAGTCCCGCTTAACAGCTTAGGGGGTTAAAACAAAATTAAAGGTGGGTCTTCAGATTTTTCACATCTCATCAAATTAAAAAAATATATAAATCTACCACTGAAATTTATATGAAAAAAGAATACAAAACATCAATAATTAAGAATCATAAGATACATTTTTTTTTCTGATGGTGTTCCCTTAAAAGGCTACGTAGCCTCTCAAGGTATTTTTAGATTTCGCGCCAAAAAAAAAAACATTGTGTGAATGTCAAGTGACTGGGTACGTGACTAATGACGCTTAAATTCAATAACATAACAAACATGTAATTATTTATCATAATGTCTTCTTCGGAGGCTATTTTCGAAGCTTCGTCTGTGAATTTCAGGCATGTAAATGAGCAAGTTGCTCATGTAAAAATAGACCGTGTTTCCTGTCGGTGTCGACCTATGCCGTAGTAAACGGATGGTTTTCGACTACTTGGGTTTTATGAATTAAAATTGAAAAGCTTTGGGAGTATAAGGATGATTTTCTTGTATTCATGTAAAATTTTCGTCCCAAAATCTGAAGGGCCACCTTTAAAGAGTCGATGATAAATATCATACACACAGCAACTTACCTGAGCTTGTTGAGCTCGATCTCTTGGAATCTCTTGCCGAAAATTTCTCCTTCGATTTTCGATGTGGCAGTGGTTTAACATTCGGTTCTGACGCACTTCTCGACCTGTTCATTTTCTTAAAAAATCCTATGAGTCCCTTTTTTTCTGTCGGCGAACCCTGCATATCAAATAATAATATATCCTGCAACACGCGAAAAAGGGGCATTCGGACATCTGCGTAAAGTGTCGTCCCGGATCAGCCTGCGCAACCCACACAGGCTAATCCGAAATGACACTTCCCGTTTTTATATATTTTTTTCTGTTTTGCGCATCTCTACTGTAGCACAAAACCTAAGATAATCGTAAAGTGCCGTCTCGGATTAGCTTGCGCAGTCCGCGCAGGCTAATCCGAAACGACACTTTACGCAAATGTCCGAATGCCCCTTTTAGCGTGCTGCATGCCAATTATATGAGCAGTGCTTTGTATATTGCACTTTACCAAAAAATCATCATATAATCGAGCAATGCTCTGTGTAAAAGGTGCTTAATGCGTCTGCGAAAAGTATCGGTCCGGGTGAGCCTGCGCAGTCCTCGCGGGCTAACATAGGCCGAAACTTTTCGCTATTGGTCAATTTTCTGTATGTCCAAGGACCAGTCTACCTTATATTTGAGTCGGTCATTAACCATTTCCAAAACAATCCCTGGTTTTTACGGGTCTGGAATAGTAGCCGTTTGAAAACATTGTGGGAAAAGGAGAAAATGCTGGTAACCAGCATTTTCTCCTTTTTCCACAATGTTTTCTACCCTATCATAGACAGAAATAATCTTTTCAGCAAGAGTTGAATTGTCGTCTGCAAATGCTTTCAATGTGGTCTAGTCCAAAAGTTTGTCGTTTGGGAAAGGGTTAAAAAAAGTGACGATTATGGATCCATAGGTATGTATATGCTTGGTAAAATGGGTCATGAAGCCCCCTTTTGCCAGAGCGGGGCTTATTTATAGACCTATGAAATCTGTCTTTTCTAAGAATCGATTAGACCATTAACACCCCACCGCCTCCTTTTCATAGAGCATAAGTCAATTCTGTCATTATGCTGACAGTTTAACTCTTTATAAAACGATTAAATTTCAGACTGGTCCAATTTGAAAGCACTTGCAGACGACAAATCAAATGGAATTGAAAAAATGGACAACAACAACTTACCTGTGTCCCAAGATAATTTGAAAGGTCTTTCCTAGAAGGTTGGGATTCAGGACTCTCTTCGTCTAAATAGAACGAAGACTTGCTAGAGGCCATACTGTCTTCTGATATTCTACGACCTGGGGAAAAAAACCGGGGTTTTAATTCTTTACCAAATGACAAAATTTTAGACCAGACCATATTGAAAGCATTTGCAGACGACGAAATAAACGTTTCAAGCTTGGTAGAAAACATTATGGGAAAAGGAGAAAATGCTGGTTACCAGCATTTTCTCTTTTTTTCCACAACGTTTTCAAAACGTCTATTGTCATCATTATCTCCCACTAGATGGCATTCTACAAATACACATCTGTCTATTTTGGGCATTCTGTGTACAGAACCGGACTACTTTTCTACGCGACAACCGTTATTTTGAATTTCAAACTAAAATACATGTTTACTAAAAAATGCTACCTGGTGCGATTCATTCACCTATGATCAGCAACGTAGAGAAATCTGAGCTAAAACAGGCCAGATTTCTCCTCAAACATATTGATAAAAACCATTTTCTCCATTGCTACCTTACAGCGCGCATTACTACAAACCCCCCAACTTTGGGGAGAGTGATGCGTCATGTCAGACAGGTGGAATCTTCGAAGAATATGACAAGCGCAGACAACGCTAAATTGCCATTGGTTTATTGAAATGCTTTCATACTGAACGATTTAAAATAAGTTGCGGTCTAGTATACCAACAAATACACATATTAAAAAAAAAAATCTGTATAAAACGCCCCTAGAAAGAAGAAGAAAATGCGGGCAACCAGCTTTATCCCTTTTTCCGCAATGCTTCCTATCAACTCAAGGCAAAACCCCAATCATTTTAGCTACATTGAATTTGTCGTCTGCAAATGCTTCCAATTTGGACAGGTCTAAAATTTTGCCATCTTAACTCATTTCGAAACGACAATATTTCAGGCTTGTTCATATCGAAAGCATTTGCAGACGACAAAATAAACTTGACTAAAAATTTAAAATTTGTTTAGTGAAGAGTAGAAAATATTGTGGGAAAAGGAGAAAATGCTGGTTACCAGCATTTTCTCCTTTTCCAACAATGTTTTCTGAAGGCGTCTTTGTCGGGGTCGTCAAAAGTAGGGATTGTGTGGTAATGGTTTAAACGACAAAGACCCTACCTATAGGTGTGCCAGTCCCAATCATGTTCAGGTTGTAAGTGTACATAGGTCCAAACGGTTCCTCAGTTTCTTCTGCTGTACCTGTGTTAATAAAGGAAAAAAACTTGCGTAAGTGCGAACATATGCCGACCGGGCTGGCTTTAAGAAAAAGGAACCTTCTGGGAACTGCGAAAAGTGTCAACCTGGTCAGACTGCGCAATTCGCGCAGTCTGACCAGGGTTGACGCATTTCGCTTGAATGACATTTTCTGTATGAAAAAGTGGTCATTGTACCTTGTCAGTATACAATCATTTTTGAATTATCAACTTAAACTGACCTGCACTATCGTTGATCTGTTTTCTACCTACAGTCTGAAGGTCTGCTCCGATGCTATTTTTGTTACTGGTCTTCGCAGACCTTCAGAGCAACGTTCATTAAAAGTTTCTGGAATTAATACGATTTTACCCGCATCTTTCCGAACGGCTCTATGCGACAAAATTTCCAATAGCTGCTATTAAAATGGGCATGGATCGTTAGATAGGCTAAATGATTAATCTTTAACATCACACAAACGTTAAAATCGTATAAATTCCAGTTACATGTATTTTAATGAACGTTGCTCTGAAGGTCTGCGACGACCGGTAACAAAATTAGCATCGCAGCAGACCTTCAGACTGAAGGTAATCGGTTTTCATCTCATTGATGTACAAAATTCCAAGCTGGTCCCCTTTTGCGTGACGGGTCACAATCATATATTGCGTGAAAAAGACAGATTGCTGGTTACCAGCATTCACGATTCTTTTATGGTTTAGCATGGAAACATTGATCTACACTTTAAACTTAGTTGCTACATGTGGGAATAGAGAAATATCTTCAGTTTCAGGACAATCCATTTATCTTTTCTTTTACTCCGTTTTTTTTTTGTCGAGGAACCCCTTTGGTGATGCTTACTTTGTCCGACTATTCGCACTTTACACTACCGTCTAAATTTTTACTTTGTCCAAGCCTATTACGTAATTAGCAACAAACTTTCCTGCATTATCATTTGGTAGGCTAAACGGTATCTGCAGTTCCAAAGCACAAACAGAGAAAAGAAATAACACTCAGATATTTATCTGGCATGGAAATAAAGTACAAATTATTATTAAAATTTTGAAATAACATAAAATTTGCCATATCGAGTTTTTGCGAGAGTATCCATCATTATATAACATCTGGTATGTAATGGCATTTAATGGCCACCATAGTGTAACAAATAAACTGACCTGATAGCCTTAATTCGTCCGGGGTAGTTTCGCTATCGGCATCACCCTCTTCGTCGACATCTGAAAAAAAAAGTTGCGGTTCAAAGAACGAAACTACAATCCATATTATGAAAAAAACATAAACAACAAGGAGAAATATGATAGACCATAATTATAATCCTCACCACAAACTATTTTTTTAATTGTAAAGAAAAAAAAAATATTGCGGAAAAAATGGGAAGACAGGTATCCAGGCAGGCCGGCCATGCAGGCAGGCAGGTTGGCAGAGAGAGAGGGCGGGAGATACAGAGAGAGAGAGAGAGAAAGAGAGAGAGAGAGAAAGAAAGAAAGAAAGAAAGAAAGAAAGAAAGACAGATGGCGAGAGAGAGAGAGAAAGGGGAGAGAGACGGTTGGGGATGAATTCGTGCACTGAATTCGTAATGCACGTAAATATTGGCCGGCGACAAGGAAGATTATCTATGAAACTGAAATTCGACACCATTTCTAAAGCACTCCTTTTATGATAATCGATTTTTGGGAATTTACAAAGAGGGAAATTACTACGTCGCACAATAGAATATTTTATTCAATTAAAAAAACGACAATATTTTAGGCTTGTCCAAATCGACGACAAAATAAAAGTGACTGAAAATTTTAAATTTGTTCTGTAAAGGGTAGAAAACATTGTGGGAAAAGGCGAAAATGCTGGTTACCAGCATTTTCTCCTTTTACCACAATGTTTTCTAAAGGCTTTTTTCTCAGGGTCGTCAAAAGTAGGGATTGTGTGGTAATGGGAAAAATAGGTACGGGGGGGGGGGCAATAAAGAAGAGTTTGTTCATTTTAGCACAAAGATTTTCAGAAAATAAGGGTTTTTTTTCTTTTCCCCCGAAAAAACAAACTAGCTATTTTGACAAGGTACATTTGTACTCGTTTTCTAGTCACCCTTTACGAGTACAAAAGTAATGGACATGTTTACTTGTAAGACCGAGACAACTTTTACCGCAAAGTTTTCAAAACTTTTTCATGGCCCTTGAAGTTCTGGATTTTTTGTCGAGGAATGAAATGTTTTCAAAACTTTTTCATGGCCCTTGAAGTTCTGGATTTTTTGTCGAGGAATGAAATTGTTCGCTAACGAAATTGCTAAAAGTGAATATTACGTGCTGGAAGTTTTCAAGCTACCCTAATACTAAGCAGATGTCGTGGGGTGGGGGTTGGGGGGGGGTGGGGGTGGGGGTGAGCTATGCTCTGTTAAAAGGGGGTTTAATGCAACTGAAACTGCAAAAAGTATCGACTGAGATCAGGTTAACTCCTCACCACAAGCAAAAAAAAGTAACTTGTCATAAATGAAAGCATTTGCACACAACAATTTGAATTCGACACAAATGTTGGAATTTGTGTTTGAAAGGGAAAAAACATTGTGGGAAAAGGAGAAAATGCTGGTTACCAGCATTTTCTCCTTTTCCCACTATGTTTTCAAAAGACCTCTTTCTTAGGATCTTTAAATCTCAGGACTGTGTGGTTAAAAGTTAAGAGATTGTACTATCTATAAGGGTAAAAACAAAGATCACATTCTACACTCTGTATAGTCTGATCTTAATCTATCCCGTCCTATGATCTATATGCTCAGCGTTTAACTTACACCCAACATCGTCGGAAGCGATTCGCGTTTGTTTCGTCACATTCGGTGAACTCCGACTGCTTGGACGTGAGCTCGAGTTACTTCTACCTATAAGTGTAATGTTGAAAAGTTAGTCCTTAAGGTAGTGGGCCCGTAATACTTCTAGAGCAGCATGGCATAAAATTTCTTGATAGTTGATAAATACGAATTTATACAGATATAATACTTTTGCACATTTTTAACAGACCAGAAATTCCTTTAATGTCTATCTTGAAATTATTTATTGATACTTTTGTTAGTTCTCAGAAAAGGGAGGTAATTATTATCCCCCTTTGTAATGAGAATATGGTAGTTTTAGATTTATAAATGATAATTCTAAGAAGGACAAAAAGGAAAAGGTGGCTCGGTTAAATTAGGACAATAATAATCATTTTCAATCCTAGCAAATTTTATAAAATAATATTATAGTGAAAATAGCTGATTTTTATCAAGGGTCCACTACGTTAAATTGCAATACAAATTCAGGTCAATCATTTGCTACAATGTACAAACTGGTTTAATGATTTTTTTTTCGATAAATCAGTTGGAAAATTCTATCAATGGTAACCAGCATTTTCTCCTTTTCCCACAATGTTTTCTATAGGCTTCTTTCTCAGGATCGTTAAAAGTAATGATTGTGTGGTAATGGGTTAAGAGTTAACCTGAACCAAGCCACACTTTATCATCCTTATAGTATACCTGAGTTCCTAAATGTTTGTAAATCTTCCAAGCTCTCACGTCGAGCATCCGACATGCGTGTGTAGCCACGTGACACATCCACGGGGACGATACTGGAGTTATGGGGCCTGGGTAACGGTGCCTCGGCTTGAGATTCACGGTTATATAAGGTGATAGTGGAGAGGCGTGGAGTGTCGTTAGGAAACCCACTGTCATACCTGCCTTCTCGTCCAGCTGTGAAGTGTTAGGAATATGACGAGTTATTTCTTGCTTTCCGTTAGTTTATATTCGATATTTCGTCTCATTGATAAATATGGCGGCATGTTTCTGTCGCGAGATACCAAAGCATTATCTATGGCAAGTGAAACTACAGTAATATAGAAAATTGCTCTATGCAGACCTTGATTGTTGTCAGTAAGTCAACACCGGTCGCAGTTTTCCATTAAACGAGTATCATTTCAAATTATTTACGTTGTATGGAAGATCCAGTCCAGCGAATATCAACAACAAAAACATTTGCTTTCCTGTTGTTCCAGAGGCAAAGGTCCCGCTTCGGGGACAATTGCCTGTATCCTCGGTGGGCATTGGTCCGGGAAGGAACTGTCCTCGGGGGCAATAGTCCGGGGGGAGATTGCCCATGAGGGGCAATTGTCCGGGGGGGGGGCAATTGTCGTTGGGGGCCAGTCGTCCTCGGGAGGCAATAATCCGGGGGAAATTGTCCTTTGGGGGCAATTGTCCGGGGGGAATAGTCCGGGGGGGGCAATTGTCCTGGGGGGCAATTGTCCTAGAATCCAGTCAGACAGATGGAAATATGATGTAATTTAAGCACAATGCCCTACAACTTTCGCCCATAATGTTATAACGTAACAAAATACCAACCTGCAGAAACATAGTTTGAGAAATGTGTCAACAAGATAGATAACTCCGTGTGACCATGCTGTCGAGCGATATCCTCTGGACACTGGTTGTCTTTATTGCGTATCAAACACGCTCCATACATAAGTGGGTTACTAAGGAACGCATCACAGAAATTAAAGAGGTTAAACTGGGCTCCAAAATGCAATAAGGTCGGCCATTTCGACGACGAGGTATCTAAAATCAAATAATAAAGAATCACTTGTCAGGCGTTTTACACCCCACAAACCTGCAAAAAGCTTTAACATGTTGTCGGTTTATTTCGAAATCCTTTTAACTGCAGCTTGTTACAAGCTGTAGGTATGAGGTTTTTGAAGTAAAATGTAGATTTATTATAAGTTATAACATTTAAGTCTTTCTTTTTTGACGTAGCTAAATATGCTGGCTTTAAAACTTGCTTCTTGGTGTTGCTGTTAGCCGGCAAGACGCGAAAAGGAATATTCGGATGTTTGCGTAAAGTGTCGTCTCGGATCAGCCTGCGCAGTCCGCGCAGGCTGATCCGAGACTGCACTTTACGACTATACTAGATTTTATCATACAGTAGACTTACACAAAACAGAGCATTGAAAAAGGAAGGAAAGTTTCGTTTCGGATTAGCCTGCGCGTAGTCTGACTCGGGACGACCATTTACACAAATGTTTGAATGCCTCTTCTCGCATACTGCAGGCCATGTAAGAATGAATGGATAGTAACACGCTATTACCAGCTATTGCTCTGATTATTTCAGTGATAAATCATTTCAGAAGTTCGGGTAGATTTCAAAAATCTTATTTGCTCCAATAAACAAAAAAACAGTTACGGAGATGAGATAAAACCAGGATACAAAGTGAAAGGTACTTAAAAACAAGAAATATCTTTTTTAAAAAGTTAGACAACGTAAATTCACCCCCAAAAGGCAGAGGTCCTGAAAATAAACAGGTCTACAGTTTTGACCAATCATAAATTCCTATTTATTCATTTGTTATCTATACCGAAAAGTAGGTCAAAAGCTACGCTCTGAATACAAGGAAGAGAAAATACGTTTAGCTATAACTACCGTACATCTGAATTCAAACAGTGAACCGGAAGTGTTGAGGAAAAGAAAATACAATCGATAAACATATTCATTAAAGACCAAGCGACGATAAAAATTCAGCAATACAGGTGTCCAAATGCATTTTTAAAATTCATGATTAACAACATTTTGTCATTTTCCCGCGGTGCCTTTTCCCTTTCTAAAAGTATTTACCAAGCGACAAAATTTTAGACTAGATCTAGTCCAAATTGAAAGCACTTGCAGACGGAAAACCAAACATAACTCAAAAATGGAAATTTTTTTCCTGCAGTGTGAAAAACATTGTGAGAAAAGGAGAAAATGCTGGTTACCAGCATTTCCTCCTTTTCTCACAATATTTTCAAAAGGCTGCTATCTCAGGGTCATAAAAACCAGGGATTGTCTGGTAAAGGGTTAAACAAAGTTCCCATTGTTTGAGGTACTTTTCATGTGTCGTCTGCAAATGCTTCTGATTTGGATATGTCCAAAATTTTGGTCTGTTGGCAGTGTTGGGTGTTACCGGGACTACACAAAATATGCCTTGTTAAAAAAGCCAATCTTTGATGATTGCATTCATTCGTTGTCAAGCAAAAAGCGTTATGATGTAGCTTTTCTTCCTGCCTAAACTGATTATTTCATTTTTTTTTTATCGCCAGGGATTTTCCAGTTCATCCTCTGATACAGACTTCTACGTGACGGATTTTTCCGAAAAATACTTGGAATTTGATTAACATCGTATTCAGTAACCAAATCCGTATTACGACGGTGTCCAATTGTATTACGTACCGTACATGTTCCCTTATCATTTGTCAGTATTTTTCACACATTTGTAAATTCGGCTGGAAAAAGTTCGTTTCTTTTTCATTTTATCATATCGTCGGTGTACTTAAAAAATCTCATAACTACAGCTTCTGGCAAGCTGTAGTTAAGAGATTTTCCAAGTAAACCATCGATATACCTTAAGGTTTTTCGGAGAAAATACATACGTCGCACCTCGATGAAACATCTCACGCAGGACAGGAAATAACATGTGTACATGTATACATGTACACACTGTAAAATAAGGTTCCAAATAGTGTATGATGACGTAATCATGACGTAATTAATGACTGCAGTATGTCTGTATTCATTTTCAATTTGATTGGTCAAAATTTTACGCTTCATCCGCCATTTATAAAAAGGAAGTTACTAGGAATCACGCCATTATTTGTTTTATTTTGCTTACATTTTTCAAACAAAATGTCAACTATTGCAGTATTTTTCGTTTAAAGGTGTAGGTATACGATAAAAGGAGTATTATGCTGTAGTAACTTTCCTGACGCGTGTATTTACTTCTCATTGCGCAAGAAAATTTTACATCTCGCTCGACATTCGGTCTCGCGCGATTTCAAATTTTCTTACGCAGCTCAAATCAGATACATGCTCCAGGAAAGTCGCCACAAAATAATTTCCCGTATACATTCTACTTAATTCGATCTTACACACGGCGTGGGATAAATAGATAATTATTAAGCTAGGTCAAAACTTTGGAGGTCAGCAAATATTTTTTGTCCCACTGCCAGAAGAACGAATCTGATTGGTCATTAGAATTTAGAGTTCAGTTTTAAAAAAACATGGTGTGATACTAAAATAATTTTTACCATCTTGATCTAATGTGTCCAGTATGCGATATTGTCCGGGCATTTTGTCTTATATCTTTGTTAAGGTCTGAATAAGCATTGCTGGGGTCCACTTCACGATAACAGCCTTTTTACATGTATACTTGTCGAAAAAAAAAAAAGGCCAGCAAAGACCCTCAAAAGAATAAACCATGTCCTCATTTTCGACCAATCACAAACGAATATTTATTCATTCGAGATAAAACCAAGAAGTAGGTCGTAAGCCAGTATGTATAACTGCGCCAATGAAATAATTCCGTGGTAAAATTGTGGAATACCTAGTGGGAAAATCAACAAAAAACCCCTGTTTTGAATAAATTTCCCTGACTCATCCCTCTACCAAAACAATCCCGAATTCAAAACGACGCTGAAGAAAAAATTGAAAACATAGCGGGAAAAGAAGAAAATGCTGGTAACCAGCATTTTCTTCTTTTCCCGCAATGTTTTCTACGATTTTATAGACAAAATCTTATCATTTTTGCTCTATTTATTTTTCTGTCTGAAAATACTTTTCATTTTGGACAAGTCTTAAATCACGTCGTTGAGTAAAGAGCTAGTAATGATAACGTTAAAACTTCCAGTTCTCCATTTTTTTTTTATGTCAAAGTTTTTCAAACTCCTTCTTGCTAAGTAACATTCACCTGTGAAGATGCCGTTTGCCGTCCACGTGTGCAGTATAATCTTGCCCTACACCCTACGGTGTTCTCCCAGCAGCTTCCTTCGTATGAACCCCATTAGACGCAGTTTAACCAAACGAAATCTTTATGTGTAATCGCCAATGATTCAAAATCCAAATAAAAAGGGTAAAGAACCTTTAGTTGAGCAGGACGCAATACATTTTGTAGATCTTTGAGGAGGAAAAAAACCTTCCCTTGTGACCCCTTGCAGTGACGACGACGATGATGATGACGACGATGATGATGATGATAATGATGATGATGATGATGGTGATGATGATGTTTATGGTGGAGATGATGACGGCGATTTTTCTGTTGCTAGATTTCAATACTAATGATTATGACGACGACGACAGCGATGGTGATGATGATAATGATGATGATGATGACGTGGATGAAAATGATAATAAAGATGTGTGACAATGATGTGCAAATTATAATGATGATGTTAATGGTGTTGATGATTATGTTGATGGTGCTGATGATGATGATGATGATGATCATGATAATGATGACGATGATGATGATTTGGTAGTGGGGGACAGAAGACCATTCGGGTGTAGATGGAGAGGAACATAAGACTGAATCCTACCTTCTGTGGGTTCGTAGTTTATCGGGTACGAATTATGCCGTAAAGCGTCCACATTCTTAATCATTGACTTCATCTTCTCGTCTAGAGCACGTGTATCTTTTTCGATCCCCAGACACTGACACAACAACTCTTCCGGATCCATAACGTCCTTCATTAACTCATTAATTTGATCCAGTTTGGATTTCTCATGAACGTGTTTGCGCTTTCCACTGACATAGTTCTCTTTTTCTTTTATTTCATCTAAATTTGAACCCTCACGATTGTCTTCCAGCTTTCCACTTTTTAAGTTCACTTTTTCATTAGTTTCACTTACGTTCGATTCTGTTTGAACAGCAGTGTCTCTACATGTGGTGGTATTCGGTTGAGGTAATGTAGCGGAGGAATTATTTACATCTGTGAGTTTTTTAGAAATGTCTTTTGCGGATACTGTTGGATTAACTGTTTCTGATGGTTTGGCAATATCTTCACTGTGTCCGATATCACGTCCGTCTAGCATCACGTGAAATGGTTCGCCCTGATCTGAAAACAGAATTTGGTCATGGTTTGTGAAAAGGGGGCTTGATACATAGGCAAAAATCATTCGCCCATATATGACTTGTAACAAACGAAAAGGAGCAATTTGCGTAAAGTGTCGTCTCGGATCAGCCTGCGCAGTCCGCGCAGGCTAATCCGAAACGACACTTTCCGTTTTAATGTAACTTTCTGTTTTGCTCAAGTCTACTGTAGCACAAAAAGTAATGCAGCCGTAAAGTGCGGTCTTGGATTAGCCAGCGCGGACTTTGCAGGCTGATCCGAGACGACATTATACGCAAATGCCCGAATGCCTCTTTTAGCCTGTTGCAAACCATATATAAAACCGAGCTAAGCACGTATAGAGGCACTGGCCCCATCAATAACACTGAAATAATGTTCACAACGGCGTTAAACACCATTGAGTCCATCCATCCATCCACCCAGCCATCAATCCATCCATCCACCCACCCACCCACTCATCCATCCATCCATCCACCCATCCATCCATCCATCCATCCATCCATCCATCCATTATAATTTTATCGTTTGAAAACCTTTACATGTCACATGAATTGAAAGTACTTTAGCTTAGGTCAAGTGGTGTTCACTGATACCCGGAAATAACAATTGCTGGTCAAAAACCATAAAAATCACATCGGCGCATACATTTGTCCATAAATAGACATAAGCTGAATCAGGGGTTTCTACAGACCACATGGATCAAGATCAGATTTCGTACTTCGATAAAAAGTATTTAACATTCCTTGGCATTTGAGATCAAATTTTATCAAACTCGTCTTCCAAAAATTTCAGGAATCTTATTTAGCTCACCAGAGGTTCGCTAAGTAAAATTTCTACATATTCGTTCAATTAAAAAGATATTAAATAAACTCCCATGTTTTCAGTGAAATATATATCCATTACGAATTTTCTTATGTTACACACATTTAATATCACAATTGTGTGACGCCGTTTTTTATCTTACACACATTTAATATCACAATTGTGTGACGTCGTTTTTTATCTTAGATACATTTAATATCACAATTGTGTGACGTCGTTTTTTAACTTATACACACTTCATATCACAATTGTGTGACGTCGTTTTTTATCTTACACACATTTAATACCACAATTGTGTGTCGTCATTTTGTACATTGAAGTAAATGGTTTTATGAACCGAGGGTGCTCTAATAGATAGTTTTGCATCTTCTGATCTATAATTTGTAAAATATGATCGTCATGTGATAAAAAGATTCTGACATTCATTGGGTTTTTGTCAAAATTTAACTCCTCAAGAAAAAAATGTAATTAAGCTCCCCAAAGGCTCGCTTAATAACATTCTATCTATATTCGTTTAATTGTATTTTTCATTTCATGCTTTCCGGTTGGATATCGAGAAATATCGGTGAAACATTTTTCGATATTTTATGGTTAAGACCAGCGAAAACAGCGATTAGTATGTTCTAGTTAGCTAGGTAAAATGAGCTTGATTCACAACCAGATAGAAATATGACGTCATTTACCTTACATTTCTCGCGCTGCACGTAATATTCTAATGCGTTGATTATGCGAATAGGGTACGTCATGGGAAATACCGAAAGCAACTGTCACGGTGAGTGGATTTTGATAAAATTCCTCTCAGAAAGGGTTAAAGTATGAAATAAATAGATTTTTTTTTGGAATGTTGGAATGCGTCGCACGACGTGGAAAATCTGTATACAGTGTGAACTACATCTATACGGCCCTAGTAAATGTTATGAAGCCATAACCCGCTTGCAGATTACCAATGGCTTAGGTTTCGATGTGATTGCGATGTAATGATATAGTTTCCATACTTTTACATGGTATGATTTAAATTCAAATTTTCATGACTACTGCTTTGATATTTTGGACTGTACTGGGCCTTTAAAGGATGGGAATTTAAAGCTTATCATTTGAACGGAAAATATTATTATATTTGCGGTGTAAAATCGAAACTATCAGTAGGTTGCTTACTTCATATGATAAAATTCGAAACTAGAGATACATATAAACAGGAAAATAACATTACAGTAATATTTCAGATTCAAAATTCCCTTGATATATAAAGAACCCCCATTCATAATTGTACAGCCCTTTAAGAAATACAGTTACCTTCCGGCGCCGGTTGGAACGCGTACACGTAGGCCGGGTTGCCCAAGTCGGCTCTCTCCAGTCGACCGTCATCATATTGTAAACAAACTTTGCCTTCTGCAGCTCGGTGTAGAATAACGAACACAGTTTGATCCTGTAAAAAGGTAAAAAAAAAGGGAGATATGACGTGAAAAAGCTAATGACTAAGGGAGATATTGACAAAGGGAGATATGAGGTGAAAAAGATATTGACAAAAATCAGATCAGTAAAGTTCTTAAATAAATAAAAAGCTAAAACAGATAGCAAGACACGCAAAAATACTGAAGTTTTGACCAAAATATCTTATAACTATTTTCTTAGATAATTATGATAATTTTTACACCGCAACTTTCATATATCTATATATTGTTTTCAACGGAAAGTAACATTGATCAATGTGGCATGCTCTGGCAACAGGGGGCTTATTATATCTCCGTTAATGCATGATTCAACACAGCAAAATTTTAGACCTATCCAAATTGAAAGCATATGCAGACGACAATTTCAAAGTGGCTCTAATGGTGCAAATTTGCTTTGATAGGGTAGAAAACTTTGTAGGAAAAGGAGAAAATACTGGTTACCAGCATTTTCTCCTTTTCCCACAATGTTTTCTAAAGCGTTCTTTCTCAGGGCTATCATAAGTAGGGATTGTGTGGTAATGGGTTAATGCATTATTCCAAGGCCTTTTATGGTCAGTGTAAGTCAAGATCAGACTGCACAGAAAATGCAGTCTGATCTTGATTCTGCACAGCCCGATACGGAAAAATGTTTCCCCGAAATTTACTTTTGAATTAGCAACATTTGGGGTTTTACTATCTACTATCAGCTTGAAACTCTAACTACTTTTATTTAATAGGACAAGGATTAACAAAGAAATGAAAAGAAAATTCAACAGAAAAACACAAACCTTGAAGACGTATGAAACAAATATAACAGAAGAAAACACAAACCTTGATGACTTATGACAGAAACATAACAGAAAAACACAAACCTTGATGACGTGTGAAAGAAACATAACAAAAAAACACAAACCTTGATGAGGCATGAAAGAAACATAACAGAAAAACACAAACCTTGATGACGTATGAAACAAGCACAACAGAAAAACAAACAAACAAACCTTGATGACGTATGAAACAAGCAAAACAGAAAAACACAGACCTTGATGACGTATGAAACAAGCACAACTGAAAAAAAACAAACAAACCTTGATGACGTATGAAACAAGCACAACTGAAAAAAAACAAACAAACCTTGATGACGTATGAAACAAGCAAAATAGAAAAACACAGACCTTGATGACGTATGAAACAAGCATAACTGAAAAACACAAACCTTGATGACGTATGAAACAAACATAACAGAAAAACACAAACCTTGATGACGTAGGTATGGAAACCGTTGACTTGGCGTTTCGGCGGTAAAAAATCATATGGCGGTGTGGTATCAATTAACCTGTGTCTTTCAGTGCCTTTCGTCCTAGTTCCGTGATCTATGCTACTCACTGACCGTCGGGGCACAGGTTGTTGTCTTTCACCAGATCTCTCATCATGCATGGCAGTCTCGTAAGCAAAAACAGCCGTCATCATCATGTCCCGAACGGAATTATCATCAGTTCCCGTGAGCTCATGAATCAGCCAGTCAAATACTTCATTACAATTCTTTTTGGAACACTCCTTTTGAAGGTCACTATAATCGATACCCGTGAGAATTGCCAGTGAAGAATTTGGATCAAATTTTTTGAGAAAGTCCCAGTTTTTTAAGTCAAGAAACTGCGGACTTAGAAGGAAAATGTTTACATATATAGATTTTGTGTGAGAACTTGGATGGTCTTTTATATTATTCAGTACTGAATGAATGGCATATTCTTTGGAGCCCAGTTTCGTCTGCATGTACTTGGCCCAATCGTAGCCATCATCAGCATAGAACAGCGATACGCCTGCGTAAGTCATTGTCGTAAAACACCGTGGCAGCAGATCTGTAAAAATTGCATCGACGTTATGAACACAAGATTTTCCAATGAGTGAATGTTCTGCTTTTCCAATGTTGAGACCTGAAAGAATTACAGTAACTCATTACCAAACGACAATATTATAGACTGGTCCAAATTCAAAGCATTTGCAGACGACAAAATAAAAGTGACTGAAAATTTGAAATTTGTCTTGTGAAGAGTAGAAAACATTGTGAGAAAAGGAGAAAATGCTGGTTACCAGCATTTTCTCCTTTTCCCACAATGTTTTCTAAAGGCTTCTTTCTCAGGGGTGTCAAAAGTAGGGATTGTGTGGTAATGGGTTAAAGTACCTTATTTCAGACAAAGCATAAATATATTATTGTACTGCAAAGAAATTTCTCGTGATCTGATTGGATAATATGACCCGAATATGCATATCGTGTACACTGGCAAAACCAAAGCTGTTTCTCTTATAGCCCCATGTACATGACTACACCATCAACAAAACATCCAAAATGGCGTTGTCGATCAAGATAAACATCAAGATTATGAGCCAAACTGTACGTTTTAGCACGTATTACCAAGGTTTCAGTGACGTCAGGTCCCTGTCACGTCAATTTTCGTTGAATTGGGGCACTGAGAAGAGAAATTTTACTTCGTCAGCGTATTCAATGTTTTAAACCAAAAAGCAGGTAAAATCGCTTAACAATCAATGGAGTGGTAAAACTTTGCAGTATAATAAATTCGTTGTAGGATCAGGTGGCCGGAGACCAGGAAACTTGTTCACGGCTGTGGTGAATCTAGTCACTCCGAGCCGAAGGCTCGGGGCAACATGATTCTTTACAGCCGTGAACAAGTTTCCAAGTCCCTTGCCACCTGACCATACATCGTCGGTTTACTTCCAAAAACTCGTAAGTACAGCTTGTAACAAGCTGTTTTTACGAGGTTTTGGAAGTAAACCGACGACATCTAATAATTTATCTCCTTGATACAATATGACATGCAAGTTATCATATAATTCTGAATTCATGAAATACGTTTTGTCCAAAAGCTAACTGAATTATAAGATAGCTGGTCGTTTGACGGTACCGCGCAGGCCGATCTGAAGCGATACTATTTGAAAGAAAGAAAGAAAGAAAGAAAGAAAGAAAGAAAGAGAGACAGAAAGACAGACCTCTTGAATGTGCCCTAATGATGTTCTAGCATTACAAACACAATAAACACATTTAAACAACCCCACGCGCCCATGGTTAACTGACAGTCTGAAACATGGAGATTGTTTCAAACTGACTGAAAAAAGGAAGTTTTGGTTCTATTTATCTTCCAAACGTATCAAATGATGACTAATGCTATTGGTCATATATTCTATTCAATACAATACAATACTTTATTTGCCATATTTGTGCAATAAGTACATAAGCAAAAAAACATGTAAATCATAAAAACTGCATGGTGAACAGTATGCGTAACCAAGGACTATGCTACATTATGATTTAGTCGTTTGTTTGCAGAAAGTGTTTCAACGATCGATGACTTAGTTGATATAATGTATCAAGAAAAATGTGTTTTAACTCATTACCAAACGACAAAATTTTAGGTTCACCCAAATCGAAAGCATTTGCAGACGACAAAATAAAAGTGACTGAAAACTTGAAATTTGATTTGTGAAGGGTAGAAAACATTGTGGGAAAAGGAGAAAATGCTGGTTACCAGCATTTTCTCCTTTTCCCACAGTGTTTTCAAAAGGCTTCTTTCTCAAGGGCGTCAAAAGTAGGGATTGTGTGGTAATGGGTTAAAACTTATTCTGCTGTGTAAGTTAACCCTTTACTCCATAGATACTCATTTCTACGCATCGCTTTTAGGAGCCTTTGGAAAACATTGTGGCAAAAGGTGAAATTGCTCGTGACGAGCAATTTCACCTTTTGTCACAATGTTTTCTATGCTATCAAAAGGTGTCATATACACATAAGAAACGGCTTCATCCTTGCTGTTATTTAAGGTCAATTAGAGAAAGCATAGGAATGCCTTATGGGGTGAAGGATTAAACGATACCTTAAAGTGGAGAGTAGAAACTCAAGGGTTGCTGTTTCAAAGTTGATTTTCATGGGAGAAGTATCTCCCTCTCGGACAGTGTAGACCAAAGATCAGACTGCACGTTTTGTGCAGTCTGATCTTAATCTACACTGTCCGCAAAAGGTCAGCGAGTCGCATCCAAAGGGTTAAATGTTATTTCTAAAAGCGTCGTTTCATTGTTAATCCATGACTACGTTGATTAAGCCATAGGCCTCCAAGAGCGACTCGCTGACCTTCCGTAGATCAAGATCAGACTGCACAGAACGTGCAGACTAATCTTGGAACTATAATGTCCGATAAAGATCTGTTGGTCTTCAGTAAAGCATATTATGACGAGAAATAAAAGAAAATTAAGTGCACACCTATTTATGGAACTGAGTGTATACCCTCCAAAAATGTCTTTCAAACAGCTACAATGTAGATCAAGATCAGACTGAAATATGTACTTTTAAATCCAGCTTATTGTTTGATTAAGTAAATATGAATGCATGTCTTCTCTACCAATCAAAAAACTGTCTCAAAATGAGGAAACAACTACACTGTTTAAGTACAAAAATGGGGTAATGCTTACATAATACATTACCTAGGAAAATAGGAAGAAGTCGACGTAGTTAGAATAAGGAAGGAATTTGTGTAATTAAGCAAACGCTCTTAGAAAAGGAAGAAAAGGTTTTGGCTGCATTTCCGCGATGAATTTTACGTTGAACAAGTAAGCTCACAACCGATTGAATCATAATGATTGACCGGTCCTTAGACAAGCAGAAAAAAATGACAATTGCAAAAAGTTTCGACTCGTGTCAGCCTGCGCGGACTGCGCAGGCTGACATGAGTCGATACTTTTTGTAGATATATAGTACTACTTTTTATGAAGCCTAACCCAAAGAGTATGGTATCTTATTTCATGCTTTCCGGTAGGATATCGAGAAATAGTAGTGAAAATATTTTTCGATCTTACACTGGTACCACCAGTGAAAATACCGATTTATTTCATGCTTTTACAATTTCTGGGAGGAACTAATCCAGTACAGTTCTTTCAGTTATTCCCTGTGGCGTACCCCCTCCGCATAGCAATGCATTCCCATATTACGTCAAGCGCGAGAAATGTAAGGTAAATTACGTCATATTTCCATCTGGTTGTGAGTCAGGCGCATTTTACGTAGGTAATTAGAAATGTAAAATCGATATTTTCAATGGTCGTAACCATGAAATATCGAAAAATATTTCACCGATATTTTTCGATAACCTACCGGAAAGCATGGATTAAGACGTAATTCATCCTACATTTCTCTCGTTGTGTATTACATGTTGTAATGCCTTTATAATGCAAAGGGGGTACGCCGAGGGGACTACCGCCAAGAACTGCACTAGATTTTGAGGTAAGTTAACCCTTTACTCCATAGATACTCATTTCTACACATTGCTTGTAAGAACCTTTGGAAAACATTGTGGCAGAAGGTGAAATTGCTCGTGACGAGCAATTTCACCTTTTGCCACAATGTTTTCTATGCTATCAAAAGGTGTACACATCTAAAACAGCTTCATCCTTGTTGTTATTTAGCGTCAATTAACGATACCATATAAACGCCTTACGGGGTAATGAGTTAAGGGTTAGAAGCATGAAAAAATAAATAAAATATTTATATATATTTTTGTAGAAGCTCGAAATTAATTTCATCTCGTGAACATGATCGGTAATATTTTCATTCTTTGCTAAGCCATACTATATGAAAAGGTGGTTTAGTGCCTGCAAAAATATTGCGCTGGCTGACATAGGTCGATGCTGTTTGTGTTTTTATAAGTTTTCTGCATGTCAAACGACCATTATGCGTCACGAATCAGCCAGTCGTCTTGACAAAATGAGGTTTTTTTTTTATGAATTTGAAATTATGTAATGACTTCCTTGTTGTGAGGCATCACGGAGGTGTATTAGGTGTATTTACTCCCCCCTACTCCCTGCTCTGTGCAGTCTGATCTTGATCTAAACTGTTCGTTGAGGATTTATTTAAACCTATATATATATATATAAAAACCTCTATAACGGCGAAAGTTAGGTTCTTCTTATCGGCTTGAATGTTTCATTTTACATATGTGGCTAGATAGAGGTTCAGATATGAATATTATCAGCATGCAATGAAGGCGACTGGTCAAAATAAGAACGCGGAAGACTTGAGTTTTTAACAATTCTTTGGCTCCTATCACGTTTTATTTTTTTGTATCTGAATTTCTTTATTCTTGTCTGTTATCTGTCTTTGTCTCTGTCTCTCTCTGTCTCTCTCTGTCTCTCTCTCTGTCTCTCTCTTCTTACCGAGCCGTATATTTTCTAACAGACTTTGAGAAGGTATTAGGCTCACATCTTCTCAAGCCAAGGCTGACGATTCACTGTGCTACTCTACCCTTGGCGGATCGAGCTTGATTTTTACATTCCCATGATACGCTTTTTCATTGGATGCAGCCAGCTCTAGCTGCAACGAATGAAATCGCTCGTAGCATTTCATATTTGATAAAAATAGAACAAGGTTGCTACCTTTCGAACAGAAGGTAAACATGGAAAGCCACGTGGAAGTCTGCTTATCGCTTCATGTGTATTCGTAAGCGGTTTGTAAAACGATATTTTATTGGCTTTTAGAAGTATGATGTAAAGGGGGGTAATAACCAGCATCCAATAGAGGGCGCATCGCAGGAATCTCGAAATCGGGCTCAATTAGCCAAGGTAAGACCCACGCAGTGATCGTAACCTTGGTTCGCGAAGATGTAGGCTCATGACTCCTTAATGAAATCGGACAAAAAATACATACACAAACAATATCGCTTGAGAGATATTTTATTTTTTGCTTGTGTTGGAGTTTAAAGCAACAAAAAGGCCAAATGTAATCAAAGCAGGTGCTTACATGCTATGGAATTGATTCATGCCATTTAAAAGTATGGAAATTATTCTGAAAATGACAATCTGTCATTGTACGGTCGGTCCAATATGTTCGTCGCTGACGGAGCAATTGATTTCAAAACTAGGTTAAAATCTGACAGGTAGCTGTCTTTTGTTTACTTTTTGCCTGATTTTTTTTTTTCCAGCCACCGACCGACATATGGCCCAAGCACACGATAACAGACTGTCATCTCCACAATATTTTTCCATACTGATCTTATCTGATCTTGATCGACATTGTCCGCAGAAGGTCAGCGAGTCGTGCTTCGCAGCCTAAGGGTTAAAGTTTTTTTCTTCCGAAACTAGTCATGGCTTATAATCTTGTCCACTATCGTTGTCCCAAATCTATACACGGGTATAGGACGTTATTAAAAACAGACATTCTTCCTGTTAAGGTATTGTTTTTTTGCGAACAATGTTTCCTATTTTAGGAATCACAGTACGTGTTTATTTGGTGGAAAATAGATTTTTTTGTTGATATGAACAGCTTAAAACGTAAACGTACGGAAAAAAATAAATATATCAAGGTTAGATCAGTGTAATGGAAAACAGCTATTTCCACTAAAATATCATCCTGCAAAAAAATTGAACTCCATGTACTTTCACCAATTCATTTTTTCCATTTTTTCCTTCTTTGAATTATCATTTATAAATCTAAAACCACTATGTTCTCAATTCAAAAAGAGATAATAATTACCTCCCTTTTCAGAAAACTAACAAAAGTATCAAAACATAATTTCAAGATAGACATAAACGGAATTTCTGATCCGTTAGAAATGTGCAAAAATATTGTTTCGACATAAATCCTTATTTATCCTTATTTATCAACCAATTAGAATTTTCACCGGAAGTGCATTACACAGATTTTACTTAAGCTTTTCCGTAAACAAAAATAGTCTACATCAGAGCCATGGTCAGACAAAAGGGAGTTAAATGAATCTCCAGGCATCAAGCAACCAAGACATCACATATAATTGGTCTGCAACTCGCGAAAAGGGGCCTTCGGACGTTTGCGTAAAGTGTCGTCTCGGATCAGCTCGCAAAGTCCGCACAGGCTTATCCGTAAGAAAGTTTTCCGTTTTTATGTAATTTTCTGTTTTGTACAAGTCTACTGTAGGGCAAAATCTAATGTAGTCGTAAAGTGCCGTCTCGGATTAGCCTGCGCGGACTGCGCAGGCTGATCCGAGACGACACTTTACGCAAATGTCCGAATGCCCCTTTTCGCGTGTTGCAGACCACATGTGATCCATCACGCAAAAAGGGACCTCCTTGGAACTGCGAAGAGAGTCAACCCTGGTCAGACTGCTCGAATTTTCTTTTTTTTTCATGCTTTTAACCCTATTTGGGAGGAGCTTTATCAAAATTCTAGTACGGTTCTTTTCAGTCATTCCCCGTGGCGTACCCCCTCTGCATAGCAACGCATTACAATATTACGTCAAGCACGAGAAATGTAAGGAAAATGACGTCATATTTCCATCTGGTTGTGACATTTTACCTAGGTAACTAAAATATTGAAGTCGGTAATTGCACTAATCGAAACCATGAAATATCGAGAAATATTTCACCGATATTTCTCGAAAACCTACCGGAAAGCATGATATAAAACAGAATATTCTGCAGTTCCAAATTATACAATTATGTTTTTAGAATCTTCCTGGTAAACATCCCTACGGTGAATAGAATTACTCTAGTAGTGCCTAGTACAGTTTCGAGTGGGAAATTTTTGACCTGTAAATCGTAAAAAATTGAAAAACTTTCGACTTTTTAAAACAAGATTTCCTAGAAAAGACAAAATTAGTGGGTGAAAATTATAAATGTATATAGATTTTTTTTTTCTCAAGAGAATAGGACGAAGATTCAATTGTTTTTCTTCCCACTGGCTTACCTTTATCTTATATAGGTAAATCCCTTCAATGTGGACTTTAAAACTTCCTTATATGTACTCAAGCATCACCTTGTTCTAAGTCAGGAAGTTCACAGACCGTATGCACCGGTCATCCTTAAAGTAACAACAGCTACCAAAAGTAAATAAAGGGAGTCTCAACCATTTACCGCAGAAGGACGAATATCAACAATCCTGGAAGAGGAGCCTTTTGAAAACATTATAGGAAAACGTGAAAATGCTGGTAACCAGCATTTTCTCCTTTTCCTATAATGTTTTCAACCCAATCAAAGATTGCACCATTTGAGCCACTTTGAAAATGGTTATCCTCAAATGCTATGAATTTGGACAAGGCTAAAATTTTGTCTGCTGGTATAGAGTTAAGATACATTTAGATTTTAATCATACCATTTAAAGGTACATTGTATGGACATTAAGGTAAGACCTGTGTAATGGAAAACAGCTATTTCCACTAAAATATCGTCCTGCAAAATTACCTATAATTAAAAATGAGTATTATTGAACTACTTTCACCTTTTCATTTTTTCCAGTTTTTTCTTCTTTGAATTATCATTTATAAATCTAAAACCACTATATTCTCAATTCAAAAAAAGAGATAATAATTACCTCCCTTTTCAGAAAACTAAAAAAAAGTATCAAAAAATAATTTCAAGATAGACATAAACGGAACTTCTGATCCGTTAGAAATGTGCAAAAATATTATTTCTGCATAAATCCTTATTTATCAACCAATTAGAATTTTCACCGGAAGTGCATTACACAGCTCTTACCTTAATTATATGAAAATGTACGGTCAGTCAAAGGGTTAGTCGATGGCAGAAAAAAATTGCTATCTCAAACCAAGTCAAAGGTTGCCATGTCGCCGTATTTGTTGTATACTTTTTACCTTGTTTTAAAATTCATTAATGGTCCATTCAAAAAAATCGTTAGTGGGCCTTTAAGAGCCACGTCGAAAATTCGACTATTTTCTTCCCAGCTATTTACCTTTTGAATAGGTATATTCCAAAAATGTTGACCTAAAATTTCCTTCTTAACCCATTACCACACAATCCCTACTTTTGACGCCCCTGAGAAAGAAGCCTTTTGAAAACACTGTAGGAAAAGGAGAAAATGCTGGTAACCAGCGTTTTTTCCTTTTCCAACAGTGTTTTCTACCCTTCCAAGAACAAATTTCAATTTTTCAATCACCTTAATTTTGTTGTCTGCAAATGCTCTCAATTTGGACCAGTCTAAAATTTTCTCGTGTGGTAAAGAGTATACTCAAGTATCACCTTGTTTTTAGTCAGGAAGTTCAAAAGTACGTTCCATACCGGCATATAATTTCATTATATTGTTTTGAAAATTCTGGTGATCTGATTGGATAATATGCCCCGAACATATATATCATGTACACTGGCAAAACCAACGTAAAAGCAGTTTCCCTTTCGGAAGCCCTGTATACATGACTACACTATCAACACAACATCCAAAATGGCGGCGTCGATCAAGATTACCATCAAGATTATGCTCCAAGCAGCACGTTTTAACACGTATTACCAAGGTTTCAGTGACGTCATTTCCTAGTGACGCCAGTTTCCATTGAATTGGGGCGCTCAGAAGGGAAATTCTACTTCATCAGCCTACTCTATTAGTTGTACGGTCAGGTGGCAGGGTACTTGGAAACTTGCTCGCGGCTGTGGTGAATCATGTCACCCCGGACCGAAGGTGAGGTGGCGGCAGAACCGGAGTACTTTTCTACGCGACTACCGTTACTTTGAATTTCAAACTAGAATAAACGTTTACTCAATAAAACGCTACCTGCTACGTTCAGTAAACTATGGTCAGCAGTTTAGAGAAATCTGGGGCTAAAACGGGCCAAATTTCTCCTCAAATATATTAATTAATGCCATTTTCTCCATTGCTACTTTATAGCGCGTATTACTATAATCCCCAAATAATGGGGGGAGTGATGCGTCATAGCAGGGAGGTCGAATCTCCGAAGAATATGACATGGGCAGACAACAAAAATAATGTTGAAAATGGCGTTAAACATTATACAATCAATTGATAAATTACCACTGAGATATGCAGGATCCTAAAAAAACAACAAAGACGTGAATCAGCGAGTTGTTGGTGGGATATGACTAAATCACTGTCAAAATGGACCATAATACCATAAAAAGAAGTCACGGGGAGTCGAGTACAAAGAGTGGTTGTTACTTAGGCCTATATGCTAATGACACCAAGAAAAACCGGTGCATATATCATTATTTCAAACTTGATACTTTTAACTCTTTCTCTTTTTTTCACTTCACCCTTAGACTGCTAAAGCTGGACTCACTGACCTTTTGCGGACAGTGTAGATCCAAGATCAGACTGCACAGAACGTGCAGTCTGATCTTGGGTCAACACTATCCGATAAGGAGACAATTTTCTTCCATAATATAACTTTGAAATTGCAATATTTAGTGTTTTATCATCGCCCTGAAAATTTGATTTAATTTATTTAGCAGGGTATAAGTGTTCATAAATTCAATCTTTTTTTTATTCATTTTTCAAAGGATGGAAATTAGACATTTTTACGATTAAACAGTTTTTTTTCTTTAAATTTTTGCCCATAGATCAGCATCGGATAGTGGATGGTGTAGATCAAAGATCAGGCTGCACGTTCTGTGCAGTCTGATCTTGATCTACGCCGTCCGCAAAAAGATTTCAAAGTCGCTCTTGGTAGCGAAAGAAGTTGACATGCCATAGGTACATGTACTTTTATTGAAGCTAAACCAGCGTGAAATTGCCCGTATTGTATCCCGATAACCATAAACCAATCTCGGTGAAAAAGGGGCTTATTGCATTTGCAAAAAGTTTCGACTCATGTCAGCCTGCGCAGTCCGCGCAGGCTGACATGAGTCTAAACTTTTTGCATTTTCGAAAATTTTCTGCATGTCAAAGCAGACCATTCTTCCTCATGTTTCAGTCAAATGTTAGACAAAATGGATCTGATGGGTCCGTGATTATATAATGCTGAGCACCGGTTGGTCATGCAGTCGGCAGCGTGCAAGACTTAAGAACAGAGCCGGTCTTGGGTTCGATCCACGGCTTGGCCAATTTCCTCTCTCGGGATTGATGATATATAGTCATTGCGACAGGATTCATTCCTCTCCCAACGCTGACAATCGTATCAACGATGGTTAATGTGGGATAGCAGCCCGTGGTTTGGAAAGAAAATTGGGCGGAGTACTGGTAAAAAGAGACTCCAGGAAAGCATGGATAGGTGCACTGGCCGCCGCAATATAACTGAAATAATGTTGAAAACGGCGTTAAACACCATACAATCAATCAATCATAATTGTATGACGACTCCATTGGTATCACATCGCAGCATTAAGATGCTTTAAACCCCCTTTTGTCAGAGAATGGCTAACATATTTGCACTCTTGCAGGTGAGTAACTGGGCGAGTCAAAAGTAGCATGTTTTAACCTTATTTGTTTATTGATAAACAAAAACCCCAGCCGAGCATATTCATATTCGAAATATTTGACATTTTTGTTACTTTTTTTTTTTAATATGAGTTACATGTACTTGTATTACCTTTTTAGCTTACGACCTGTTTTCATTTCCATTCTTTTTAAACCTTATTCTCCTGAAAAAGTCAAACGAAACTTTGAAGGCGATGGTAAAAACCCACCCTGCTATTTTAACCCTTTACCACACAATGACGACTTGTAGCGACCCTCTGGAAGAGGCCTTTTGAAAACATTGTTAGAAAAGGAGAAAATGCTGGTGACCAGCATTTTCTCCTTTTCCAACAATGTTTTCGATCCAGTCGGAAACAAACTGAACTGTTTGAGGCATGTTGAATTTGTTATCTGCAAATGCTTTGAGTTCGGACTGGTCTAAAAATTTCCTTGTGTGGCACTGAGTTAAAGGTATTTTTTATCAGGCAAAACATATCTTTATCGGACAGTGTCGATCAAAGATCAGACTACACAAAACGTGCAGTCTGATCTTTGACCTACACTGTCCGCAAAAGATGAGCGAGTAGCGCAAAAGGTCAATGAGCGGTTAAGTACAGGCTAGCTTTTGGACAAAAGAATTCAAAATGTCTTTATCGGACGGTGTAGATAAAGATCAGACTGCAACTTTTTTGCAGTCTGATCTTGATCCACATTGTTTGCAACAGATCAATAAGTCGAGCAAAAGCTCAATGAGCGGTTAAGTTAAATCTACCTTTTGGAATAAGGGGTCCAAAATGTCTTAAGCGGATAGAGTGGATCAAAGATCAGCCTGCACATTTTGTGCAGTCTGATCCTGATCTACACTGTCCGCAAAAGGTCACTTCGTCGCACCTACAAGAGTAGGGGTTTAGTATAAGCTACATTTTGGACTGAGGAGTCCAAAGAAGCTCTGTAGTTAAACGCACGATTCGCAACCTGAAGTACCTGGGTTCGAGATTAACTGGAAGCATCTGGTCTTTTATTACTGTCTTCTTTTTGCAAGGGACTTCAGACCGATAGCTAAGCTAAGCAACAACGCATTTTGTAATAAACTTTATAATATGACTAAAATAATTCTGAAATTGTCATAAAAGAATATCTTTCATTCAGGTATGCATGCTCTTTTTAAGTACAAGGTACTTTTTGGACTACTTTTTCTTGCAAAAATAATTCTTCCGCGGTATTTTCAGTTGTTTATGTACAAGGAAGATAGGTTTGCTAAAACAAATTTAATTCATTCAATTCAAAGTTCACATGACCGTTTTAAGGTTTCTATAGATATAATAAATGAGGAAATTAAATACTAACCAACACAAGGGATTTTTTCAGACAATAAAGATGAACGGATATTATCAAAAGTCTACTGGCGGCCAAAAGCAAACGATTCAGAAGACAGAATGCAAGCAGATTTAATTCATACAACATGTATTTTTCCATGTAATTCCTTTGGATATCAGTGATTTTTTTTGTTGGTCTCTTTAAATGGACCTATTTAGATTGCTTTGCTGTCAATGAAACATTTATAAGAAAAGTAAATAAATGAATAAAGGAAATAAATAAATACATAAAAATGAATAAATAATAAATAGATAAATAAATAACATACTAATAATGAATATTATTTCTCACCAAGCGCAGAACAACTTAGAAAGTAACACACGTACTGATTGGCTAAACCAAATAGTTTAGCCAATCAGGCTAAACCATTTGGTTTAGCCGATCAGTACGTGTGTTTAGCCAATCAGAACTTGTGTAACTTTCAAATTTATAAAATTCTTGCAAATAGGCTTAGGAATGTTCTTGAGAATGATTGGTTACTTCTGGCCAAGACTCAGTTGAGTAGGATCCCACATAATTGACGTATGATCATATGATAATCATGTGATTTTTCTCACCAGTCATAGCGAGAAACCGGCGCGAAATCTGAAAAAAAATCATTAAATGGCTACGTAGGGGTGCAAACTGGGTAACCAGCATTTTCTCCTTTTCCCACAATGTCTTTCAAAATTTCATTATTTGAATCATGCTTAGTGTATGTTCTGCAGCTTTCAAAATGGACGAGTCTAAAATTCTGTTTGTGGTAAAGGGTTAAAACCAGCCCCCCACTGGCATAACTTTGATACTTCCGATCTGAATTTTAATGATGGGGGTTTAAGTCCGAACTATATTTTCCAGCGTAGGTAACAAATTCGTCACGATGAGACGCAGAAAGTGAAACGTTTCGCGTATCACATTACAGGAAAAGGTGAAAAGATATATTACATTTACAGTTTAACAAAAAATTACAAACCTTAGAAATAAAAAACATTAGGTCAATAGATAGGCCATTCAGAATTATCTCCCGCTAGATGGCATTCTACAAATACACATCAAATTTGGGAATTGTGGGTACAGAACCGGACTACTTTTTCTACGCGACAACCGTTACTATGAATTTCAAACTAAAATAAACGTTTGTAAACTCAATAAAATGCTACCTAGGGCGATTTATTCAGCTATGAGAAATCTGGAGCTAAAACGGGCCTGATTTCTCCTCAAAAGTACTGACTAAAGCCATTTTCTCCATTTCTACTTTATAGCGTGTATTACTACAATCCTCCCAACACTGGGGAGAGTGATGCGTCAGATCAGGCAAGTCGAATCTTTGAAGAATATGGCATGCGCAGACAACGGCCCATTCAGCTACGCCGCAAAGAAAGGTCATTTTCCGACACGCATAATTACTGACTCGCCCGGTGACTTCACTTGGGAATGTCCAGTTATGACTCAGACTCCCAGTTACTTTACTTTCATATTTTAACAATGATTTTCGTCATGCCCAGGGTGATAAAAAAAACACAATTCATCTAGGAGGTATATCAGATAATCATGAGACCTTGAAAGGTTAATGTCCAAAAATTTATGAGTTATGGTAAAAATGCGTGGTCATAAATGCTTTCCCTTTTCGGGGCGGGGAGGGGGAGGGAAATTAGAGAGTTTGGGTGTTCGTGTTTTAACTAATCTGTAGAAATGTCTTTTAGAATTTCTTTTCTAATTTTAAACATTCGATTTTTTTAAAGGTTAATTCCTAAATCCAGAGCTTGTGAGAGAAATCCGGGCCCGTATTCACCAACCATTCTTAAGAACGTTCTTGTTCTTATTCTCCAAGATTTTCTACATTTGTAAGTAACACAACTTCTGATTGGCTAAACCATTCGGTTTAGCCAATCACAAGTTGTGTTACTTACAAATGTAGAAAATCTTGGAGAATAAGAACAAGAATATTCTCAAGAATGGTTGGTGAATACGGGCCCTGAACTCAGAGAGAGAGAGAGAGAGAGAGAGAGACCCACACTTCCATTCCAATCAAATCAATATACATGAAACTAAGTTAGATTTTGTTTTTCAAGATTCTTTTCTTCGAGTCTCATCTTATTTTTCGCTTTTCTTTTCAAGGGGATTTACCTCCAAAAAACCCAAATCAAACTGTCAAAAGTGTTATTAAAACACCTCATTGTCAATATATACTAAAGCTCTTATAATGTTTAAAGAATAAATTTCTTTTAGCATCTAATTCAAAAGATTTTATTCAAAACTTCCTGGTTTTCCCCTTTTTTCCGAAAACTTCTATCGTCGGTGTATTTCGAAAACCTCGTAACTACAGCTTGTTACAAGCTGTAGTTAGGAGGTTTTGGAAGTAAACCGACAATATACCAAACGGCGGAATTTTGTTTTCGACCAAACCGAAAGCATTTGCAGACAACAATTTGAATATAGCTTAAATAATAACACTCTCTTTGATAGAGAAGAAAACACTGTGGGAAAAGGAGAAAATGCTGGTAACCAGCATTTTCTCCTTTTCCCACAATGTTTTTTTGTTAAAGTCTTCTTCTTCAGAGAAGTCAAAACTCAGCATTTTGTGATAAAGATTTAATCGAGAAGTGGGCGAGGTAAAATTGATTTTCAAACCGGTTTTAATCCATAAAAACATACCGCGTTTATCTTTTGTAAGAAAATAAATCATAAGCACATGAATAATTATCCATGATGCGGGAAAAAAATACCACAAAAAAATATTATGTCTATACCGTTAGTAAACGCCATAGCAATTTTTTTTAAAGGTGGGTAATTAGAATTTTCGCATCACACCAAATTAATCATCAGTAATTAAGAATCATAAATTTACAAAAAAAATTTTTTTGGTGGTATTCCCTTATAAGGCTACGTAGCCTTTTAAGCTATTTTTAGATTTCCCACCAAAATCAAAAAAAAAAATTTTTGGGAATGTTAAGTGACTTGCACGTGACTAATGACTATTAAATTCCATAACATAACAAACATGTAATTATTTTCCATAATGTCTAGAACCTCGGAAGGTATGTTTGAAGCTTCGTCTGTATATTTCCGGTATGTAAATGAGCAAGTTGCTCATGTAAAAATAGACTGTGTTTCCCTTCGGTGTCGACCTGGGCTGTGATAAATCTCTGATTTATCTAGTTGTCGGATGGTTTTCGACTACTGGGGTTTTATGAATGAAAATTATAAGGCTTTGGGAGTATAAGGATGATTTTTTTTGTATTTTTGTAAGATTTACGTCCCAAAATCTGAAGGGCCACCTTTAAATAAAAACACAACATAAAGTCATCGTGTTTTCTGCATAAATTTGTATCTAGATTCGATCTTTTGCTGACAGTATAGATCAAAATCAGATGACACAGAACATCATTATCTCCCGCTAGATGGCATTCTACAAATACTCATAGATTTATCTAATTTTGACATCCTGGGTACAGAATCGAACCACTTTCCTACGTGACAACCGTTACTTTGTATTTCAAACTTAAATGAAGGTTTACTCAATAAAACGCTACCTGGTGTCATTCATTCAGCTATGGTCAGCAATTTGGAGAAATCAGGAGCTAAAACAGGCCTGATTTTTTCTTAAACATATTGATAACAGCCATTTTGTCCATTGCTACTTTATAGCGCGTATTACTACAATCTCCTCTCCCCCCTCCCCCGTATATTATGCGCGGGGGGGGGGGGGCGGCGGAGGGCGGAGGGGATTGTTTTCTAATGTATTCTAAAAGGTTCTTTCTCAGGGTGGTCAAACAGTAGGGATTGTGTGGTAATGGTTTAAGAGTCATAAAATCCAATTCCTCTGCAAAGCGACAGTCTCATAAGGTAGACTGGTCCTTCGACATGCAGAAAATTGAATAATAGCGAAAAGTTTCGGCCCAGGTCAGCTTGCGTGGATTGTGCAGGCTTACCTGGGTCAATACTTTTTCGCAGATGCATTAAGCCCCCTTTTCACAGAGCATTGCGCAAACAGATTCGCATATTTTGTTAAAACCACCATACACCTAATATAGTACTACATTTTGAACGCTATAAAGATTATAAAAATTAAAAAGAATATTTCATGAAAGTTTACAATAAAACCGTTTTAACATATCTTAACACACTGCTTAGGTAATCTTTTACAAAATAACCTCCAGTTTTAAAAGTCCCCCCCCCCCCACACACACACACAGACACACAAATTTTTCGAAATCTTCCTCCAGAATGTGGTCCTTTTCCCCTCGAAGTTTTCTACCCTATTGGAGATAAACTTTATCATTGGAGTAGCAGTTAATTTGTAATTCGCCCCCAAATTTTAGACCTGTTTAAAGTTTTGACCTCTGGTTATAAGTTAAAAAACATACAAGGCCCTTCAATAGGCCTTTTAAACCGTCATATTACTTACGAAACAGGTATATAATAATCGACATTGTTTATCACGTGACATTCCCGGAAACCAATAGGAAATTCTGGCGCTAAATCTAAAATTACCTTTGGGGGTTACGTAGCCTTTTTAGGAAATACAAGTGAAAAAAACGTTTTTCCTTACATTTGATCCCCTTTTTTAACCGATAATTCGCCAGCCATCGCATTAATCTATTCACTGGTGAATCACTTTTAAAAGTCGGTGAGATTATATAAATATATAAAGTCTCCCTTCAACCCTTTCCCAAACTATCCCTGGTTTTTACGGGTCTGGAATAGTACCCTTTTGAAAACACTGTGGGAAAAGGAGAAAATGCTGGTAAACAGCATTTTCTCCTTTTCCCACAATGTTTTCTACCCTATCATGGACAGAAATCATCTTTTCAGCAAGAGTTAAATTGTCGTCTACAAATGCTTTCAATTTGGTCTAGTCCAAAAGTTTGTCGTTTGGGAGAGGGTTAAGTAAGTAAGAAATATAGATATCTATGCAAAATGACTGCAGTACATTAACTTTGACAGTATTTATTTTCAGATTTTTACACAAGAAAATGTAAACGATATAATTGAGCCACGCTTTGAGAAAATGGGGTATAACGTATGTGCGAAAAATGTTTCGAAACTTTTTCTTTATCGACAAAATTTTCTGCATGTTAAAGTACCATTCTACCTCAAAATTTGGTCGTTTTCAGACAAGATTGATTGTATGGTATTTAAAACCATTTCAATCTTTATTTCAGTTATTTTGCAGCCGCCAGTGCACCTTTCCAAGCTTTCAAGGAGTTTCTTTCAAGATTACTTTGCACAATGTTCTTTCCAAGCCACTGGCTGCTTTCCCAAATAACCATCATCGAAAAAATAATCAACGGAATGAATCTTGTTGTAATGACTATCATCAGTCTTCGCCGGAAAGAAATTGGCCTAGCAACGGATCGAACAAGCGACCCCCCCGTTCTCAAGTCCTGCACGCTGTCGACTGACCTACCAGGGCTCGGCTGGTTTTAACCCTTCACCAAACAATCCCGGGTTTTTACGACCCTGAGATAGAAGCTTTTTGAAAACATTGTAGGAAAAGGAGAAAATGCCGGAAAACAGCATTTTCTCCATTTCCCCCGTTTTCTACCCTGCTGGAAACAAATTTCAAATTTTGAATTATGTATGTTTTGTCGTCTGCAAGTGCTTTCAGTTTGGACCAGTCTACTATTGGATTTTATCGCTGTATACTTATCTCACGACTTCCTTGACATTATGTATCACGAAGCAGCATTACGCCCCCTTTTGTCAGAGCTAGACACATTTGTATTTGTATTTAGTATAGTTAGTATTCTCAAATTCGTGTTCAAGACAGGTGTTCAGAATAATTTGATATGCATCACACGATATGGATTTATGTGTAGTTTACTAACTTACTTTCCCCACTCGTGACCCTTTACCCCCTTATTCCGACAATCTTGAGTTCAATCCTAAGGCTGCCAAGTTCGACTCAAAGACCCTTTTGCGGACAGTGTAGATCAAGATCAGACTGCACAGAACGTGTAGTCTGACTTTGGATCTACACTGTCCGATGAGGAGGTATCTTTTCCTCCAAAAAACATTTGAAATATCATAACTCGAGTTCAATTCTAAGGCTACCGTGCTCGACTCAAATACGCTTTTGCGGACAGTGTAGATCAAGATCAGACTGCACAGAACGTGCAGTCTGATCTTGGATCTACACTGTCCGATAAGGAGATGTCTTTTTCCCAAAAATATCTTTGAAATAGCAAAACTTTGGTGTTTATAATCAGTTTAAAAGTTTCATTTATTCGGCATGATAAGGGATAACCGATCGTGAGAAAATAAGGCTTTAAGAAAGAAACATTGTGGGAAAAGGAGAAAATGCTGGTAACCAGCATTTTCTCCTTTTTCCATAATGTTTTATATCTTTTTCGAAGAGAAGTCCTATCGACTGTGTCACTGACTGTTTTTCATAGACCCTTATTAATCCTTTACCACACAATCTCGACTTTTAACACCCCTCTGAAGGAAGCCGTTTGAAAACATTGCGGGAAAAGGAGAAAATGCTGGTAACCAGCATTTTCTCCTTTTCCCACAATGTTTTGTTCTCTTCCTAAAAGGTTTTTTAATTCTTTAGTCACATTCATTTTGTCATCTGCAAACATTTTCAATCTGGACCAGTTAATAATGCTGTCGTTTGGTAACGGGTTAACTCTTTACCCATCGACAAATTTATGGGCTGGTCCAGAATGAAAGCATTTACAGATGACAAAATAAATGTAACTGAAAAATCGAAATTCGATTTGTGAAGGGTAGAAAAAATTGTGAGAAAAGGAGAAAATGCTGGTTAGGAGAAAATGCTGGTTACCAGCATTTTCTCCTTTCCCCCACAATGTTTTCAAAAGGCTTTTACCTCAGGGTCGTCAAAAGTCGTCATTGTGTGGTAAAGGGTTAACCCTTTACTAACTAATGCCATGTGTCAACGGTGTCTTCCCATTTGTCCCACATTTTAAAGAAAACAATAAGGCAATTACCTATATACGTTACGGGTGATATAAGGGTATCTTGATCTAAACTGTCTGCAATACCAGCCGATATAGCTCAATAGGTAGAGCGCAGGACTCGTGAGCACAATGTTTCGGGCCACTACAGCTTGTGGGTTCGAATTCCCGGCTTGCGAACTAAAATTACTAATAGTCTTTCGGATGAGACATTAAACCGAAGTCCCGTGTGACGGTGCTATACGCCGAGCACGTTAAAGAACCAGGCGGAATTCTCAGTATTTTCTTCCTGTATCCTTGCACTATCCCCCGTAACAACTAACCGTCTTCTGGGGGGCGTCGCTCGGATGGGCAACCGGTAGCGACGATAAATAAACGAAAATAACCAACCAACTGTCTGCAAAAGACACACAGATTCGCAATATGGCAGTTCGATGGTCAAATATCGAAGCCGGAAATTTTTTCAAAACTATTTTCAAGTTTTTTGCATGGCCAAGGACCAGTTTACTTCATTATTTACATGGTTGTAAGACAGAATGGATTTTATTGATCAATGACCACGTGATGGCTTGCTCGATACAGTGCATTAACTCTTTACCAAACGACACAATTTTGGACTAGTCCAAATTGAAAGCATTTGCCGACGACAAAATAGATTTGAATCAAAATTGAAATTTGGTATGGAAAGTGTAGAAAACATTATGGGAAAAGGAAAAAAATGGTTACCAGCATTTCTCTTTTTCCCACAATGTTTTCTATAGACTCCTTTCTCAGGGTCGTTAAAGGTCGGGATTGTGTGGTAGGGAGTTAAACCAATCCCTACTTTTGACGCCCCTGAGAAAGAAGCCTTCTAAAAAAATTGTGGGAAAAGGAGCAAATGCTGGTAACCAGCATTTTCTCCTTTTCCCACAATGTTTTCTGCCCTTCACAAAACAAATTTCAAATTTTCAATCACTTTTATTTTGTCGTCTGCAAATGCTTTTGATTTGGACAAGCCTAAAATATTGTTGTTTGGTAACGATTTAAGGGTACGCACTAAGCCCCTATTTGCCACACCGTACCTCAAAAACATGTACGCCTCATTTTGCATACGTAATTACTCATACGATTATAATATTGATAACAGTTAAATTTGCACCGAATGAAATTTTGATTTTTTTTTACCCGATCATTTATGCAGGGATTATACACTTTGCATCAAAACGGGTGATATATAAATAGCAAATAACTGACAGCGTGGGTCTAAGATCAGACTGCACAGAACGTGCAGTCTGATCTTGGACCCACACTGTCCAATGGTGGATTCTTATCTACGACATCAAGATCCGTATTAACCAGCCATTTTTAAGAACATTCATAGTCTTATTCTTCAGAATTTCTTCAGTGTGAAAGTAACAAAACTTCTGATTGGCTAAACCATACGGTTTAGCCAATCAGAAGTTCTGTTACTGTCACTGCCAGACAGGTCTCTGTATTAGTCGCCGAGCTGTATTTTCGGTCCCTAAATAAGGAAGATTTTTCTTTTATTATTATTATGATATTTAAATAGATTTCCCCGAGAATGAGCTAACTCTTTAAATACCAAACGACAAAACTTTGGACCTGTCCAATTTGAAAGCAACTGCAGACGACAAAATAAATGTACATGTAGCTCAAATGAGTTTTTGTCAGGAGGGGTAAAAAAGATTGCTGAAAAAGGCAAAAATGTTGGTTACCAGCATTTTCTCCTTTTCCCACAATGTTTTTAAAAGTCTTTTTCTTACTGGTCGTCAAAACATGGAGTTGTTTTGTAAAGGGTTATTTCCTATACGCTAATCACATTTATGAGCAATGTTCGATACGATACTAGACTACCGCGCAACAATAACCGGGGCTGAAGAAGAAGAAGAGGAAGAAGAAGAAGAAGAAGAAGCAGCAGCAGCAGCAGAAGAACAAGAACAAGAACAAGACAAAGAGGAAGAAGAGAAAGAAAAGATGAAAGAAAATAGAGATGCAATGAAGATGATGATAATGACGAGATGGAAAGAAGGAGAAGAAGAAGATGATGATGATTATAAAAAAAGAAGAAGAAAAATGTGGAAGAGTAGTAGAAGAAGAAGAAAAAGAAGAAGAAAAAAAAGAAGAAGAAGAAGACGGAGAAAAAGAAGAAGACGAAGAAGAAAAAAAAGAAGAAGAAGAAGAAGAAAAAGTTGATGATGATGATGATGATGATGATGATGAAGAAGAAGAAGAAGAAGAAGAAGAAGAAGAAGAAGAAGAAGAAGAAGAAGTTGATGATGATGATGATGATGATGATGATGAAGAAGAAGAAGAGGAATGAGAAGAAGAAGATTCTAAATCAAATTCAATTTGCTATTCACCCCGTCGTGTCACAATTTTTTTGTACACCCCTACATTTAAAGCGACATTGCAGCAAGTTGAGAAATTATTCGAATAACCTATCAGCAAAAACGTTTTTCTTTTCTTGACCTCTACCTGTCCTTTTTTTCAAAATTGGCTATTATGATATGTCGAATACAAATATTTTGACATCAATCCATTTATCCGTCCGTCCGTCCATCCGCTCGTCCATCCATCCATCAAGTAAAAAAATTCAGCTTACCATGAGCAAACTGCTATCTTTAAAACACATCCATATCTCATTCACTGGCTGGGATCTACATCTTTGTTGTGAAGAGTTCGCGACAACTACCTTGATTTAAATACACAACAGGCTGTTTTTTGTTAAAAAAAAAACTTCCTGCTCGTTTTGGGAAAACCCCTATTGGGTTTCTTCACAATTCACCAATTTTTACGCTGTACACCTTTCTTCCACCGCCATCATGAATTTTCGACCCAGAAGGACACGGCGTTTAAGAAAAAAGAATCAAGGGAAAAGGAGGCGTTTAGTATTTTCTCCTTTTCCTGTGATGTTTTTCTTGTTAAACTTTAAAATTGACAAATGCCATCATCTAACTCTTTACCAAACGACAAATTTATAGACCGGTCCAAATTAAAAGCATTTGCAGACGACAAAATAAATGTGGCTGAAAGATCGAAATTTCATTTAGGAAGGGTGGAAAACATTGTGGGAAAAGGAGAAAATGCTGGTAACCAGCATTTTCTCCTTTTCCCACAATGTTTTCAAAAGACTTCTACCTCAGGGTCTTCAAAAGTCGTCATTGTGTGGTAAAGGGTTAACCTTTTATCACACAATCCCGACTTTGAGCGACCCTGAGAAGTACGACTTCAGAAAACACTGTGGGAAAAGGAGAAAGTTACCAAGGAAGAAATCTCGTTAAATGAGTAACATTTAGATTGTCGTCTGCTGATGTTTTGAATTTGGACGAGTACAAAAAAATTGACCTCTGGTTAAGTATTTACGGTAAAAGAAGGAAATAGATAAAAAGCTATTTTCCCACAGCTAGGGGGCATTGATAATAGAAATCACCCTGTATAAGGTACAATTTTTTGCCTAAGTTAATGTTTAGGAAAATAAATGCCCTATTGTACGGCTAACGGTAATCATTTCTTCTGTCAATAATGACAGACATACATACATACAGACAGACAGACAGACAGACAACTAGACAGACACAGGAAAGATAGATATATAGAAACAGTCAGGCCAAGCACGCTGGCAGAGAGAGAGAGAGAGAAAACAGGAGAGAGAGAGAGAGAGAGAGAGAGAGAGAGAGAGAGGGAGAAGGAGAGGGAGAGAGAAGCAGACAGACTGGCAGTCAGACAGACAGACAGACGGATATAGAGATAGGAAAGAAACAGAGACGAAGAGACAAAAAATAAAGAGATAGATCGACACACAGACACAATGTGAGGCGTATTGACTCAGGTCAGTCTGCAAAGTATGTGCAAGTTGACCTTGGTATAGCCATTTTGTCCTAAATCGAAATGTTTCAATTAAACTCAGAAAATTATTGCCTATCAACCCTTTGGCAGCCAAGCTTGACTCACAGACCTTTTTGCGGACCGACCGACCATCCAACTAACAAACATACCAACCAATTAACCAACCTACAAACAAACAAACAAACAAACAAACAAACAAACAAACAAACACATAAACAAACAAACAAAAAAACCAACCAACCAAACAAATAAACAAACATACACACATAAATACATACATAAATACATATCAATCAATCAATCAACCAACCAACCACTCAACAAACTAAACAACCAACCAATCAATCAATCAATCGATTATTATGATGTATTCTTTCCCCTCCTCCACTCCCCCACCCGAAAATGCCCCCCACAGCCCACACGCATCTATGTCAGAATATATTTCGGGCAGATTCGAAACTTTCAACAGTTATAGAATATCGGTTCATAACGACTTGGCCTCAAGATGAACTTTTCTTTCCTGTATGATGTAACAGACACCGTGAGGTAATTTGTTAAAATAGAATAACCTTGGACATTTTGTTTTTACGCTTGAGTAGCGACTTTTCAATGGAGGTAATATGTCATACGGAATACGAAGAAAGTAGACTGATCTGGAAAAACCAAATGTCTCTATTCAGAATAATTACTGTTAACCCTTTACCACGATTTTGAAAACATGCATTGATGAGAAAAAGAAAATTCCGGCAAATAATGTTCATCGTCGGTTTACTTCAAAAACCTCGTACATGTAACTACAGTTTGAAAATAAAAACAAAATCTCCTCGACTTTGCCGAGGAGGGCTTTTGAAAACATTGCAGGAAAAGGAGAAAATGCTGGTAATCAGCATTTTCTCTTTTTTCCACGATTTGTTTTTGCCATTCCAAGCACGATTTCTACTGTTCAATTCACACTGTAAATTTCGTCTGCAAACGCAACTTTGTCGTCTACCAAAAGCGATAATGCAATTCTAACCCTTTACTCCATAGATACTCATTTCTAAGCATTGCTTATTGGAGCCTTTGGAAAACATTGTGGCAAAAGGTGAAATTGCTCGTGACGAGCAATTTCACCTTTTGCCACGATGTTTTCTATGCTATCAAAAGGTGCCATATACACATAAGAAACAGCTTCATCCTTGCTGTTATTTAGGGTCAATTAGAGATACCATGGATATGCTTTATGGAGTAAAGGGTTAATGTAAATTTCACAATGTCAATAGGGCGCTCAAACAGACACAGTGCTCATTCTTTTCATGGGAGAAAAAATAGCAAAAGTTCCCCTTGTTTTCACCTATTCTTTTCATTTCTAATTTTTTCGTACATTACCAAATTGATATTTAAAACTGGGTATGAAATGACCAAAGTGGGAACGGATTGATCAAAGTGAGTATACGAAATGACCAGAATAACAAGTATAGGTGGGCAACTGACCAAAGTTGTACGAAATGGCCTGGGTAAGAAATGATTTTATTACGAAATGACTGGAAGCCGAGTAAACAATATGACTGCATCCATAGGTACTTTTCAACAGCGAATAAAACTAATGTGCCGCCGCTCATGCGGAGCCAAAATAAACAAATATAGAAAAAGTAATTTTACCTTAATTTTACCTCCGATTCTTCATTTTAAAAGATACAAGATAACCCAAGTCCATTGAAAAAAAAAACAACAAAACTATATTGCACCAATTTCAGCCATTTCATGGTAGAGTTTTTGGGTTCAATTAGTATCTTGGTCAAGAAAAGAAGAAGAAAAAAAAAAATATCTTCTTTATATTTTCGAGGCTATGTTGGTCGGGCCGAGGCTATCCGCACGACGATCGTGCCTATAGTGGAGGATATCGGCACGACGGTCGTGCCGATAATCATTCTTATTCGCACGACAGTCGTGCTGTTAAGCACCACTATCCACACGACAGAAAATTGAGTACTGACACTACTTTTGCGTTTGGGAAAAATATATTCACTTTTTTAACCCTTTACCAAACAATCCCTGGTTCTAACACCCCGGTTACACAGAGCTATCGCTGATAAATCGGTGGTCTTTTTAACCGAAGTAGGGTGGGAACCGACGAAAACCTACTTGCCTCCGATGTCACATATTGGTCACCTATTCCCAACCTATCAAAAGCTACCGGGAAAAGATGAATTTCGTCGATGAAAAGTTACCGATTTAGATTTTTAAACATGCTTAAAATTCTCGATCGGTGAAAATATTACAAAATAACCGATTGACAACTTATCTACCACCGATATCACCTATAGGCCATCGACAAGCCACCGAAGAGCCACCGAAGAGCCACCGATGAACTGATACTAATCACCGGTGAAAAAAGCTAAGAATCAAAATATGGAATCCATGAGACACATTGTTACATGCACGACAGGCATTTTAATTCAGTTTCCACAAAAATTCACCAGCGCCATATCTGATTGATTCTGTAACAATTCTGTGACAAGTTTCGATTTGTCTTAGTATGTCGGTCAAAGGGAACTCCAAGAAATCCGTCGACCAAGGCAAAACTGTTATGTTTGTCTCTAACGAAGTCTTGAAAGTCCAAGAAGACTCCATTGTGAAGGAAAGATGTTGTGGCCGTATATATTGTTATGGGAGACCACTCCTTCCTGCATGGAATACTCCCGATTTAAATACAATACCTGGCTACTGCGTCAGGGAGATATCTCTTTGGCTCAGTGGTTAGGGTATTGGCTTTGCGTCCGGGAGTTCGGAGTTCGAATCCCGCTCCGATCCTTATTTCTGCCATGCATTTATTCATTTGTTTCTTTGTTACGGACTTCGTTCGTAAGATGGGGGCTCGTCCGGGATTGGCCATTGAGCCATTAATCCCATTTGTTGTTCAAAATCGGACTTCCTGCCTAATAAGGCTTTGAGTCATCAATAAATGATGACTTTAAGAGGGGGTGTGTTATGGGAGACCACTCCTTCCTGCATGGAATACTCCCGATTTAAATACAATACCTGGCTACTGCGTCAGGGAGATATCTCTTTGGCTCAGTGGTTAGGGTATTGGCTTTGCGTCCGGGAGTTCGGAGTTCGAATCCCGCTCCGATCCTTATTTCTGCCATGCATTTATTCATTTGTTTCTTTGTTACGGACTTCGTTCGTAAGAATATCTGTAATCATCGGTCAGATCCCGATTGGGCCTCTACCAGCGCAAGACGGAATATTTTTAAGACCGATTGAACCCTTGTTTTACACAAACAGCTTGAAATAAGGTCACCTATGACAACCGATAAAAAAGCGAAAAAATTTGAAATAATGACACCGATTTGAAATGGATGTAAGCCCGACAGTCTGTGTAACCGGGGTGTAAGGACCCTGAGACAGAAGCCTTTTGAAAACATTGTGGGAAAAGGAGACAATGCTGGTAACCGTCGTGCGAATACCGGACCTTATCGGCACGACCGTCGTGCCTATAGACACTTCCATGTTGGTCGTAATATACATGTATAACAGAAAATACTACCTTTCGCAAGATATGATGTCGAAGATTAGATTGCAAAGTCCGAGAGGTCTGATTTTGATCAACATTTTGAACAAAAACGCCCTAACTTGTGCTGGGTGGGCTAAGGGCTAATTAACATGCACACGGGAGTCGAAAAAATAAATTGCCCATGTTCTCGCAAAAGGGAGTTTAATTCATCCAAGTGATCAATTTATACAAAGCAAGTCATTTTATATATAGTAATGGGTGAATAAAATACTTTATGTAGAATAACTAACTAAAACTTGCAGGAAGATCGGTTCTTTGACATGCAGACAAGTAAACCTATTGCAAAAAGCATCGACTCATGTCAGCCTGCGCGGACTGCGCAGGCTGACATGAGTCGATGCTTTTTGTAGATGCATTAAGCCCCCTTTTCACAGAGCACGGGTGAAATACAGAACACATGTTCATGCATATATTATACCATGGGAAAATACCAGGTCAGTGCATGTATATGAATTGTTTAGTGTCAGGCCGAACTGGCTTAGAAGAATTAGTTCGAATGTGGGATGAATATCGTGATTTCAAACATATACCAGCCTGTAGAAGGCTTTCGAATACATCGTGGGAAAAGGAGAAAATACTGGTGATTGGTGTTCGTATTTTGTCCTCCTCCTACAAGGTAAGACTTGCAAAGGCCATTTTCAAAAAAAGAAAAAAAAAACTCATTCTTGTCCAAAACGAAAGAAGGTGCTTTAAACACATGGAGCTTTTGCTTGTCTATTCATATTAACTCTTTAGGGAGCAACAACATTTTATACCAAAACAAATTTGTCGACGACAAATTTGATGTGTCGAAAAAGAAGGGAGTTGTATCAGAGAGGGCAGAAAACGTCGTGGAATAGGGGGAAAATTCCGGTTACCGTTAAATAAAACTTTCAAGCCAATATGCTTTCGAAGCATTATTTATTTATTTATTTATTTATTTATTTATTTATTTATCTTTTTCCGGGGTTGTGAGGGTATCTGCTATTGAACAGTGTAGATCTGGGTCGAAACTTTTTGCTATTTGTAACATTTTTTTTATTGCATGGTTTAGGAAAATGGTTTTAGAAATATGGTGAAATGGCTGTGTCTTATGAGACAACTTGCTTATTATAGTGAAGTTAAAGGATGAATTAACCCTCCCCCCCCCGCTTTTTTACAGAGCTTGACTCGATTAACCCATTACCAAACAACAATATTTTAGGTTTGTCCAAATCGAAAACACTTGCAGACGACAAAATAAAAGTGACCTAAGTTTGAAATTTGTTTTGTGAAAGGTAGAAAACATTGTGGGAAAAGGAGAAAGCATTTTCTTCTTTTCCTACTATGTTTTCTGAAAGCTTATTTCTCAGGGTCATCAAAAGAAGGGATTGTGTGGTAATGGGTTAACTTGCATTCTGTCCCGATATTGATGACCCGAACTAAAAGGAATTTAGTGCGGTTTGATACCTTTCTACTAATAATAAGATTAAGTTATTTGTTAAAATTTGCATAATAATCCTCCTAAATTTAGAACCCTCCAATGACGTTAGCATGATTTTATAACACCGAAGCCGATCAAGCTACGGAAATTGTCTGTCTGTCTCTCCGTCCGTACGTCCGCCAACCGTTTGTTCGTGCGTTCACTCCGTCCGTCCATGTGTCTGTCCGCCAATCCATCAGGTTGTCCGCCCGTCCTTTAATGCTTAAAAAAGAAGTTAAACTCAAATCAATCAATCAATCAATCAATCGACCAATCGACCAATCGACCAATTAGTCAATTCATCAATCGATCGATCGATCGATCGATCAATCAATCAATCAATCAATCAATCAATCAATCAATCCTCCCGAAAACTACCATCGTCGAAATAATGGTCAGCAGTGAGAGAGCAATGAATAAGCTATCACTATTACGAATCCTCATAAGGAAAATGGCCGAGCGAGAGATTCCAACCAGCAACCGCCTGTTCGCAAGTCCTGTAAGCTACTGGGTGTAAAAGTCACTGACAAACGGACAATGTAGATCCGAAGATCGGAGGCCATATTCAGCAACCATTCTAACCATCCTTAAGAACATTCTTAGTCTTACCCATTTACCACACAAGAACATTTAAGACTGATCCCACTTGAAAACATTTGCAGGCGACAGTATTCAATGTGACTCAAAAATTTAAATTTGTTCTTGGAAGGGAGAAAACATTGTGGGAAAAGGAGAAAATGCTGGTTACCAGCATTTTCTCCTTTTCCCACGGTGTTTTCAAAAGGCTTCTTTGTCAGGGTCGTGAAAATCAGGGACTGTTTGGGAAAGGGATAATTATTCAACAGAATTTTTCCAATTGTGAAAGTAACAGAACTTCTGATTGGCTAAACCAAATGGTTTAGCCAATCAGAAGTTCTGTTACTTTCGCAGTCAGAAAATTTTGAAGATTAAGACAAAAAAACGTCCTTAAGAATGGTTGGTGAATATGGACCCAGACAACACGTTCTGGGCAGTCTGATCTTGATCTACACTTTCCCCAAAAAGTCTTTTAGTCTCCTTTAGGAGCCCAAAGATTGTTTATAAAAAAAAAAAGCGAAAGAGCTCAGTGTGTTGTTTTGATCTACAGGATTAAAGAATATTTTCTCACAGTCAAAGTGCCAAAATTGTTCTTATCGAATTATCAGAATATACTGACGGACATTAATCTTGTTAACTCTTAATTCTATTTTCATAATCCTTGAATAAACCTTTTTCCGACCATGTAAAACCTGTACCTGCAAAATAAGCTAACTGAAGTTATCAAACCAAAAGTAAATAGATACAAAGATTTCGCTCTTTCAGAGGCATTTTTGTTGGAAAAAGATATTTATTTATCAGACAGTGTAGATCTAAGATCAGACTGCATATTTTGTGCAGTCTGATCTGGATATACACTGTCTGCAAAATGTTTTTGACTCACATTAATTTTACCAATCTAAGGTTTAATCCTTCACGTTGCAAAATAATTTAATTGAAACTATCAAGTGGATAGTAAAAATTTGACTTCTGCTTTTTCTAAGATATTTTGCTAACTATATCGCCGTAACGGACAGTGCAGATCAAAGATCAGACTGCACGTTCTGTGCAGTCTGATCCTGATCTACACTGTCTGCAAAAGGTCAGTGACTTGAACTTAACGGCCTAAGGGTTAAAACAACGGGAATGAGTATTGATTTAGTCTTGTCTGAATTATCAGTTGTGTCTTTTCTCACAATAGTTTACACATTAATTCAAACACGTCTATCCGTTTGTACGATTACGTTGCTAAACGTTAGAAATCTGCCATTTTCTTTTTCTTTTCCTTTTTAAAACAAAAGAAAAATGGTATTAAAAGGTTAAAATGGATGTTGATAATTGAAGCGATTAAGCTATTTTCCCAAAATACTCGAAGACTTTACCATAGGTTTGTTTTCATGACTACCTTTCATAAGTCATTATAAACTGGCCAGAAAAATCATCAAATTCGAAAAACGAAAATAACAAAAATATATATATAGGAAAAGAAGAAGCCGCCTAAGACAGATGAACTTTCTCACAAAATGTAACGAAAACCGGTCTGCATTCTTTGTTGACAAAATATTCGATTCAATTACGCGTGGATAATATTTTGAAGCAGATCCAATTTTTTTATTTACTCTTTACCAAAACGATAAAATTTTAGACTTGTCTAAATTAAAAAGCATTTGCAGACGACATAATAAATTCGTTTAAAATTTGGTACAATATTACGCTTATTAAAAAGAAGAAAACATGGGAATATTAAAAAAAAATGCTGAATTTCAGCGTTTTCTGTTTTCTCTGTAACGGTTTCAGAAGCTGTCTCTGTTAAAACTCCGGATTGTGTGGGAAAGTGTTAAACAATGTAAGTCCATAATCAAAATTCCCCAGTTATTTAACTTGTATCTTTGTAATGGCTTGACATGTGAGGGAAAACTTCTTGTGTTAAGAAATGTTTTTGTAAAAATTTCGATGGAGATATGGAAATTTATCTAAAAGAAAAAAAAGTGGACTATCTGATACTTTTATTCAAGAATACAATTTAGATAGGTCAATAACTTTATTGCGAAGTAAAGAATTAAAGTAAAGTAACAACGGTGGTTATCACTTTGACAACAATTAAAAAAAGTTGCGTTTATCCGGACACTTCTATTTCTCACGGATGTTTCCGGATAAGGTGCACCTCGGGAACAACGCACCTGATAGGAATCTTTTGGCTTCTACTTTGTAAAATGACACCACCATGCATTGTGATAAAATAATAATAATAAAAAAGTAAATTAAATAAAAATAATAATAAAACAGTCGTATGATTTGCAAGAATACGTCCAAAAAGAATGCCTTTGCCTTTTAAACGATTGTAATTGATATAAAAAAAAAAGTTGTTTTACTATTCATATTTTCTTATGATATATATATATATTTTATTGAGTGCACATATTTTTTATTGTGGTTTTTTATTGTGGTACATAGTTATTACTATAAACCTGTCTATATTCAGAGGGAATAAGTATTTCGTAAAAAAGTTGAAGGCGACGGAAAATTATGGAGAAATATAAAGGAAGGAAGAAAATCATTGACAATACTTCAGTTCCACTATCAAGACGACACTATACTCAAGCGCCTTGTAACCTGGAAGAAAACACAAGTGTAGATATACACAATAAAGATAAAAATGATGGTTTGATACGAAACAATTTGGATGGCCATAAAAGAAATAGTATGATCTCAGAAAGATTAAAAGCTGGACACTCAGGAAAGGCAGCTGACGAAGATTCATCTAGGCATTCAGATGTAATTGAAGTGTATATTAAAGACAGTATAGTAAAGAAAGAAGTAAACGTAAAAGTGCACCAAAATCTTTTAAATTCTTTGATGAAGATTCGAAGCAAAACTCTCCCTGACCTTACAAACGGTGAGAAATATATTGACGATAACCGGAGCGATCAGCAAAAACATCAAACTAACACTGTAGAAAATGGGTTAGACAGTGAAGGGAAACGTATAGTAGATGTTCAAGAAGACATCTTGAAATATCAGAATCAAACTAAAGAAGTAAGACAAGATTTCGAACGCAAGGGCCCCTTTAGAAGCTCTATTATAATAAGTAGGGACTCGTCAAGCGTCGCTGATACACTGACTACAGATACATTTGATGATATAGACAGCGTCAATACACGTAAACAGACGTTTGGAACAGAAATGAATATTGAACCAGAACGTAGGTTTGAACAAAAGCCCGATGTTTCTGATGAATTAGAATATCACCCATCAGCATTCGGGGCAAAACTGTTCGAATTTATAAATGATGCTGATGATGAAAATGACGTCGATGTTGAAAATGCCGATGATGAAACTGAAGATGGTGTAATCGATGAGAGATTAGATGCAAATGGCGGGAAATACCCTACACAGGTGAGTAGACCAAACCTATAATCGGAACCTCCTTATTAGGATGATTAAAAACTTCCTTTTCTTTTCTTATTTTTTTTTCTCGATAAATCTTTACCCTTAATATGTCGAGGACACTATAAAGTGTCTTTTCATTGGGACCTGAAGGTCAAGATCAGACTGTGCAGAATGTGCACTCTGATCTTGGATCCCCACCGTCCGATTTGTTGCTATTCTTGAGAGATACCCTAGCTTAATGCGACCTTGACAGTACCACTGTTCAGTTTTTTTTCCTTACAAGGTATGTAAATCTTTAAAATGCTAAGTGCGACTTACTGACCTTTAGCGGACAGTGTAGATCCAAGATCAGACTGCACAGAACGTGCAGTCTGATCTTGGATCTACACTGTCCAATAAAAAGATAATATTCTCAAAATCATAACTTTAGAATAGCCATATTTAGAATTTTACTTTCGAACTGAACACATCACTGGCCTTTGACGGACAGTGTAGATCCAAGATCAGACTTCACAGAACGTGCAGTCTGATCTTGGATCTACACTGTCCGATAAGGAGATATTGTTCCCAAAATCATAACTTTGAAGTAGCCATATTTGATTTCGATTTTACTACCGAGTTGAATATCTTATTTTGGTTATTAACCCTTTACTACACAATGACGACTTTTGACTATCCTTGGAAACAAGCCTTTTGAAAACATTGTGGGAAAAGGAGAAAATGCTGGTAACCAGCATTTTCTCCTTTTCCCACAATGTTTTCTATCCGATCAATAAACAGTTGCACCATTTTGATCCACATTGAAATTGTCGTCTGCAAATTCTATCAATTTGAAAAGGGCTAAAATTTTGTCGTCTGGTAAGGGGTTAAGCATTATTTAGGATTGATATCATGAAAGATAAGTGAAGGGGATTATGGGAAACCGTTTTGAATTTAAGGAAACCAGTATGATTAGCAATGCAAATATGTGATGAAAGCCTAACAAAAGGATTTTCTTCCTTATTTCTGACACTTAACATTAAAGAGATATAAAAGGAGTAGGTATTGACGACGGGTTATTGAATTATTGGTGCAAAAAGGGTAGTCTATCTGTCCGGCTACCGTACTTCTTCTATCCCTCTGTCTGTCTTTTTCTCTCTCTCTTCCTCTTTCTGTCTTTCTTTCTGTCTCTTAGCTCTTTCTGGGTCTCCCAGGGGGTCTATTACAGTCCGCGCTGACTAATCCGAAACAATACTTTCCGTTTTTATGTAATTTTCAGTTTTGCACGAGTCTACGAATGGACAAAATCGAATGCAGTCGTAAAGAGCCATCTTGGATTAGCTTGCGAGGACTGGGCAGGCTGATCCGAGACGACACTTAACGCAAATGTCCGGTTGTCTCTTTTCGCGTGCGTATTGCAAGCCACGCAACAAATATTGTATAACGTGTACAAGGGAGATTATCCAGATTTTATACAAGAAATATATAAAAACAAAGATTACCTCCCTTGTTTTCATCCTCGTTTACACACTGGCACACTAGCAAACAGTGTGGCAAAATCATAATTCCATCATGACGATTGTTACTCTTGATAGAACTTATAACTCTTCACCAGAAAGTTAAGTAATGAACTTGTCCAAATTCAAAGCATTTGCGGACGGCAAAGTGAATGACGGCATAGGAAACATTGCGTGAAAAAAGGAGATATTGCTGGTGACCAGCACTGTCTAATTTTTTAAACAACACAATTCTTTTCAAAAGGTTTATTCCTTATAGTTACAAAAACTTGTCATTATTTAGTAAGATTTAACCCATTACCACACAATCCCTACTTTTACACCCCTGAGAAAGAAGCCTTTTGAAAACACTGTAGGAAAAGGAGAAAATGCTGGTAACCAGCATTTTCTCCTTTTCCCACAGTGTTTTCCACCCTTCCAAGAACAAATTTCAATTTTTCAGTCACCTTTATTTTGTCGTCATCAAATGCTTTCAATCTGAACCAGTCTAAAATTTTGTCGTGTGGTAAAGAGTTAAATTGACTCTGGGATAGGGGAGGAGCGGTTAGTGGAGATAAATCCAGTCATCACTAGAACACGTTCTTTTTGCCTTAGAAAAAGACTTTGTCTAGGATTGTTTTATTTTTCAAAAGACAAAATAGAAGTGACTTTAGTGGTTGATAGCAGCGTAAAGATTCAATCATTCATGAAAATAATGCAGGCAAAAATCTGTACAAAGGGAAGAAAATCATAGACCCCCACTGCACTTTTTAAAGGTCTTTTTTTTTTCATTAAGAAAATTGCATTTGACCCCACAGAGGTTAATCGTTTCAAAGATCTTAATAGCGTCACTTTCTAACGGGCAACCATAACCTATCATTATACTGATAAGATAGTTTTTACTGTATTATCTTTTTTAATTCTTTAGCAAACGATACAATTCTAGACTTGTCCAAATTTGCAGACGAGAAAATAAACTTATCTCAAAAATTGAAATTTGTTCCTAGCAGGATAGAAAACATTGTGGAAAAAGAACAAAATGCTGGTTATCAGCATTTTCTCCTTTTCCTACAATGTTTTCAAAAGGCTTCTATCTCAGGGTCACAAAAACCAAGGGTTGTTCGGTATATGGTGAAGAGACTTATTTAAGGGGATCGTTGATAATCAATATATCATTTTGAATATAGTTTAACAACGGTATGTTTGTGAAAGAGACAGACAGACACACGGCCGACCGATCGTACAGACGGATGGACGAACAGACAGATGGACGGACATTCACAGTCAGATAATCGGCTGGCCAGATAGACGAATGGACGAATAGAAAGACAGACGGATGAAGGGACGGAGACAGACGGACAGACATTCGGTCGAACAGACAGAGGGGCACTGTGGATACTTTTTAAAAACTCACAACATATGGAGAACTGCATTTTATTTCATGCTTTCCCGTAGGTTATCGAGAAATATCGGTGAAATATGTTTTTAATATTTCATCGTTACGACCATTGAAAATGCCGATTTTTATATTCCAGCTACCTAGGTAAAATGAGCATGACTCACAAGCAGTTGGAAATATGACGTCATTTACCTTGCATTTCTGACAAGACGTAATATTGTAATGCGTTGCAATGCGGAGGGGGTACCCCACCGGGAATAACTGAAAAGAACTGTACCGGATTTTGAAAGAGTTCAACCCAGAAAGGGTTAAAAGCATGAAATAAATAGAACATTTTCTTCTTTTTTTCGGTTAAAGATAAAAATATTTTTAATCTCGTGAACACCATCGTTAGTATTTTCAAGAATGGCTGCAATACTCGTGAAAAAATTACCGATGATGTTCACGAGATGAAAAAAAAAAAAATCGATCCTTAACCAACCCCCACCCCCTCCCCACAAAAAAAATAGAGGATAATTAACTGGTTGTTTTTGATATGAAAAATATCTCACGAGGATGCGTTGTTAGGCGTTGAAAAAACGAGTGCGCAGCACGAGTTTTTTTAACGCCTTACGACGCGTCCGAGTGAGATATTTTTCATATCAAAAATAACCAGTTGATTATTCTATTTATTATATACCTTATTAACATCATTATTTGTAATTTTGCGTTTGAAAGTCGAAAAAATATAGTCGAAAAAAAAGGTAGTTCCCAAATGACGTCAGAAAGTGAAAGTTGATAACGTCACTAGTGATGATATCAAAATTTATTACACTGGGAAATTCCAGGATTTCACTGCTAGGTATATAATAAAATCCTCTATTTCATGGTCACAGGGTCATTGGATACAAACGAAAGTTGCAGGTACGCAATTGATATCCTTTAAGTTTTGGACAACAACCCTTCGCTATCAGCTATTGTATCTTTTCCCAGTGTAGAGAAAGGAATCAAATATATATAAGATCATTCTGTTTCTTTTTTATCACCCAACATTACATCGGACAGTGAAAGTATTTTGTAGTCTGATCTGAATCTATTTTAGCGCAGAAATGTAATCAGTATTTCAAATATCCCACTTCGAGTTAAATCTTTACTAAACAACAAAATTCTAGACTTATTTAATTCAAACCATTTCACAGGCAACATATTGCACCAAGCTCATTTCAAGTGATTCGTAGGATAGAAAACATTGTGGAAAAAGGAGAAAATGCTGGTTACCAGCATTTTCTCCTTTTCCCACAATGTTTTCATAAGCCGCCTTAATCATGTTTGATAAAAACAAAAACAGAAAAAAAAGCTTGAAATTGTGTAAAGGGTTGACTTTCTCACAGATAGAATGTCTCAGAGACCGTTGGCTCAATGTCTTTTCTTCTTTTTCTTCTGAATGAGTTCTTTTCGAGTGAATAGTGCAAAACAAATTTACCCATTAAATCTTATTTCCTGTAGATAAACGGTCGACTTTGTTAATTGATATAACTTGTAAACTAATTAAATAAACATAAACGTTGACTCCCGTTTTTGTCTACGTATTCTATTACGTTCATTTGATACGTTAACCCTTGGGTTACTAAGGGCGACTCAGAGACCTTTTGTGGACAATGTAGATCAAGATCAGACTGCACTGAAAGTGCAGTCTGATCTTGGATCTACACTGTCGGATTGGGAAATATCATTTCCCGCAAAATTTTGAAGATCATGTGTCGTAGTTTGCGCAAAACCGAAGGAAATAAACCCATTGAAATTCAATTCTGCTCAGACAAATAAGTTTTTTGATAGCACTCAAATATATAATTGAAAATGGCGTATTGAAATAAATTTCATTAAGCCACTGATCGTGAAAATACTTCTTTTTGATTGAAAATAACTTTACCCCCTCATAGCCTTCTATTGTCGAAATGATATTGTCTACAGACCGCTTTGATTCCGGGTTTGTCGTTCCAAAACAGTTTCGTCCCTGGGCTTGTTCGATTGCATGCTACCCCATTTGATTGTGCATGAATATTTAAAACTTTATTGTTATGTTGGGAATCAAATCCTGGCGGTCGAAGATATCTCAAAATCATAGTCTTCGGGTATAAACTTAATTTAATTCAATATAATTATTTACTTGGTTTCTCTCTCAACCCGTTATGCGTCCAATCGTCATACGACGCTACTCATGACTCCCCTAAATGACCAAAGGGAGATCACCAATGATATCAAGTTAATAACATTTCTCTTTTATTTTTCAAATTATTTATTCCACACAATAGCTTCCTTGACAAATGCCACATCAGCGTTCTCAACGCGTTGATTTTTAATAAATATCATCTTTAAGTCGACACATTTGAAAAACAAAATCTACACAGCAGTCTCAATGTAACAAAATAAATGGTGTTAATCTCATCAAGGATTTAAGAGCTGAGATCCGGTTGCGCAGTCGGTGGAATACAGACCCGAGGGTTGCCGGTTGGAATCCGCAGCTCGTTGGATTTCTTCCATAAATGGATGTTAGTCGTTGCGGCAGGATTCATTCCTCTACTGCCGCTTATAAATGTTTCGATGACGGTTATGTAGGAAATCTGCTGATGGTTTTGAAAGAAGTTTGTCTGAAGCAGTAAAAAGAATGCAGGAAAGCATGTATAGGTGCACTGGCTGCCTAAAACAAAGTTTACAATTGCGTTCAACTTGAATGAATCAGTCAATAAGTCAACCAATGAACCAACCCATTAACCAATCAACGAACCAACCAACAGTCAAACGAACGGACGAACCAACCATTCAACCATCCAGCCAACCAACCAACCAACCAGCCAACAACCAACTACCCGCTCACCAACCAACCAACCAACCAATCAACCAGCCAGCCAATCTATCCGGGAGTCAAGAGGTGCAGAAGAGCAATAAGTATATCACACACGTTTAACAAATTTGATAGCTGGACATTAGGTGTCGTTGATTTCACCTTTGGCAGGTCGAATTTCACTTTCGTTGTAATTCATACGGTGACTATCTGTCAAAATCACTACTTAGATTTCACTCCGTAACGTCTTTGTTATTTGGCTAACTTTAGGACGATCCTTAACTCTTCGGCCGAGCTCCGATAGCACAGTCGGTAGAGTACAAGCCTTGAGAACAAGTGCTGCTGGTTTGAATCTCGAATCTCCCGGCTCGGCCAATTTCTGTCTGAGGATTGATTTTCGTCATTGCGACAGAATTTACCCTTTACTCCATAGATACTCATTTCTACGCATTGCTTGTAGGAGCCTTTGGAAAACATTGTGGCAAAAGGTGAAATTGCTCGTGACGAGCAATTTCACCTTTTGTCACAATGTTTTCTACGCTATCAAAAGGTCTCATATACACATAAGAAACAGCTTCATCCTTGCTGTTATTTAGGGTCAATTAGAGATGCCATAGAAATGCCTTATGGGGTAAAAGGTTAACCCTCCATGCTGCTAAGCGCGATTCACATACCTTTTGCGGACAGTGTGTAGATCAAAGATCGGCCTGCGCAGAATGTGAAGTCTGATCTTTGATTTACACTGTTTGATTTACAAACCAGAGATGCTTTTCGCTAAAATATAAATCCTCTCTCACCGCTGGCTGATCATTATTTGGACGATGTAGGAAAGCAGACAGTGGCTTGGAAAGAATATCTGGCAAAGCACTGGTAAAAACAAAACTCCAACAGCATGGATATATTCACTGGGCACGCAATATAAGTAAAATAGTGTTGAAAACAACTTAAAGCACAAATCAATCAATCAATCAATCAATCAATCAATCAACTCTTTACTAAACAAGAAATTTATAGACCTGTCCAAATTTAAAGCATCTGCAGACGACAGTTCAAATTTAGCTGAAATAATGGAATTTGTTTTTTGGCCATGGAGAGGTAAACAATCTGAGCAAAGGAGAAAATGGTTACCAACATTTTATCATTTTTCCCACAAGTGCTTTCTAAAGAAATCTTTCCCAGGGTCGTTCACATTCAGGGCTGTATTGTATAACGATTGTTTTCGTGATTATTCCCCCTTATTATTGATGTTGTTATACTGCAAATAAATTTCTCGTGATCTGATTGGCTAATATGCCCCGAACATATTTATCATATACACTGGCAAAACCAACGTAAAAGAAATTTTCCTCTCGGGAACCCCATATACATGGCTACACTATGAACACAACAGCCAAAGTGGCGGTGTCGATCAAGATTTTCATCAATATTATGCTCCAAACTGCACGTTTTAGCACGTAATAATAGGGTTTCATTGACGTCACTTCCCAGTGACGTCAGTTTTCATTGAAATGGGGTACTCAGAAGGGTTTTTTTTTTTGTTAGCCAGCTCACTTTATTTAACAATAAAATTCGTTTAACAAACATTGTAAAACTTTGCAGTATAATAAATTCGTTGTACGGTCAGGTTTCGGGCGACATGATTCACCACAGCCTTGAACAGGTTTCCAGTCCCCTGCCGACTGACTGTACAAATAATACTGTCTTCCTCTTAACGGTAGATGTAAGAGCTGTTTCTGTTTACGGAATGATATGGTGATAAAGACTTTATACGAGGGTTGTTCGGGAAGTTCGTAGAATTTTGTTCTAAAATCCATATTATTTGTAATTTATAGGTAAATATCAAGGTATAAGTACTTAAACATACCGTGACTACATTTCCAAAAGATTATTCGAAAATATCAACAATAACCGAAAATAGCGGTAACCCTAGCAACACAATATCGGGATACCGGAGCAGTCCATTTCTTAACAATGTATAACATAGTATAACAGATTTTACATTGTATCTTTTATACTTTCTATTGGCATCAAAATGGCGCGAAAACGTCAATCGTTAACACAACGTCATGACGTCATTTCCTGCAAATTTCATAACGTTTTCGGTTCTTTCAAACGAGCTACACGATTTTGAAGGAGATATTAAAAAGTCGCTGACCGGAAGAGATGACGTCTACCGGCGACGTCGAATTGCGAAGTGTTGTGAAAATTTGTGTCGCGCTGGAAAAATCACCAACAGAAACGCTGAACATGATCAAATCTACAGGAAAATATAAAAAATGCAGCCCACCTACTGTATATAAGTGGCATGCGCGTTTTAGAAGCGGACGTGATTCTATTGAGGACGATCCTAGATCTGGTCGGCCGGCCGTCGTAGTGTGTTCAGTTAGGGATCGAGTGAAAGACATGGTAAATTGTGATAGGAGAATTACTGTCAGGTCGATTGCAGATGAACTCGATGTTTCGGTATCCACGGTGCATGGGATATTAACAGATGAACTGGGCATGTCTAAAGTTAGTGCGCGTTGTGTGCCCCGATTGCTCAAGGAAAGTGAAAAAGAATGCCGGGTGGGATGTTCACAGGAGTTTCTTACTCGCTACGAAACAGAGGGAGACGCATTTTTAGACAGGATTATCACCACGGATGAGACCTGGCTGCACCACTTTGACCCGGAAACTAAGCGCATGTCATCGGTGTGGAAAAACCCGCGTACCCCTCCACCAAAAAAGGCTCGGGTCCAAAAAAGCGCAGGAAAACAGATGTTCGTTTACTTCATGGACCGGCACGGGATGCTATTACAGCACCGAATTCCAGAGGGCCAAACAGTTACAGCGGCATACTATTCTAAGGTAAATGATAAATAAATAAATAAATAAATCAATCAATCAAATAAATAACAAAAAATGAGATATTGATTTATGCAAACCTAATGAACGTGCATTTCTTTCTTTAGGTTCTGAGGCGGGATCTCGTTAACGCGATACGGAAGAAACGGCCCCACTTGAACCATGACCAAGTAATACTACACCAGGATAATGCACCGGGACACCGAGCGGAATCTACATAGCTAGAGATCACTCTGCTGGGTTTTGAGGTCTTGAAGCACCCACCATACAGTCCTGACCTCGCCCCCATGGATTTTCGCGTGTTCCCGGAGCTCAAGGCACAGTTACGCGGAATACGGTTTGATTCAGCTGACGACTTACTAAACAAGCCCAATCAGTTGTGTCGTCATTTTCTGAAGAGTGGTATGTAGAAACGTACACTAAGTGGATAAGCAGGCATCGGAAATGTGTGGATCTTGCGGGTGACTATGTGGTGAAAGTGCGACGTTCGTTGGACTTAAATGACGCTTGACGTTACTTATGACGTCGGCGTGCTCCGGGTATGACTTACATGCTGTTTTATTTCTGTTAGGAAAATTTTGCTATTTAAGATACTAGAAAAATACACAGGGAATGGATAGAATAAAATCTGAAATTTGTGCCCGTATATTCTATTCTATTAAACTGCGATTATAACTTGTCCTATAAAAAAATTCTACGAACTTCCAGAACAACCCTCGTATAATTACCGAATAGCTTTTTATCTAAGAAACTGAAACATATAAGTACATAATGATTGTGTAATGAAAAAATAACGATTAACATAGAAGTGTCATTTTTTGTATACATATTCAATGCATAGTGTGCTGTTAATTCATTACATTCGATTTCAAGAGGTAAAGGGTAAGGTGACATGGACTTGTCTAAAGGCCATTTAGTTTTCTTTTTCTTTTTGTATAGAAATATCGTTATCGTCCATGTTCATCTTTGTAAAATAGTGAGAGTTTTTGTCTTGTCATTGTCACGTTTGACTTCAATCTTTACCAAACGACAAATTTATAGTCTTGTCCAAATTTGCAGACGACAGATTAAATGTTATTCAAAACTTAAACTTTAAATTTCTATTTTAAAGGACAGAAAACATTGGTAATCAGCATTTTCTCCTTTTCCATCGATGTTTTCAAAAGTCTTATTTCTGAGGATGGTAAAAGTAGGGATTGTTCCAAATAGTGTTAAGTTTTCGCGATTATCTCAAAGATATTTAGATCTACTTTTATTTAGACCAACATTCCGCGTCCATTCGAAATACTGTTCTAAATTTAAGGTAAAACCTGTCTAATGGAAAACAGCTATTTCCACAAAAATATCATCCTGCAAAATTAGCTATAATTAAAAATGAGTATTATTGAACTACTTTCACCGATTCGTTTTTTTCCATTTTTTCCTTCTTTGAATTATCATGTAAAAATCTAAAACCACTATATTCTCAATTCAAAAAGAGATAATAATTACCTCCCTTTTCAGAAAACTAATAAAAGTATCAAAAATAATTTCAAGATAGACATAAACGGAATTTCTGATCCATTAGAAATGTGCAAAAGTATTATTTCTGCATAAATCCTTATTTATTCTTATTTATCAACTAATTAGAATTTTCACCGGAAGTGCATTACACAGGTCTTACCTTAAATTCAAATTACAAGCCTAGCAATCTGATTGACTAGGCGTTCTGTCATATTCAATTCATTATACTGCAAAGTCTCACTATTCTCAGGTTCGTAAAGCGAATTATACCTGTTTTTGTTTTAAAAATTGAGGGCGCTTATAGGGAAGTAGAATTTCCCATCTGGGTGCCCCAATTCAATAAAAAACTGACGTCATTGGGAACTGACGTCACTAAAACCTTGATAATACGTGCTAAAACGAGCAGCTTAGCGCATAATCTTGATGTTAATTTTGATCAACGCCTTCATTTTTGGATGTTGTGTCATGTATACGGGGATCTAGAAAGGGAAACTGTTTTTAGGTTGGTTTTTGCCAGTGTACATTATTAGTTGTACGGTCAGGTGGCAGGGGACTTGGAAACTTGTTCACGGCTGTGGTGAATCATGTCGCCACCTCGCCTTGGTCAGGTGGCAGGGGACTTGGAAACTTGTTCACGGCTGTGGTTAATCATGTCGCCCCGAGCCGAAGGCGAGGTGGCGACATGATTCACCACAGCCGTGAACAAGTTTCCAAGTCCCCTGCCACCTGACCGTACAACGAATTTATTATACTGCAAAGTTTAACCTTTTAAAGCGCGTTAAGCGAAATTTTCCTTTTTTATAATTTCACGAATAGAGTATGCTGACAAAATAGAAATTCCCTTCTGTGTGCCCCAATTCAATGAAAACTGACGTCACTGGAAATTGACGTCACTAAAACGTGCAGTTTCATGTATAAATGTGCAGTCTGGTGATCGATCGATGCCGCTATTTTGTATGATGTATTGCACGTGTAGTGATGTTTACGGGGCACTCAAAAGGGAAACTGGTTTTACGTGGTTTTTGCCAGGGAACATGATATTATGTTCCCGACATGTTAACCAATCAGATCACGAGAAATTTCTTTGCAGTATAATAAGATAATATATTATGTGTTTGGACTATATTATCCAATCAGATCACGAGAAATTTCTTTGCAGTATAATAATGGTTCATGTACAGATCTTCTACCCATTCTACCCCTTTCAATGACCTCTGTCCAAAAAGTCAATTCAAAAGCCAGGACATGTGAGGATTAAGGTAGTATGCTGTTTGTCGGCTTGTTCAAATATTGATAGCCAAACAAGGCGGGCAGCGTCCAGAGTTTTTGAATGCCAATGACATGCTGTTTGGATACTTGTTGATGTCGGATAATCTATTAAATAATCCTTCACTAATCCAAGATTTCGTCATTGAGTCGATGAAGATGAAAATAATGTCACAGGACCGTAGTCACTTACAATTCTTCATTTCATTTAATTTTAATTCTGTATATAGAAGTAACACAACTTCTGATTGGCTTAACCATATGGTTTAGCCAATCAGGAGTCGTGTTACTTTAAAAATGGTTGGTGAACTGAATTCGGGCTGGGATGTTTTATGAACAGCAGAATAATTCTTGCTAAAATTTATTCGCCTCTTAATTGTCTTCTGATGAATTTACAAAACTTATTATCTAATTTTCAGTTAGATTTTTGTTATTTTTGAATGAGGGCTGAGAAACAAGTTTTATTGCATCTCTGCCATACATTACACCAAATTAGGAATCTCATATTTAAGGATCTATAAACTCCATTTACACAATCATTATGCAGACTTGTCCTTTGACACGCATTACTCTGCTCTTTGCTGACAACTGTTACCGTCATTGACTGAACGGATTAGGATCATAACCGGCACTGAAAGACAATCTGATCTTTTTTTTTTTATCTTTTATTTACTCTGTCCGGTTTTTAGTCGAATATTCTAGCCATAGATTGCAAAAAATATCGAAGCCTTTATTTTCTCTTTGTATATACATAAGATACGGACCCTAATATACTTTATTCCAGATCATATCGTCGGTTTACTTCAAAAACCTGGTAACTACAGCTTGATACAAGCTGTACTTTCGAGGTTTTTGAAGTAAACTTGATATTTCTTTTGTAGGAAATGATATTTTAAAAGGACGGTTTCATGCATCTGCAGAAAGTGTTTATCCTTGTGCAGTTCTTTTGCCACTCAAGTATTTTTTTTTTAACATTTACTTCTTTACCAGACGACATTGTTATTGATTTGGTCATGTTAACCCTTTCCCAAACGGCAAATTTTGGACCAGACAAAATTGAAAGTATTTTGCAGGTGACAAATTAACAGTTGCTAAAAAGATGATTTTTCTATATGACAGGGTACAAAACATTATGGGAAAAGGAGAAAATGCTGGTTACCAGCATTTTCTCCTTTTCCCACAATGTTTTCAAAAGGCTTCTATTCCTGGCCCGCAAAAACCAGGGATTGTTAGGGAAAGGGTTAAACAGACAATTTAGCAAATTCCATCAACTGAACTTCGGTTAAATTATAACGGAAGTGGCCAGAGTGATTAAGGCATGGTTGAAAGGCAGTAGACACATGGCTACTTTAAAAAGTGTTTACATAGTCACAAGTTCTGAATGATAAACGCTTTGATTGTCAGGGACTTAATCTCTATGAAGCTGCATACCTCTGATGGTAATATACCATCATTAAATGATAAATAGAGCTATCTGTTAAAATAACCAGTATTTTCCGGTACATATGGACATTAATTTAATTATATTGTACTAGATGTACTCAAAAGGTCCAAAAAGGAGGACGGCAAAAACTTGTCTTGCTAGAAAAGAGAACAGCGAACACTTGATTGGTCGAAAAAAGAGAAGAGCGAAAGAACGGTTGATCGAAAAATGGAATTATGGTACCGGATACTTGTTTGGTGTTTTTTGGCGTTTTCTGCGCATGTCGTGTCCTTCGAAGATTCGACCTGTCTGCTATGAAGCATCACTTATCCCATAAGCTGGGGAAAATTAGGGCTTACACCGAAGCTATTACCCAAGCCGGTATAGCTCTAATTTTATTTGGACAGGTTATATTTTTAACATGTAATTTCATTTTCAGATCATTACTCTATCAAGCACTGTTTAAAAACCCTGAGAAAGAGGCCATTTAAAAACTTTATTTTGAAAAGGAGAACTTTTCTTAACTCTTTACACGAAGAAGAAATTTTGACTTGCCAAAATTGAATGCATTGTTTGGAAGTAAATTAGATCTGGCACCATTGATGGAACCTGACTAAAACAGGATCGAAGACAATTTAGGAATAGACAAAATGTCAGTGAACACCAAATTCCTCTTTTCAAACCAAAAAAGTTTACAAGCCTTCTTCCTTAAAGACCTTTTAAACTCATTATTGGGGTAATAGAGGGTTAGATCTGAGTTTTTATACAACGAAAAAACATATACGGGTAACAGTAAATCGAAACTCTTTGCTATCACATAAAAAGATGCTCTGCGAATAAAATAGCAAAGAATTTCAGAAAAGTCATTTCATTTTATTTTTTTTTTCAACATATTTTCACAAGCCTTCTTCCCGAAGTTTGTTAAAACTCAGGATAGTTCAGGTCTCTATTGCCCAGGAACATTGCACAACCCTATACACTTTGCTGTATCAAGAGCGGAGATTTAAACTACAAGAAAATGTATATCATATGTTACGCCTATGCTAAACTCACCTTTCTTCCAACAGTACTTTCAGTGCTTTGATTTCAACGAGTCACCACTTGCCATTTTTGACACGCTCGGCGAAACTTACAAGTCATGAAGGAATTGGTTCATGCAAAACAAAAGTCTTTATAAAATAGGTTACTTTTCTTTATAATCATTATACTGCATGTAATGAGTTGAACAGTCCTATTTGTTTCTTACCGATTTAGTTTTTATCATGATGAAAAGAATTGACTAGCGCCCTATGAAAAAGGGGGCTTAATACATTTGCAAAAAGTATCCACCCATGTCAGCCTGGGCGGACTGCGCAGGCTGACATGGGTCGAAACTTTTTATTATTTTATTTCATTTTTTTGCACGTCCAATTACCAGTCTGTCATAAGACTGAAATCGTTTGTTAGACAAAAAGGATTTTGAAAGGATCCATAATTAGGAAATGACTTACTGGGTATAGTGTAACACGGAGGTACACGAAACCCCCTTTTCCCAGATCATACATCATGGCTCAAATCTTTGATAATAGCTAAGGACTAATGGGCAGGTATCGCCTATATAATAAATGTCACCGGCCAATGTTGTGGAAACTGGACTATGCGAAGTAAGACAGTGAGTGGGGGTCAATTTTGGACATCTTAGAATGATTTTTTTTTTGTTTGTGCGCTAAATAATTAAAGAACAGTGTAGGATTAGAATGAAAGAGAAAAATAAAGTGCACTTGTCTTTTTTTTTTTTAATGTTTATTATTAATAACGTATATAGAAATTATAGACTTGTTCATAATTAAAAAAAAGAATGATGCATTTGTTTGAACTTGTATTAGAAATATTTGAAAATGTTGTGGAAAAAAAGGAAAAATCCTGCTGTTGGGCAAATTTTCTCCTTTCTTTTTTATGATTCCCTAAGGTTTATATGATAGTGAAACTGAAAATCTGGGTTTATAGTCTCAAATTCAGCAATTTATTTTTAGTTGCATTCTAAGTCTAATTCTAGGTTTGGAAAGTAACGCAACTTTTGATTGGCTGAACAATTTTGTTTTTCTTATCGGACAGTGTAGATCAAGATCAGACTGCACGTTGTGTGCAGCCTGATCTTGATCTACACTGTCCGCAAAATGTCGGCGAGCCGCTTTTAGCAGTCGAGGGGTTTATATAGCTGCTGGTCTGTGAAGTCAGACTGACTTGTAGGGTGGGGTAAAGACGGGATGCACATGGATGTATATCTTATCGGAAAGTGTTGATCAAAGATCAGACAGCACAAAGATCTACACTGTCCGCAAAATTTCAATGAGTAGCGTTTGGCAGCCAAATTGTTAATAAGGCTGATGGTCTGTGAAGACAGTTTGACTTTCAAGGCGGAGTAAAAACGGGATGTATGAGTAGATAAAAGTAACAAACAATATAGGATGTTTGTGCCAGACGCAATGTCTAAAGTCCTGTCTCAAAGCTATCAAATTCCCCTTTGTTTTTTTTCTTTTCATTCTTTCAGTGGCATACGCTAATATACAGGATTTTTGCTGACGGCATAGATCAAGATCAGACTGCACAGAACGTGCAGTCTGATCTTTGACCTATATCGTCCGTTCTATTAATCAGGTCTATAAGATAAACATATTTATTTTATGCTTTAGGTCACCGAGAAATATCGGTAAAATATTTTTCGATATTTCATGGTTACGAACAATGAAAATACCGATTTTAATATTCGAGTTACCTTGGTAAAATGCGTGTGACTCACAACCAGATGGAAATATGACGTCATTTACCTTACATTCCTCGCGCTTGACGTAATATTGTAACGCGTTGCAATGTGGAAGGGGTACGCCACGGGGAATAGCTGAAAAAAAAACTGCACTGGATTTCGATGAAGTTCCTCCCAGAAAGAGCTAAAAGCATGAAAAAATGGAATATTGTGGGTTTTTTTTTTGGTTAAAGATCGAAATTTATTTCATCCAGTGAACGGAAAAAAACAAACATCCTATGTTTCTTACTTTAAGTGGACTGTGTCGTCACCCATCGAAGGCAATCAAACTTACATAAGTACGTGATGTCCTATGAAAAAGGGGTTTGATGTATTTACAAACCTTACCTGCGTGCAGACGTTTTGCATTTGGCCAATTGTCTGCATCTCAAAAGATCTGTTTACCTTAGGAGTCCGTCGTTTGTAAGGAAACTCTGTTAAAAGAGGACTTAATGAATATGTTAAAAAGTATCAATGCTGGTTACCCTACCCAGTTTCTCTAAATCCCGTTTTTTTTTCCGAAAGGCTTCATTCTCAGGGTAACGTTAGCAATACCTAGAAATCTTTTTGTAAACAGTAGAGTTTTTTTTGTAATTTTCTGTTATCATGAATATTTACTTTCAATTTCCACTAATTCTATTCGTAATACTCAAAAACAACAGGCAGGAATTTAAGTTTATGACTGGAATGGAAGTACGTATTAATGTTTTAAAAGACGGTGTCTGTGGATTTATGACAGTGAGAAGTGATACCAAACTTTAAAACCATATTGTAACTTTGGTGATCTATAAGAAGAAGAAGCCACAATGTCACTAGTGATACACGAGGACGCAGAGACAGTTAAACAGGTAAGGGTTTTTGTCATCTCTGATCGAGTCATTGTGAGAAGGTGAGGGTGAGACAGGCACAGAGAAAGATAGATAGATAGATAGATAGAGAGAGAGAGAGAGAGAGAGAGAGAGAGAGAGAGAGAGAGAGAGAGAGAGAGAGTCAAAAGAAATTATGGTGCCAGGAGTTCAAAGTTGACATGATCTCGATCCACCTAGCTTCCGTCTGGTACATATTGTCCCGCTTTACGGAGTCCCCGTTAGTTACGTAAATCGGTTGGCTGAGGTGATACAGACTCAGGGTTGATGTATTACGAAACTTGGCTTCGTCGCGACAAGGAGTGATACTTTTTTTTATGTCCTAGGGGTCCTGCGTGGTTTCGTGGTAAAGTGTACAACTCACATCCTGGAAACCCAGGCTTCGAGCCTGGCAGGAAGTATTGGACCTATCGGTAGAGTAATCTTGGCTAACATGCTTAAGAGTCACAGCCAAGACATATCGTTGGTTTACTTCCAAAACTTCGTAACTACAGCTTGTTACAAGCTGTAGTTACGAGGTTTTCGAAGTAAACCGACGATATGTGATTTAGTAAGCTGTCTTAAATTACCGTCTATTGACTGAAATAATGTATAAAGCGGCATTAAACACTAATCAATCATATCTATTAATCATCCGCTAATGATTCTAATATACCGAAATAAAATAATTTTGATTTTCGGGGTCAAAATTGTAGTTATACGCAGTTTTATGGGTAAATATAAAGTAAACGTCAGACAACGGAAATCATTTTAGCTAAACAGGTCACTTAGAGTCATGTCGAATTCTGACAGACAATTAACTGACAATTGAACTGTCATTCACCACGTCTACCTCTCCAATTAACGCTACCTCTCTATATCGCGCCCCGATAAAACAAGCCCCGTTTAGAAATGGAGGACGTTTTTTGGCCACGGAAGTTCTGGCCACGCATGTTTTTCGTCCACGGAAGTTGTTGCCAGGCATGATTTGGCCACATGACAATGAATTGTAGCACGTTTTTGACCGAAACGAATGTGCACGTATTTATGAAAGTTATATTTATTTTTTGTTTTAATTATCTATACAGTTTGTTGTTGCTGATCAGAAGTTGTGTTTCTTGCTAAATCTAAACCAAATGGCTGAGCCAATCAGAAGTTGCTTCGCTTTTTTTTAAATATTTGGTTTCACTAACAAGAAGATGTTTAGATTTAGATACGGATAATTCTTCATCAGAAGACTAAGAGTATTAATATAATTAAAATAATATAATTAATGATTATAAGCCCAGAATAATTTCAAATCCATGAGGGAACAGTATACCTCCGTCATCAATCAGTTAGAGTCAAATTACAGTTTCCATCTCTGGTTATCTAACTGTACGATCTAGGTCTAGTATAAAAGTGCGTAAATATTTATACAGTAATTAAAGCACGTTTTTTCTTGTATCTGATTTCAAATTGATTTTATCTGACTCTTGTCACCACCGTGTTGATGGGGCATCCTGACTATCCTTTTGAGCCATTCCCTGACAAAAGGGGGCTTTATGCATCTTTATGCCCCTGCAAGCTCGCCATGTAGAATTACTGGTAGTCTGACGGATGAGACGTTAAAGCGGAGTGCCGTGTGACTGTGCGATACACCGAGTTTCTCTTTCGGGAGCCCGGTATACATGACTACTCCATCAATACAATATCCAGAATGGCGGCGTCGATCAAGATTAATATCAAGATTATGCGCTAAGCTGCACGTTTAAGCACGTATTCCAAAGGTTTCAGTGACGTCATTTCTCAGTGACGTCAGTTTTCATTGATTTGGGGCACTCGAAAGGGATATTCTACTTCGTCAGCGTACTCAAATTTTAAACCAAAAAACAGATAAAATTCGTTTAACAAACGTTGGAATAGTGAAACCTTACAGTAAAATAAATTTGTTGTACGGTCAGGTGGCAGGGTCAGGGGTACGTGATTCCCCACAGCCGTGAATAAGTTTCCAAATTTCCTGCCACCTGACCGTACAACTAATAATGTTATGTGTCAAAGGTATCTAACGTTATATTATGTTTCAAAGACACCTCATTGCGTATCAAATTTTAAAGGCACCTAACGTTATGTTAAGTTTCAAAGACAGCTTTTGTTGTATGTTATGTTTCAAAGGCAGCTTACGTCATGTTATGTTTCAAAGGCCATTTATGTCACTGTATGTTTCAAAATGCACCTTAACGTTATGTTACCTTTCAAAGGCACCTAATGTCATCTTACGTTTCAAACGACACATGATGTTATTTCACATTTCATAGACACCCAATTACATCAAAAACTTGAACCATATCGTGTTATGCACAGAACATAACACATTTTTATTGACCTATACAAGCCGTACCCAGGTATGTTCGAACCACTTTTGTAATAAAACTTTTTTTTAGTAATAAAGCCTTTTTTATTTATTTACAAAAATGGTTCTAACACAGGTATGCCAGGCACTATAAGGGTCAAGATTAGAGATTCAGCCAGATCTGGCCTAACATCATTAACTGTCACAGTTACAATAGCGCCTACAATGTCGATAATTCTTTCAGCTTTTTTCTCGTCACCCGCTGATTACCGTTGATAGCATGGACTTACTATTGATTAACCCTGTACTACAAATTAAAAATTTTCCACCTGTACAAATTGATGGCGTGTCTTTGTTGAAAAATTAAACATGGCTTTGAAATAGGTGAAAACATTGCGGGAAAAGGAGAAAATGCTGGTTACCAGCATTTTCTCCTTTTCCCACAATGTTTTTTTCAAACACCTTCTTCCACAGGGTTGTTTAACCACGGATTGTGTGGTAAAGGGTTAACCCTTTACTCCACCAAAACGAACTTTTTAAGTACCTTGCCTTTAAGATTTTTCGAATAAATGTTTTCGAAAAAGTAAAAATTGTTTAATGTCATACATTTGTTTCTTTTTCCCTACAACTAATTCCCAAAATCACAAAATTCAATGTTCCTTTCCTTTTAATTAGACTCCTTTGCAATAGTTTTTTTTAAGTTTATTTTTGTGCGTGTCCTTACCCGCAGAATAAACCCAAAAACATTCTCAGTCTATAAAGAAAACCCATATATAGTTCAATTTCATTGTAACTATTGACCATAATTTTTTTTACTAAAACGGACAGTGTAGATCAAAGATCAGACTGCACGTTCTGTGCAGTCTGATCTTGATCTACACTGTCCGCATATGGAAGTACGGTCTTCAAAGGAGCTTTCAACATAAAAAGATAGAAGTGTTATCGGTTAAAGGGACAGTTTAAAGCTGATGAAAATCTCTATTCAGTCGTGGACGCGGCAAGTTTAATTAGTAATTCCCTTTTCTGGCTTTATTCCTCTTCTCAAAGTGATAGTGATTATGTATCGTGGTACGTAAGTCTTGCTTAGTTCAGCAGATTTCAGTGAATTTAAAAAGTAAGTGTATAATTATTTTTTTTGTTTTACAGTGATTCTTTATTTTTGAATGCATTTAAGCTCGTAGTCATCATCATCATCATCATCATCATCATCATCATAAGATCGATATGGGAAAAAAATGATATTTTTTGCAAATCTTTATTTCTGAACTCTGCATTTCTGTTTCTCTTTTAAATGTCATTTTAAACAAAAAAATTAAGATCCATAATTTACCATCAGTCTGTTGTTCTCTTGCACTTCTGTCGTCAATCTTGTAAACTGAGGATCGATCGTTCGATCCATTCATTCACCCTTCCATTCATCCATCGATCTGCCAGTCCCTCCGTCCGTACATCCATCAATTCATCCACCTACCATCCATCCATCCATCCATCCATCCATCCATCCATCCATCCATTTGTCCGTCCGTTCGTCCCCTACGCCAATCCATCCGTCCATCCATCCATTCATCCATCCATCCATCCATTATCGCACCCATCCATACATCCATACATCCATCCATCCATTTGTCCGTCCGTCCGTTCGTCCCTACGCCAATCCATCCATCCATCCATCCATCCATCATTCAATCAGTCATTTAATTAAGCAACCAATCGACCAATCAACTAGAATAAAGGCGAATTGCTTCTTTGCGTTTTATTCATGGTCTGATAGGTTCAGGCGAAAGTAAAAAGTTATGTTCTTGTTTAAAGTGGAACCAAACAGAGTCGATCCAATTACACTCGTAAATTGTGTTGTTGAGATTTTCTACGGAATGTTGCTCCAGCCATCGACTTTTCCATCTACCAGTTTATCTGAAAATGTAGAGACCAGGCCGTAGTGAATTCGACTGATTGTAATGATTAATTGGTGTTTAAGGCCATTTTTAACATTATTTCAGTTATATCGAGGCGACCAGTGCACCTATCCATGTTTACCTAGAATGTATTTTTACCAGTACTCCGCACAATTTTCAACAATGGCCAGCGGTAAGGTAGGAAGGAATGTTATCGCATTGATTATCATCGATCATCGGAAAGAAATTAGCTAATACTTTCCATATTGACCCGTCTAAAACTTTGGTGTTGCAGAGAAGAAAGGTAGACAGAGAGAGAAGAGAGAAAGAGAGAGAGAGACAGAGAGACAGAGAGAAAGAGGGAGAGAGAGAGAGAGAGAGAGAGAGAGAGAGACCTACAGAGAGAGAGACAGAGAGAGAGAGGGAGAGAGAGAGAGGGAACAGCTTAAGTCAGAGAGAGAAAGAGGGGTGCTTTATATCACAAATTTACATATTCTATAATTACATTAACATTACATTATATCAAAATTTAAAAGGACTTAAATTACCCTTTGTTTTCAGAACATCTAAAAATCTAGAATCAAATTGAAAGCGAAAGTATACAAATGAAAGTGTTAAAACCATTGTCAATAAGTTAACGATTTAAATATATTTACATTTTAGAATATAAACACATCAATCAAACTGGTCTTACTCAAGCAAAATATCAATATTGCAAGAGATACCAGAATCAACTTGATAGATTCATACTGACACTCTGACAGAGGCACTTTAAAAATGCTAATTTCTGATAATTAAAACTTACTTTTGGGCCACTTACGAAACTGTGAGCGAAACGTTCTCATTGATACATTTGTCCAGAGCTCTAGATAAGCGGGAGTGATGGTATTCTAAATCCATTATATCTCTTTGAAACCCTATGTTGTGGGTACTCATTAGAATTGTCTCGATTAGACACTTCTAATGAGTACCCACAACATAGGTTTAAGGGGAGGACAAAAATAATATTTTCAATTTTGAAATCAAAATCACTTCCTCTATCTGGGGCCCAGTTTGTCTGTGATTAGAATAAATTGGTATCGTTATCAAAAGTTTATCAGACAATTTTTGGACATATAACGGGTAACCAGCAATGATTTCATCTCATCACCATCCTGATTTACATCGTCATCATCATCATCATCATAATCATCATCGTCGTTGTCGTCGTCGTAGTCGTCGCCGTCATCATCATCATCATTATCATCATCATCGTCGTCGTCTTTGTCGTCGTCATCATCATCTTCATCATCATCATCGTCGACGTCGTGGTCGTTGTCTTCGTCGTCGTCGTCGTCATCATCATCATCATCATCATCATCATCGTCATCATCATCGTCGTCGTCGTCGTCGTCATCATCATCATCATCACCATCATCATCATCATTGTTATCATTGTTATTATCTGATCATAGTCGTCGACATCATCGTCATCGGTCCCATTTCAAATAAAGTCGGCAGTTTTCTTCAATGTTTTGAAGTGAATGCTACTTGTGATTATGAAGAATGATGTTTTGTCGCCACTCGTTATAGAAATGTGACAAATGGCGAAATACATGTAACTCTAGATTGGCAGTGTTTTTCTTTTTTGAATGGCCAAGGGGCTCTGTCGATCTTGATTTTAAAAAACATGTTCGAAAAAACACAAATGCTTTGAGAGCCCAAGGTCCGTTTTAACCGACCATTCTTCATTTAATTTTAATTCTAATTCTAGATTTAGAAAGTAATGCAACATTTGATTGGCTGATCCATTTGGTTTGGCCATTTAGGATTTGTATTAACGTCGTGGGCCCGTAATAGAAAACAGTTATTTCGACTATAATATTATCCTACAAAATTTGCTATGGTTAAAAAATGAGTATTAATAGTACTACATCCACCGAGTCACTTTTTCCTTTTTGTCCTTCGAAGAATTATAATTTATAAATCTAAAACCACTATACTCTCATTACAAAGGGAGATAATAATTACCTCCCTTTCTTTTCCGGCAACTAACAAAAGTGTCAACAAATTATTTCAAGATAGACATCAAAGGAATTTCTGGTCGCTTGAATATGTGCAAAAGTATTATACCTGTATAAATCTGTCTTTATCAACTGTCAAGAAATTTTATGCCATCCTGCACTAGAAGTATTACGGGTCCACTACCTTAATTTCAAATTTTAGATTATAATAAAACTATTGAGAAGAAAGACCAAGAATGTTCCTAAGAACGGGTTGTAAATACAATACTAACACTTTATTTCTCTTTGTCTAACTCTATCTCTCCGCCCCTGTATTTTTTTTTGTTGTTGTTCATCCTCAGAGAAAAGGAAAATATTTGAAAACTCTGGTATAAATAGATTCAGAAATTTATTTAACTTATGTCGAAGACTGCAAAGTATCCACTTGATGTAACTCTTTACTAGGGGTCAAAAGATTGGACTTATTAGAGGCAAATACAGCCGACAAATTAACTATAAAAAGATTTGTCTTTTAAAACTTTGCCAGATAATCTCGTGTTTCACAGACCCTGATGATGAAGGCTTTTGAAAACATCGTGGGAAAAGGAGAAAATGCTGGTAACCAGCATTTTCTCCTTTCCTCACAATGTTTTTTACTCTTCCAAAAGTAGATTCAAATTCTTAGGCCACATTTAGTTGATATTTTTCACATTTTTTTTTCTCTAGAAGTTACACTTTTTGTATAAATAACAACTGTTTTTATTGAATGCATGTAAAGGACTTTATCCTTATGAAAAATGGATTTATAGAAACAAGTTGAAATTTCTTTCTTTTAATTAAGTTAAATTTCCAAAACATGATGTTTCCTCCATGAGGGACTGGGGAAACTTCCTCCCCACCAAATATGAACACTCGACCTTTAGACGTCCGAAGATGCAATCTAATACAACCAAGAAAGATTCTTTATCGTAAACACTGGACTGAACCAGCGGACCGTATAGATCAAGATCAGACTGCAAGTTCTGTGCAGTCTGATCTTGATCTATGCCGTCCGTAAAAGGGGATGTTTTTTGCCTACAACACTGAAAGAGTTAACGGGTAAGCGGGTATAAATATTAACTAATATTAGAACAAATATTGACTTCACCTGATCACACTTGAGCCAAGGTCCGACGCTTACCATTCTGATTTGAAAAATAAAAAAAATGTTTGTAATATCGTACATAACCATACTGTCCGTCCGTCCTTCCACCTTCCCTTCTCCCCCTCTCTTTCTCTCTCTCTCTGGTAAAAGGCGTTTCGCCCCAAGACGTCCCCCCGGTCGTTGTTTCACCCCGATCGTTTCGCCTCTATTGTTCATCCCCTGGTCGTTTCGACTAAAATGGTGGGATTTACCCTTAAGAATTTTTAAACATTGTTGGAAAAGGTAAAACAAAGCCGAGATCCAACTTTTTTTTTCCAACAATTTGTTCCAAAGCCATTCAGATTTTTTTTCGTTAAAACACGAACTTCTTTGGTAAAGTATAAAATCGTTTGAAAGGATAGAAAACGTTATTGTTTGCAACAATCTTTTCAAAAGGTTGTTTACCTCAGTTTCGTTAAAATACGATTTTTTTTAATGGTAAAACTTAAAAAAAATCTATAGTTAAGTAAAGCGTTATTTTATTGTAAAGGATAACATCGGCGAGGACAATAGAGGTAAAATAGTTTTCCACACTCAGTTACATTTTATTGGCAGAATGGGCCTAATCTCGACAATGGAAATTGATCTTTTTCCAATCAATTTGAACTGAATACTTGAAATACTACAATACTAAATGTAACCAAATTATACGATACGCTTGGATTTATTTCAATAAGATGTCATCAAATAATCGTGTCGATTTCGTGACATACACGTTGTCATGTTTTAAATATCAAAATTTATCTGAAATAAACATGTTTAATTGAAATTGTTTTACCTAGTTTTACCTTTGACTTTTTAACATAAATTACACCAGAAGCTTTTGTGGACAGTGTAGATTAAGATCAGACTGCACAGAACGTGCAGTCTGATCTTAATCTACACTGTCCACTGTTGTACTTTAGATTAAGACCTAGATATCTCTTGATTTTGCAGAGGAAATGTATTTAATTGCAATTAATTCATTCATTAGTGAACGAGTTAAGGATGTTGGAAAAAAAAAGGAACCTATCTGGTGAATGTATGTAGATAATTTACTATGGAACTACTATTTAAAACATTTTACACGCAGTTATTAAGATGTAAAGTTTGTTTCTCTTGTTTGGGGTCAAATTGATAATTTTAATTAAGTTGAAATAAACATGATGTCGGGATGGTGCTATGAATTTTAAAGTTGAAATGCAGTACGTAAAAGATTCAGGTCTAATCGTGAGCTTTTGAACTAAATTTAGTCTAATGACAAATAACCATAATTTCATAATTGCAGTAAAAAGGTGAGGTTTTTAAAACATAATTATGGTACTTATTTTTGAATTTTAGTGACGTAAAAGTTGTGTGACATTGTCTTTTAAATAGGTTTGTTTTCAGTTTTTCACAATGTTTTTGAGAGGGTGTGATAACCATTGTCGCAAATTCCTGTACAAATGCGCCGTTCGAATGTACTCAGAGGAATTCATTGTGTACAGTGAACAGATTCCTCTTTTTGGAAATCTGCATTTGTTTCAGTGCTATAATTCTTATAACTCTTTACCAAACGACAAAATTTTAGGCTGGTCCAAATTCAAAGTATTTGCGGACGACAAAAAAAAAAAACGCAATGTTTTTTTGAAAGTCATTTTCTCCTTTTCCCACAATGTTTTCAAAAGACTCTTTCTTCAAGGGCGTCAAAACTCGGAATTGTGTGGTAAAGAGTTAAAACTTTTTTCCACAAAGAAAGGATATTAAGCCATTTCCATAGAGAAAGGATATTGAAGAGATGTGAATAATACGTCTGTAGTGACATTATTAAAATTTCGTCAAGCAGTGGTCTACTTCCGTGTCCAAAAAGTGTTCCTGTAAAAAAATAAATCTGGGACTAAATCAAATATGTTACGAAATAGTGAAATAAGTTGGGATAATGAGAGAGAGGTAATGAATAGTTTCTCGTCAGCTTTTTCTAAAAGCATCATCATCATCATCAGAATCATCTTCATCATCATCATCATCATCGTGGTCGTCGTCGTGGTCGTCATCATCATCATCATCATCATCATCACCATCATCATACGTAAAGATGGAATAAGATCAAGAAGTTTGGATAAGTGGTAGCTGAAGTTGTCATGTTCATTTCATCACGTGTTATTTGCAACAAACCTTATGCCTGAAATAGAGAAATACCTAATGAGGCTGCGTAGCCCATCAAGGAAATACCTCTGAGAAAAAATATTTTTCTTTTTCTTACTTCTGTATATCTTTAATACAGAACGTTTGCCGAGTATCACGTGTTACGGGAGACCACTCCTTCCTGCATGGCATATACTCCCGATTTAAATACAATACCTGGCTACTGCGTCAGGGAGATATCTCTTTGGCTCAGTGGTTAGGTTATTGGCTTTGCGTCCGGGAGTTCGGAGTTCGAATCCCGCTCCGACCCTTATTTCTGCCATGCATTTATTCACTTGTTTCTTTGTTACGGACTTTGTTCGTAAGATGGGGGCTCGTCCGGGATTGGCCATTGAGCCATTAATCCCATTTGTTGTCCAAAATCGGACTTCCTGCCTAATAAGGCTTCGAGTCATCAATAAATGATGACTTTAAGAGGGGGTGTGTTACGGGAGACCACTCCTTCCTGCATGGCATATACTCCCGATTTAAATACAATACCTGGCTACTGCGTCAGGGAGATATCTCTTTGGCTCAGTGGTTAGGTTATTGGCTTTGCGTCCGGGAGTTCGGAGTTCGAATCCCGCTCCGACCCTTATTTCTGCCATGCATTTATTCACTTGTTTCTTTGTTACGGACTTTGTTCGTAAGACACGTTACTTAATTTAGTGATGAATTATTTTATTTTCTAACCTATTTATGAAATCATGCAAACTGGAATAGCTTCCTTTAAGTTGAAGATACAAAAGAAGGACAAACAGACACCAAAGCGCGTTCTTTTAACCCTTTCCCAAACAATCCCTGATTTTTACGTGTCTGGAATTGTGGCCTTTTGAAAACATTGTGGGAAAAAGGAGGTAACCAGCATTTTCTCTTTTTCCCACAATGTTTTCTACCCTATCACAGACAGAAATCATCTTCTCAGCAAAATTTGAATTGTCGTCTGCAAATGCTTTCAATTTGGTCTAGTCCAAAAGTTTGTCGTTTGGGAAAGGGTTAAGTATATTTTTGTTATGTCATGGATTATTTGAAGTTTTAGGTCTTCACCAAACGACACTTTTTTTACGCTAGTAGAAATTCAAAGCATTTGCAGACGACAAAATAAATGAGATTCAAAAATCAAAATTTGTCTTGTGAAGGGTAGAAAACATTGGCAATTTATAACTCTTTACCAAACGGAAAAAGATGGCTTACTTCAAGTTGAATGCATTTTCAGAAGGCAGCTAATGTTCCTCAAAGATTGAAACGTTTCCTGTAAATGGTAGAAAACATTGTGGTAAAAGGAGAAAATGCTGGTTTACCAGCAAATTTTCCTTTTCCCACAATGTTTTCGAGACCCTCCCTTTCACGACTGATGAAAAATGAGGACTGTGTGAAAAACGATTAAATTATACATAGTCACGAACCAGATTTCCTTGTATTCTGTTTAAATCCATCGATTTTGCCGAGATTTATTGCGTTTAAAACTATTAACACACTTTCTTACCTAGGATAGACTGTTAAAAAACCTTTTGGCTTGCAACAAGCGAAATAGGGCATTCGGACATATGCGTAAAGTGTCGTCTCGCATCAGCCTGCGCACTATGAGCAAATTAATCCGAAATGACAATTTTTATTTTCTTAATTGATTTTCGGCTTTGCACAAGTCTGCTGTGGCACAAAATCTATTATCATACTGCAAAGAAATTTCTCGTGATCCAATTGGATAATATGCCCCGAACATATATATCATGTAAGGTGGCAAAACCAACGTAAAAGCAATTTTCCTTTCGGGAGCCCCGTATACATGACTACACGATCAACACAACATCCAAAATGGCGGCGTCGATCAAGATTAACATCAAGTTAATACGCCAGGATGTACGTTTTAGCACGTATTACCTAGATTTTAGTGATGTCAGTACCCAGTGACGTCAGTTTTCATTAAATTGGGGCACCCAGAAGGAAAATTCTACTCAATCTTTTTTAAACAAAAAAAAAAAAAGGCACTTTACGACTTGCCGAAGGCAAGGTGGCGACATGATTCACTACAGCCGTGAACAAGTTTCCAAGTCCCCTGCCACCTGACCGTACAACGAATTTATGATACTGCAAAGTGTTACCGTTCCAACGTTTGTTTTAACCTGGTTTTTGGTTTAAAGCGAAAAGTGTCAACCCTGGCCAGCCTGCGCGATCCGCGCAGTCTGACCAGGATTGACACTTTTCTTCGCAGTTCATAGAATGTCTCTTTTTGCGTGACGGGTCACATATCATACAGTTCACAGAGAGATTACTTTTTCTTTCCCTTTTTTTTTCAGGAAGCCTATTCCAACATGACTGATAAGCCTGGAGAATCTCCACGGCTGCTTTCTGTGGAAGAAAAATGGCAGATTATTTTTACTGAGGTAACTATGGCTTCAAAAATTACGATAGAATTGATACATCGGAAAATATTGTGGCAAAAAGAGAAATTACTGGTCGCAAGCAGTTTCTCCTTTCGCCACAATGTTTTCAGAAGTGCTCTGTTACACGCCATAAAATTCTGCAAGAGGTAACGAATAACGAAAAATATACTTTTTTTTCTTCTTCTTCTATGGTTGCATACAATAAAACGTCTGAAAACATTTAAAAACATTGTGACCAAAGGAGAAATTGCTCGTTACTAGCAATTCCTCCTTTCGCCACAATGTTTTCAAAAGCGGTCTACCACACAACAAAATAAAGACATGTACAAGAGGAATTGAGTAAAGGGGAAAGTAGACACTCACGCCCAATTAAAGCCATGATAGGCTTATCAGCGAGTGAAATAGACAATGACATTCTAGACTGTCATATAACGTATTATATTTTGATTTGTCAATCCGCAACGCTCCATTTAATTCTTGTTTTATTATCTAAATGGTATTTCTTTTTAACTCTTTTGAATATGTGACCCTTTCAGTGTAAGCAGATTTGCTTGCATTTTTTGTGCATAAGCTCGAAATTGTATAAAAGATCTTAATATGTTTGTTTTGAATGTATTATGTTCTACGCCTTGTTAAACACCATTTATGTGGTGTCCGTGGTCGTGAGGTAGAGCGCCTTTCTCGTAACCATAAGGTCCCGAGTTCGATACCCGGGACCGGGTGTCAACTTTAGGATTTCTCAATGGAGCACGTATACGGCGCGAGTACTGGTGTAGTTCCCAGGGAACAGAATCGAGAGAGAATGGTGCAAGCTTTAAGAACTTGTTTCCCAAATGTGGGCCGCCGCACAAAGGAAGGAAAATATACATGTAAAACGAATATTTCCGTTGTTCCATCTGCCACTTTGTTCGTCTATCGGCCTTTCAGTCATTTCCTCGACGAGAAACATGGTCAATCTGTCAAGCATAGCAAACGCCTTCGTTTTGTGCAGTCTAATTTTGATCTACGGTGTCTGCATAAGGTATTGAAATCGTCCGTAATAGTAAAACAGAGTTAAACAAAAACTTAAGTCACTATAAAATAAAATACTGGCAGAGGTTAAAGGTGACGCTATGTTACTGAAAGAGAATGATTTACGATTACGCTATGTTACACTTGACTATCAATTTCGTCCAATTATTTATGGACACCAGGTCATAGGGTCATGACTTCCGCTTTCAATCTTCCAAAATCAATTTTAGTTGTTGTTGTTGTGGACATTATAGATTAAGATTAGACTGCAGAAACCGTTCATAAAGCGACTTGGAAACTATTGACCTAGTTTCAAACTTCATTTTTCTGCCAGCGACTAGAATTTGAACCGAACTTACAATAGTGCATGTAGATTGTCATCTTTAAATAATTTCCATACTTTTGAATGATAGAATATAAATTAACCCTTTCACAAACAAGCCCTGGTTTTTACGTGTCTGCAGTACAAGTCTTTTGAAAACACAGTGGGAAAAGAAGAAATTGCTCGTAACGAGCAATTTCTCCTTTTCCCACAGTGTTTTCGACCCTTTAGGAGAACTTCCTACCATTTTCATCAAATTTAAAATTGTTGTCTGCAAAATCTTTCAGTTTGGAAGAGTCTAAAATTTGTCGTTTGGGAAAGGGTTGATGCATTTTACCACTCTCAATGTTTACTTTTGACGACCATGACCCAAAATGGCTGTTGGTCTGAATCTTAACTATTTAATACCCCGGTTACACAGAGCTATCGCTGATAAATCGGTGGTCTTTTTAACCGAAGTAGGGTGGGAACCGACGAAAACCTACTTGCCTCCGATGTCACATATTGGTCACCTATTCCCAACTTATCAAAAGCTACCGGGAAAAGATGAATTTCGTCGGTGAAAAGTTACCGATTTAGATTTTTAAACATGCTTAAAATTCTCGATCGGTGAAAATATTACAAAATAACCGATTGACAACTTATCTACCACCGATATCACCTATAGGCCATCGACAAGCCACCGAAGAGCCACCGAAGAGCCACCGATGAACTGATACTAATCACCGGTGAAAAAAAGCTAAGAATCAAAATATGGAATCCATGAGACACATTGTTACATGTGCGACAGACATTTTAATTCAGTTTCCACAAAAATTCACAAGCGCCATATCTGATTGATTCTGTAACAATTCTGTGACAAATTTCGATTTGTCTTAGTATGTCGGTCAAAGGGAACTCCCAGAAATCCGTCGACCGAGGCAAAACTGTTATGTTTGTCTCTAACGAAGTCTTGAAAGTCCAAGAAGACTCCATTGTGAACGAAAGATGTTGTGGTCGTATATATCTTTAATCACCGGTCAGATCCCGATTGGGCTTCTACCAGCGCAAGACGGAATATTTTTAAGACCGATTGAACCCCTGTTTATCGTCGTTTACACAAACAGCTTGAAATAAGGTCACCTATGACAACCGATAAAAAAGCGAAAAAATTTGAAATAATGACACCGATTTGAAATGGATGTAAGCCCGACAGTCTGTGTAACCGGGGTGTAACTTGTTCTTTTTATTACCACAGAAAAACAGAGCCCCCATTTACGCGGTAGGGCAGTACATCGATTATTTGAACAAATTCGTTCATGATAAGACAGTGACGTCATCTAACAACGATGACTTGTCGAAGAAAAATGGAATCAGTCCTGTGACATATCTACTACGGAAGTTGAAGCTAGATCTAAAAATGTCTTATGACAGGTATGTTTGTTTAAAATTACTTGCAGCAGATGAACCTTTTAATCATATTACCTCCCTTGTTTTTAATGTAACGTACCTATTACGAATTTTTTTTATCTTACACAAGTTTTAGATAAGTATTATTTGGCGTCATATGTGACGTCATTTAATTATTTATTCAAACGAGTGAATTGGATGTAATTCATGAGTAGACATTACCACGTATATACATGTATGTATGGTTTTGCATATTCAGATCTATGACTCTTATAAGATAAAAGTAGTCTTTTGAGATGAACTTTGGCTTTTGAAATAAAATTTATTTAACTCTTTTGAAAAAGATGTTATTAAGCTGGAGATATCAGATTTTATTCAGATTCAAATAACTGTCGGAATGTGCTTTTGATTGCATCGTAATGCTTGTATTTAACTGCAGCATAATGTTTGTATTAAATTGCACCGTAATGCTTATATTTGATTGCACCGTAACGCTTGTATTTGATTGCACCGTAACGCTTGTATTTGATTGCACCTTAACGTTGTATTTGATTGCAACATAATGCTTATACCGGTATTTGATTGCACCGTATTGCCTGTATTTAATTGCAACTTAATGCTTATATTTGATTGCACCGTATTGCCTGTATTTGATTGCACTGTAATGCTTGGATTTGATTGTAGGGTAATGCTTGTATTTGATTGCACCGTAATATTTGTTTGTAAATTTACAAACGAATGCAACATCTTTATCCGTTTTTTTCTATTATAATTGCAGCTTTATCGAGGAATTTCTGTCAGCAGAAAATAATGGACTAGACCTCCTGGTGAAGCTACTGAAGTCGATACAGAACACAGGATCACAACAGTCCGGATCTACTAATATGTCACAACTGAAAAACTACAAGAAAACTTTGGTAAAAAAAGACTTATTTTTCCTTAATGTTTTGTCAACCGATCATTTTAGACTTATAAAATGTATTATGAGTCTTTGGCGTGCTTAATATTTTCTTTCTGTTGACGAATTTAAGAAAGTTTTACCTAAAAAACGAACACATGTCAGATTATTTGTATCACAGAGCTGAACCTCAGAAATTCCAGGTATAAAACTTAGTTTGCATGTGAATGTAAATATACAACGTTTCGCATATTTGATAGTTGCGTACATCACAGACGAAAAATAGTCCCGACGAAGCTTGAATTTAATGAATTTGTTTTGGTTTTAAAGATAGTTGAGTTTGGTGCGTTGTCAAGATCATAGATTTTGACTTGTAGTTTCACGGAAAAGTCCGGATTTAGAAACGTTTTGGAAATGAAGCTTTTCATTCCAGAGCTTTGACCAAATACAAAACTATTGGCTTATCTTTAACGTGTGTAAGAAAAGAAAAATTCGTAAAGGCTACAATACATTGTACACTGTAGTTATGTGTAAAAGAATACATCGCTTTACCGTGATATTCTTGTGCGAAGATACCATGAAGTAAAAAGTTTAGATATAACGTAAGATTTAGTGATTTTCGTAGTCAAAAAATAATGAAAGGTAAATACTGCAAAGAAATTTCTCATGGATGATTGGATGATATGCATCGAACATATATATCATGTAAGCTGGCAAAACCAACGTAAAAGCAGTTTCCCTTTCGGGAGCCCCATATACATGATTACACTATCAACACAACATCCAGAATGGCAGCGTCGATCAAGATTAAAATCATGATTATGCGCCAGGCTGCACCTTTCAGCAGTGACGTCAGTTCCCAGTGACGTCAGTTTTTATTGAATTGGGGCGCTCAGATGGGAAATTCTACTTCGTTAGAGTATTCATTTTTTTACCCCCCCCCCCCCCCTTAAAAAAACAGGTAAAATTCGCTTCACAAGGGCTGGAATGGTAAAACTTTGCAGTATGATAAATTCGTTGAACGGTCAGGTGACAGAGGACTTGGAAACGTATTCATTGCTGTTGTGAATTATGTCGCCACATCGCCATCGGCTCGGGGCGACATGATTCACCACAGCCATGAATAAGTTGCCAAGTTCCCTGCCTCCTGACCGTACAACTGATAAAGTCTAAAGTTTTCATTTATTCATAACTTACCACGATCCATTGATGTAGTAGAGGTTATTTCAGTAGCAGTGTACAGATTGAAAATATTTGTTTTACAGTTTAATAATCCACCATGAAGTTTACATTTTTTGTACTCCGTTCACAAGCACGTGTGAAATTTTCATAAAGATGTACTTATGCCTTATTTCACTTGTAAAAATATTGAAGTGAGTCGCATTTTTCTTTAACTATCCTTACTGTTTATTTTTAGTCTTGTCCAATTTAACTTCTTGAATTTCGGTGCTCGCTTTCTTTTCACGCTAAGGAGAGGTATATGATATGGGAAATGACTTTTTGTGAGTAATGGCAATCGCTTTTCTTGGGATTTAAATGAAAAAAAAAAAAAAAATGAAAATATCAATTTCTCGTTGCAGACAGATGAACATGACTGTTTGTTATGTATCAAGTTTTCACTTAGGCTACAGGTAAGCTTTGTTCAGTTGGTTGTTGGTAGTGGAAAATAATGCCAAGCCTTTGTTAAATTTGCAATGACAGTCTGTCCCAATATATTCTTGTCACATATATTGTTTCATTTTACTAATCTACCAAACGAATTGAAAAATTCAAGGAGCGGTTGAGATCAAACTTTGACAAAATTAAATCTGTACACAAAGATGCCACGCAAGTTTCAGGCGAAAGATAAAAAAGAACACGTCCAGTTCTTTTTGTCCTGAAAGGGTATAAATTCAAGTAATGTTTTAGCACTTAAAGTATGAATAACAATTCAGTTCCATTAATCCTGAAAAATTATTTTTAGATCCTTTTGATATGCTTTATTCATTAATCTTTTATTCGTTTTCAAAGAAGAAGAGAGGAAGGTGAAGAAATGCATCAATGTAAAATTGGATATTTTCTGCGAGTAGAACAATTTAGTCGTTGTAGCGTTGTAGAGCTTTATTTTGACAGAGCTGCTCTTAAAAGTTTAGAATGCATATTCGTTGCCTCATGATCTTGTTAAACAAGGTCCAAAGTACAGATCTGAAGCTGTAACTAGTTTTCTAGCTGTAACAGCTTCTATGGCAAGTTTTCCCAATATATCACAATTCTTTAACATACTTTGATGCTAGTCACAGTGTACTTCTAGTTGTCACTGTTTCTTTCAGAGCGGGTTGCTGAAACTGTTAGAAATTCCATATGGACTGGAGACCGTATCCATGGGTTTATTGAGTACTTTCACCAAGTCTAGAGGAACTGCTATTGAAGTATGTTCAGTATCATATCAGTACTTACAATTTGTAAAATTTCAACTTTTCACTGAAACAATTTGATAATTCAATGATCCCGGAGGAGAAAGTTTTGTTTTTTAAACAAAAACTACTATTGCTGAAAAACAATCTAATAACATTTTGTTTCCATTTCAAAATAAAAAAGAAAACAAACCAAAAGAAAAAAAACAATTGGGACATTAAATCTGGAATTAAATTGGTGTTTTAGACCAAATTAAAGTTGCACTGTGTTAGAAATTTACTAAAAGACAATGGTTTTACCCTTTACTCCATAGATACTCATTTCTACACATTACTTGTATGAGCCTTTGGAAAACATTGTGGCAAAAGGTGAAATTGCTCGTAACGAGCAATTTCACCTTTTGTCACAATGTTTTCTATGCTATCAAAAGGTGTCATGTACACATAAGAAACGGCTTCATCCTTGCTGTTATTTAAGGTCAATTAGAGATACCATAGAAATGCCTTATGGGGTAAAGAGTTAAGACGATGATATCAAGTTAATTTCAAAACCCATCGAATCAATATGTAAATAGATTATCGTCTGATTAATGTTTATGAGTAAAATACCAACAGTTAAATGCATTCTACGTAATGCCGTATACCAAGCAAGTCGCCCCATTAAATCCATTTTGTCTAAAAACTGGCTAAATCCTCGGGTAGACTAATCTTTGGACATGATGAAAGTTTACAAAACGCAAACAATTTCGACGCAGGTCAGCCTCCATGGACTGCGCAGGTCAACCTGGGCCGAAACTTTTTGCGAGTGTATTAAGCTTCCTTTTCACAGGGACTGGCCCACGTGTATATTCCTAATGGAATCACCCAAACAAGAAAAAACACATACGATATTTCAGATATTAACAGTGACTTTATCGGAAGCAGGCGGATTCTCAAGAAGTCTTGACTGCTTCACCTTCATACATTTGAAAATAGGGGAACCAGTCCGTTTTAAATCCCTGATGAATATGATGAACCTTGACAGTCAACAAAATTTCATTTTCAAAGTGAGCATCCCCCTACCAAACATTTTTCTTCTTCTACTTCTTCTCTGTCTTCTTCCTTTAAAAAGATAATAATAATTATAATGGTAATATTGAGAAGAAGAAGAATATCAAATGACCATCATTTTTCATACGATCATAGCATTATACAAGAAGTTGGAAAAAACAAACACAAAAAAAAATGAAGCGAAAACAAAATGGACACTGTATTTATAGACAGCGCTTACCTGAAAACAGTTTTTTATATCTACCACATTGTAGACAATTCTAGTAATTCTAGTAATAGTTATGAGAATGAAAATAATAATAGGAAGATTAAGAATAAGAGTAATTGTAATTTTCATCTTCGATATTGTCAATTACCCAGGATCAGGGTAACTCGATGGAAACAAATTTTATGAAAGAGATTTTCATAACCTGCTTAACCTACTAAATAATTGAAAAACAAAGTTTCAAGCTGAATATTAAACTCATAATTCTGCTATTTCAAAGTTATTTTTTAAAAGTATCACATTGTAGGGCATTGTAGGTCAGTGATCAGACAGCACGTTCTGTGCGGTCTGATCTTGATCTACACTGTCCGAAAAAGGTCCTTGAGTTGCGCTTAGTAGCCTAAATGTTAAGATGGACACTTCGTTTACAAAAAATAAAAATAAATGTATTAGCACACTTTATATACCTACAAAAGCAACCATACATCCTAACTAAAGCCCATTTTATTTGCATTAAATCAAGGGAGGTAATTTCACCATACACTTCCACAAGCTTTATATCATCGTTAAATCTCACTCAGGTTTCCTGTATGAAGTTCCTAAATTCCCTGTTGGACTGTTCACCTACCTCAAACTATCGGATATTTCTACAGCACGAGATGGAATCTGCAGGGCTTGATGTCCATCTGCTTAGACAAGTGAGTAAACTTAAACTAATTTATCTTGCAGACTACATAATGCGTGAAATCTGATCATTTGTCTGCACCTTGCATTGTTTGATTCTTTGTTTCCCAACGTGTAATGGTAATGAACTGTTATTTTAACTATAGTGAAAGGGAAGAAATGTTTAAATTACTTAAAAAACACAGAGTAACAGTATAATAACATTTTTCTATGATTTTTACTATTGTTTTGTGAAGAATCATAGATTGTTATGTCGAAAAACTTCTAAATTACTATAGAAAAAAAATGGAAACGGAGATAAAAACCATCTCTTTTTCTAATTGAATGGTGCAGCCACATCTTTATCTACATTGATACTTGATAGGAAATTAAGTAGCCTACAGGTTAGGTTATGTCTATATCAATTCGTGTAAATTCATAATATTTAAATAGATAAATATGATTAATTATTTAGAATAATTAATTAAAGAAATAAGGAAATTGATAAATAGATAAATAGATAAATAAATAAATGATACCAACTCAGAAGTAAATTATCAACAAATACATAATATATATTTGTAGAGTGTTGAAGAAAGGACCGGTCTAGAATTTGACGATCTACGTCATGAACTGGACCAATGGGTTTCAAGATACGTCAGTGTTGACGATATAGTCAGTAAAAAGGTTCTACCAACGCAACATCAACAACATTTGGTAAGTTAAACTTTAAAACTTTTGAAAGTTACGCTGACGATTTCACTTAAAAGATTTGGTGGTTGATTGTCTAATTGAAACCCAAGGACCGTATTACCCGAGTTGTTTTCTTTTTCCATGTTAATCATTAGGTTGCTAAGCGCGACTCACTGACCTTTAGTGGACAACCCAGATCAAGATCAGACTGCACAGAACGTGCAATCTGATCTATCATCTACATTTTCCGATAAAGATATATAATTTTCTCAAAAGGTAGCTTTAAAAAAATGGATTTTTACTATCTGCTTAAAAAGTTCAATCTCAGTTACTGCGCAGGATAAGGGTCAATGGACCATCCAGAAGATAGTCCAAGACAAATTGAATCTTTTTGCAGTTTATTCTATTAATTATGTGACTTTTTATTTTTATTTTCAGATAGATGAACTCAAAGTTCAAGTTCAGGTATGTACAAAATCTTTAGATTCCCTCCTCATCTTTTGTGTACATGTAATCGAAAGTCTTATCTATTTTCATAATGACTTTCCTTTTCGAATCTTATACCATGGTGCCTACTCTTTCTTTGTATGTCTGCCTATCAGTTAATCTATCCAAAGTCTACTCTTCTAATCGCCTGTCTGTCTACCTGTTTGCCCGTCTCTCTGTCTCTCCCCTTGTCTCTTTGTCTCTCTCCTCGGTGACCCACCAACCGACTCTCTCTCCGCCTGTCTCTCTCTGTCTTTCTCCTTCTCTCTGAGTCCCGATGTCTCTGTCACTGTCTCTCTAGGGCAAGCTAACTAATTACTATGTTTTAGCCCTTGTCTTTCTCTGCTGTTATCGCACTCTAAACAGAAACTATCCTTTTCAGGTTCTATCGAAGGAAAAGTCATACCTAGAACGTCAGTTGACTGCGGTAAGTCAGTTCCCTTTCTTGTTTCATCATGCCATTCTTTCGAGATCTAAAGGAGCTTAACCCTTCACCAACCAGCGCAGGTGTTTACATCTCTGATGATCAAGGCTTTAGAAAATATTTTTGAAAAGGGGAGGTAACAAGTCTTTTCTTCCCGTATCCCAACAGTTCTCTCACCAAGAACTTAGAACGACAGAAATCTAGATGTGTCCACATGTAACCACTTGAAGAACATTTGATAATGTACTTCACAAATACTTTCAATATTGAATAGTGTTAATAAGCTGATTTCGGATTGACCGAATTAAAGTTTGAGGTCTATGGACTTAGCTCGAAACCACGGGCTAATATTGCAGATCCTGGACCTGAAACTAACCGTAAACCTGACGTTTCGGGCTATTACCTCAGAACACGGTCCCATAACATTACAAAAACACTCGATTAATGACAGTTTTTAACCCTCAGGCTGCTAAGCGCGATTCACTGACCTTTTGCGGACAGTGTAGATCAAGATCAGGTTGCACAGAACGTGGAGCCTGATCTATACTGTCCGGTAAGGATATGGTATTTCCCAAAACATACTTCGAAATAGCAATATGTTGGTTTTCTTTCTAATTTGTTTTTGTTGCGCTAGTAACATGTTTTGTTTATTTATTTACAAATAAAGGTCAGTACTGAGTTGAGGAATCGATATGAAGAACTGCACCGTAAGGCAGTGATAGCAAAAGATGCTTGTGTTCAGTGTGAAGGAGCTGTTACAGAAACAAAGAGTCTGTATTATTATTATCATTATCATAATTATTGTAATTATTATTAATTCTATTATTAGCATTTACCTCAATTTTTCGAAGAGGAATCTTTCTGTCTTTCTGATAGATAGATTTATAGTTAAAAGAGAATTTGCTTTTACGTCAGGTTCATGTTTCATATTTAACTAGGATGTTTTAGAAATAAACTGTGGAAAAGTGTTCCAGGAGGAAATAATAATTATGACCCTTGTTGTTGTTGTTTTGTAAGCGTTGATGACGATGATGCATATGATGAAGATCTAAAGACAAGTGACGTTTTAAACAATTTAAAAAACAAGCCTGGTACAAAAAGCTGGGTTTTGGAGACCTTGTAGACCAAGATAAGGCTGCTCAGAACGTGCAGTTTATAGATGGATCGGCGCTGGACTGATATTCTTATCAGAATTGCCTCACTGAAGTCGTCAACATTGTTGTCAACGGCTTCGTCCTAAACTTCATTGTCGGCATCATCATCAACTCGTCAAAACATGTGCCTTATTCTTTTATCATTATTTACCTTCATAAAACTTTTAAACGTTCTTTCCAGGTATTGGATGTCAGTGTTCAGACTTCGATGATTTCGGAAATCCGCTTAAAACAGCAGCACTCTACTTTGGTTGGCAGGTATGTACGAAAATATTTAAACGGCGTCCTGTTAAAAAAGGAGTTTCATGCATCCCCGATTTACCTGATATCAAACAAGTAAACGTTGTCACACATTATGGATATAATTTTGTGTAAAATTTGGGTTAAGCATGAACTAGGATAATCCTCGGAGATGTAGGAAGTCTATCAATAGCAAAAAGTACCGACCTATGTCAGCCTGTGCGGATTGCGCAGGCAGACATGGGTCGATCCTTTTTGTAGATACAATCAACCTCCTTATTATAGAACCTGACTGAATGGTTTTTCTTACATTTCAAACATTTTAGGTGATATACTGTTGTAGGTGATATGGTTATGTGGTTCAACACTTACTATGTTATTGAAACGTCTCAAATTATTGTGAATAGCTGATTTCATCTGGCTGCTTTTCCAATGAAACGTGATTTTCCTTTGGAAACCCTTTACCATACTGACAACATTGAAGAGTCATTTAAACTAAAAGCAGTTGCATAACATGACAAAATAACTGTGACTCAAAAATTGAAAATGACTTAGGAAGAGTAAAAACATTATAGGAGCAGGAGACAAGGATCGTTTACCTAAATGTTCTCTTTTTACTATAATCTTTTTAAAGTCATCTACCTTGGGGGATCTTTAAAACACGGGATTGTCTGGGTAAGCGGTAAATGATCATTTACAGATCCTAAGCTTTGTTGCAATTTTACAGTGGGTACATGAGAAAATAGAAGAATGTCATGAACGATACTTTAAATTTTGCAGGAAACTAGCGAAAATGACGTCATGAAGTACTATGACTACCAAATAAATCTTCAAGACGAAGAGGATGGGGCAGAAGAGGAGAATGACGATGAAGATGAGGAAGAGGAGGAGTCGGAAACAGACCACGTAGTCAAGGTGGAAGATTGGTTACGCACTCGCTGTGATTCGCCTGAACTTGACCTTGATCCCATTTGCTTGTCTGTTGACGAGAATGACGATTCACGGCAATATTTTAGACGACAATATTCTATTAGACACAAGCCTAAAAATAAATCAAATTTTAGTGGAAACTGGAAATTATATCCAAAACCAATAAGCAATTTCGCGCCTCGATACGAGGGAAGACAATGTCATAGTTCAAAGTGTGATAGATGCAATATTGCATCACGTCAAGAAAACATGAAGAAGGTGAAACATACGAACGTTCCTGTGGTGCCACGTGATTTACACAGGGGTGTTTTATGTGCACATAAACTTAACGTGCAATTGGAATCTCAAAGTTCAGACAGTGCAATCGGTGGTTCGGGCGATAGACTTTGGAATGTAAATGGCCGATTCACCACGAAACATCCTACGGTTAAATCCGAAGAAGAAAGACTGCAAGACCTTATTACGCCGGATGACTCGGCTAGCGCATGTCCGGAAGCTGAACCAGTTCCGGATTATTCGTCGGTTACAACGAGGTCTGCAAAGAAAGACAGTTATCAAGCGGAATTATCCGAAGTTCTCCGAGAGTTTGAAGGACACTTAAGTCGATATGACACACCTCAAGAATTCGTTGACATGTCAAGGTCGCCTCACCACCTGGCGCTCCTTGGAAATATCTGATCATTTGAACCCAATTGCATTTATTGAAGTTTCAGGGATGTTATTCAACAACTGTTTTCAATTTAAACTTTGTTATAATGAGGTTAAATGCATCTTCATGGTCCAATATACCGAGCAAGTTATCGCATTGCTATGGATCCGTAAAAACAAATTTGTCGCAAAAGCAACTGAATCACCAGGTCCATATTGTCCTTTGTGATACAGAAAAAAAAAGACCAATAGGAAAAAGGTATCGATTCAGGCCAGCCTGCGCGGACAGACACCTGAATCAAATCATTTTACAATACATGAAGTCCCCCCCCCCCTCTCTACTGACATTGCATGCTTCAGAAAATTAAGTTAATTGACCATCTGATCAATATGCTGAAACAGGGCCTAGCAGTAAATCTTATGGCCAGTGTTGTAGTTAAGAAGAATGTGGTCCAAGGTGGTGGTATACATTATTAATTGGATGATTTGAAGATTTTTGAAAACATTGTGGGAAGAGGAAACAATGATGATAACCCGCCAATGCAAAATATTTGAAAAGTGACGCTTTCATAAATTAATGATCGGGATCAGTCTGCCGTTTCTGATTTGATATTGACCGTGCCATTTTGGTAGAGTTTTTCTCCTGTTGGTCAAGTCTACTAGTATTGGCTGAGGTTGTTGTGTGGTATTGAACGGACTACTTTAGTCATATTATAATGCAAAAACATGAATTTTTTAGCTGAAAAATCATCATTCAATAATGGATGACTTGCATGGATGATCAGAGAGTAATAAAATGCTTGAAAAATCAACAGTAAACAATTTTGAGTTCATGGAACACAACACAGTACAAATAAAACTACCTGATCTTCTGACTGTACGTCAAACTCTACATTTCTCTGTTTTTACCTTAACAAAATCATTTACGATAAAGACATCAACTCCATTATGATGCATTTTCTCCTTTTACTCCTTTTTAGAAGCACTTTTGCGACCACTTAACTGTAGCTAAACTGATGAAAATTGTCTTTGAAATGGTAAAATTCGTTTTGGGAAAGGGGGAAAAATGTTGGTTACCAATATTTTTTTCTTTCTCCACAAAGTTTTTGAAGGTCTTTTTCTCCAGGGTCGTTAAAGGTCTTATACAGAGTTATCTGTATACAAATAAAGTTAATCTTTGTAAATTATGGTTCGAAAGGTAATATGAATTATGTAAGCAGGCTCATGGAGATCTGTTAAGAAAATGAATCGCATAAACTTTCATTAAACTGTTACCTCGCTTTCTGGTTAATAGAGCACAATAAAAAAGCAGTCACGCAGAATCAATTAAGATAGACTCGTTATCTGCTAGATTCCTACAAATTTGGTCAGCTAATGAATTGTGTAGGTGGCAATCATACCATCAGTCGTGTGCTCTCCCACGTGACAATGTAAGAGCCAAGTGCCCGGATTAGACGCAAACATTTCTACTGTTTCGTAAGTGCCTGGGAATACTTCAACAACATCGCCTTCGTGTGTAGTAGCTGTCCTGTATATGTATGTTTGTCCGTGAAAGTGAGCGGTGTGTACATCTTCAGATTCACCCAACCCCATCACGTACCATGCAATATTTTCACCGACTTTTGCAGTAAGACCTCTGACGTTATCATATACGAGCCCATTTACTGAATCATACTTGTTACTTTCTGCAAATTCCAGTGTACTTGTATCAGCCGTGGGACAATTTTCTTGAATGTTTTTGTTAAGGTACCAACTTTCATTTTCATTGAAAGCTTGAAACAGTATGGCAAACTCTTTCTCGACGGAATCTCTTCGTCTGCCTTGTGAGTCTAGTATATTTCTTCTGCAGATAACTATTGGACCAGCAAGACCTGAATAAGTGTCTTTGACTGGGTCTACTGCCGAATAATACATAAGGTTCTTACAGTTTGCCTCGTTTTGCGCAGGTCCGGAAGTTGCAGGCACTTCCCATCGATATACAAAAGTACTTCCAGGTTGTACACTGTCACCGCAAAAGCTGGAGCTGTCATCTTTATATCGCATCCCTTCATTTGTTTTGTTATATCTTAGCCCTTGAGGATGGATTGAATAAGGTCTGCTCGCCATGTTTTTAAAAACAACCTCAACAATATCTCCGACTTCCGCCCGAATGAATGGCCCAAGGACACCAAGGTGGAGTGTGTCATTTGTTACAGGTTTCTCTTGTGTAAATTTTTCATCTGTATATTCCCGATATAGCGCTTTAGTGTACACACTTCCAATAAACTTTCCATCCGTTTGAACTCTGATAAACTGTGCCCTGCGGTAGAGAAACAAAGGATATATTTCCTGCAAAAACTAGTTGAGAAACAGCAGCGGAGAAGGTTATTCTTTGAAGTTAAAAAAGAGAAAGAGAAATTGCTGGAATAAGTATTTTGTTTTGTCTACATTGTTTCCTAACATTTCAATCTTCTCAAATTTTTCATTAGATCCATATCTAATCTGATTTCTAGATATGTTTCCAAATATCCAAGCCAAAAATTTGGTTAAGTGGGAATTTGCTCTAAAAATGATTCGAGACTTTTACAACATAGAAAGACATGCATACATTCAAACAAAGTCCTTAGCGTACACGCAGGTCAAAGATAAGACTTCACCTTCTAAAAGCAAACCCATTTCTGTCGGATGTATCAGCGAATGGATTAAGCCTTTATCGGACCATCCGGAGTCTTAAAGACCATGAGAAATAAGACTGTAGAAAATATAGTGGAAAAGAAGAAAATGCTGGTAATCAGTATTTTCTCCTTTTTCCTCGATATTTTTCCACCATTTCCATAAGGAAACCTGTTGTATGAGTCAAATTTACTTTGTCGTCTGCAAATGTTTCAATTTAGACCACTCGAAAAACAATGTAAGGGATTACACCCGATTTCATACTTACGAAGATCTGTTGCTGAAATCCTCTCCAGTAAGTGGATGAATGGTTATAGGAGCGTAGTTCCATTTTCGTTCTACAGCCGCTATGTAGTACCTTCTGGTTATCCCACTAGTTTGGACGAAAGGCTGTTGTGTGTTGCCACATTGGCTTACACTGTATGTGGCTTTCATACCGGCGTTGAAGTGGTAGTTATTATGACAGCTTATTGACCAGTTTCCTACAGAAAAAGAGGATACTTCTACACTTACTTGTATATGGCTATGCTGCTTCAGTATGCTAACCTTTACAATCGAGTTGATCGCCAGTTCCCATTTTGTCTATTTGATTTGTTTCTTATTTCGTCTTCTCCTTTTTCGGTACATCTTCTCATACTGCCTACTGTTTATGAGTTAAACAGAAGAGAGGATTTTTTTCTTGAACTTATTTACACATTACTACGCCATGTTGAAGCTTATTTTAGAAACGGTTGTTAGAGTAAAACTAAGTGCACGGACGATGCTTAAAAGCTGAAAAGATCATTGGCCAGACATCTTTCTATTCAAGTTCGATGAGTTTCGGCTAACTTTAACTGAGACTGCCCTTCAGAACATGTGAGAATACATAAAAAACGCAATAACCTACTACATGCACATAATTATTTTTCAAAATTAGCGCTTTTCGAAAATGATTGAAATAACCTATATTAGAGATATGGTCTTCTTTAATAGGTGAGTAGGAGAATTCAGAATATTTGACAAGAACATGGAAAAAGACAAAAGATGCGAAGGTCGTAACAAACGAAAATCGAAAAAAAGTAGAATAAAAATGAAAGTTGCCGAATATCTGATCATGAACCCCCCTTGTAATAAATATTAAATCTTTGCTAAATGACACATTTTAAACTAGTCTAAATTAGAAGCATGATTATGTAGTATCATAATAGTTTTAAGGGTCTTTTTCAGCCTGGGTCGTCAAAACAAGGGATTGTTGGGTTAAGGATAAAGATAAGGTATAGAGGGTGTATTAACTTCCCATTTCGTCTACTTCCAGTTTCGTCTACTCCCATTTCGTCTACTATTTTTGCAGTTGTCTGTTTCGTGAAATTGCCATTTTTGATACGTCTGTGACTTTTGTTTACTAAATGACAATTTCTTCAAATCGAAAACAAAATTTGATATAATTTATTTAACATAAATGATATTTCTTCCTTAAATAGACTTCACCTTTTTTTTCAAAATAGTCTTTTTCAAAAATCAAAATAAATTCAATACCTCTTTGTCAGAATTTTCAATTCAGTATTAAAAACTTCCTTTTTTTAAAAAAAAGAATCTTTAAAAAAAAGTTCTATGTCCATTGTTCAAAAGTACCCCAAATATGAATCTAAAAATGCATCCTCATAAGTATCATCATCAATGCCTTTAAGATCAATCAAATCAAATAAATGTTGATACTTAAAATGTCAACATTTTAAAGATGGATATGAGATAATTTTAAATTTAGATTGGATCTTAATCAAATAGCAAAACGAAAAGTGAACAAAAATCTATGCATTATTTTGATACGAAAAAGCAACTATTATTTGCTATCTTGAACCAAATGTATACTGCGATAAAGGGAGAAGAAATGTTGTGTTCTTTAACTCTTTACCTGATATGCCAATTCGAGGCTCTTCCATTTCAGCAGCAAATAATGATATGATGTCTAAAATATGGACAAATGAGGATACAAATACCTGATTGAGTGGAAAACATTGTGGGAAAAGAAGAAATTGCTCGTTACGAGCAATTTCTCCTTTTCCCACAATGTTTTCGAAAGGTGTCTGTTGTTGATACGTCAAAATGAGTATCTGTGGAGTAAAGGGTTAATCTATACTTAAATCATCTGTGGACACACTAAATAATTTTTTTTTACAAAAGTGTGAAAAACCTGGACAACACCTATTTATAGGGTTTCCTGTGATCTTGACAATGGGACTCTTGAGTAAAGGTTTCAAAAGATAAAAGCTTTGATGCTAACTTTACTGTAACCGTGGACGAAATGGGAAGGCTTAGTAAAATTTTAAGATGGGAATAAGCAGAGGGTATAAACAACTATACCGACGTTATCCGGATGCATCATGGCCGTGAACGCGAGACCGGAAACTGACATATGAGAGTCTCGGTTTATCCCGTCAATCAACACGTTATTTCCGTTAAATGTAACACCATGAAGGATGTCATTCTGACCAAAACTGAGCACGTGCCACATGACATCATCATTTTGACAGACATCCAGTCCCTCAAGGTTACCGTAGGATCGGCCATTTATGGCTGAAAGGATAATGGGGAAAGAAAAGTTGCACTCCTAACCAGTTAACAAAAAAATTGATCTCAAGAAATGATAAAGAAATCGAAAAAAAAGACACTTAACTCCTTACCAAACGACAAACATGTACACGTGTCGAAATTGAAAGCATTTGCAGACAACAATTCAAATGTAGCTCAAATGATGGAGTGTGTCTTTAATAGGTTAAAAAACATGACAGGAAATGAGGAAAATGCTGGGTACCAGCATTCTCTCCTTCTCCTACAATATTTCTGAAGGCTTTCTCCTTTTCCTACAATGTCTTGAAAAGGCTTTCGAGAATATTGTTTAGAAAAGGGGTTCGAGAATGTTTTCCAAAGGAGAAATGCTCCTTTAAAGAATTTCTTCTTTTACAACAATGTTTTCATTAGGCTTCTTTCTCAGGATCGTTGAGACTTGGAACTGTGTGATAAAGAGTTACGGTTGGTTAATTTGTAAACTAGATAAGTAGAAAAGGGAAGTAGAATGACATGTCCGATCATTAGTAGACGGCTGCAGCTGTATTAATATATTTCCTCTACGTTTTAACTCTTTCTTTACCTTGTCGTTACAAAGGTGGTGATGATGATGATGAAGATGATGGTGATAATGATGATGATAGTAATAATATACATGTAAATAAAAGTAATAATAGTAACGATGATGATAATAAAAATGATAATATTAATAATAATGATAAATCAATCAATCAATTAATCAATCAATCAATCAATAAAAAAGAATGAATGAATAAATTAATAGATAAAGAAATGTGAAAAAAAAGTGAGATACATCTTTCTTCTTCAAATATATACCTTTTAATATAAACATCTGTAGTAAAGAATGTAAAATATTTGTACTTGATCTCCAAGAGAGACTAAAGGGAAATATTGTTCAATAAGAAATTTGAATCCTATTCATTTTTTTTTCTGTTTGACGAGGTACATTAAACCATGAAACTGATTAAAGTTCTATTTTGCATCCTGTGATATGACCCTTTCCCCTCCTCTCCTCCAATCCAGCTTCAGATTTTCACAATTCAGATATCTGGCTAACAACTTTATTCCTCTATCACTCTTTACCATGGTTTTGATGGTTATGTGGGAAAGCAGACAGTGGTTTGCAATGTATGTTGTGCGAAATACTGTACTATCGAAATAAGCATAGATCGGCGCACTGACCATGGCGATAAAACTGCAATCAACATTGAAAACTGCGTAATTTACAATTCAATCAATCAATCAACCACATCATACGTTTTTACACGACCCTGACCAATACGGCTTTTGAAAACATTATGGGAAAAGGAAAGAAAATGATGGAAACCAATATTTTCCTCATCCATGTCCAACGGTGTATTCCATCCGTTTTAGAACAAATCGTATCATTCACCACAGTTTTATCGTTGTCTGCAAGTGCTTTCGAAATTAACAGATCTATATATTTTTCGTCTGGTGGAGAGTTCACTGATCCGATATTACTCTAGATGATAAAAAGCGCGAAAAGCGCGAAAAGGAACATTCGGACATTTGCGTAAAGTGTCATCTTAGATCAGCCTGCGCAGTCCGCCCAGGCTAATCCGAGACGGCACTATGCTACTACACTAGATATTGTGTTCAGCAAACTTGCACAAAGAAGAATAATACATAAAAATGGAAAGTGTCGTTTCGGATTAGCCTGCGCGGACTGCGCAGATGATCCGAAACGACACTTTACGCAAATGTCCGAATGCCCCTATTTGCGTGTTGCAGGCTATATAATCGGAACTTACACCTCATTATGTTGGATTCAGCAAAATCTGCGTCAGATTTGTCTGTCCTTCCAGGCACAAATGTGGCCATATTTTCATCTATGTACCAGGACAAGTTTTCGTTTATACTCGAGTAGTAAAGAAAGAGGTCTTTGTTGATATATTTCTGTGAAATAGGAGAAGTTAAAAACAAACATCAATGCATTATTGTACAGGCAAATTATTGATTCAACAAAAATACTTAAAAAGTACACAAAAAACTAACAAATGCCAGAAAAAGTACACTGATTCTCTTTGCTGCAAGATGGGGAGCATTACAGTAAAAACGAGCAACTGCTACGCCACAAATATCCAGGCCGTCAGCGGCGGCTAGGCCCGTATGGCCATAACTACACCATTACATGAATAAGCCAACCTCCATCTTTTAACTATTTTTTTCTATTTTTCTTGTCTATGCTCCGTTTTAATGCTGTCCCAAATCACCAGAACTGTTTCTAGAGACGTCGTGATTAAAAAGCAGTCTTTTTGGAAGAGGTTTCTCTATACCCATCCTTACAGCACGGCAACAGCTCCTCGTACACCTTTGTCGTACAACAGACGACAGCCCTGCTCTTGGTTGATCACTGTCTCAAGATTTCTTAGAGCCTTCGATAACCTTAAAGCATGTTATTAACAGCTCATACAGATATGCGAAAAAGTAGATAAAACCTCTCCAAACGCTATTGATCCGAACTGATAAGTGCAATAGAATAACAAAAAAAAAAAACATCAGCAGACATTAGAGCTATACACAAGATGAAAGCAAAAGCATCAAACACTCAACATCCTGGACGGTATCAACACATATGTACCTGAAGGTTGGTGACAGGGTCAAGTATCCCTGGTTTACAAATCATTAATGGACCAATCAGACCGGAGTTCACGTCACGCTGCAAGTTATAATTCGAGTAGTATAGGTAGGTCAAACATTGTGGATCAGAATCGCTAGGCGCTACCGACCATGGTACAGTAAATGTATAGATCTTCATTTCTCCAGGCATAACAACCTTCGTTGGATATGTTGAATCTGAAGTTTGGATGACATTGAAATACAAAAGATCAAAATGTAAGAATCACCAGGCGACACCGACCATGGTACAGTAAACGTACGGATTTTCATTTCTCCAAGTGTAACAACCTTTGTCGGATATGTTGAATCTGAAGTTTGGATGACATTGAAAAACAAAAGATCAAAGTGTGCATTGTGGATCAGAATCACCAGGCGCTACAGACCATGGTACAGTGAATGTATAGATCTTCATTTCTCCAGACATAACAACCTTTGTTGGATATGATGAATCTGAAGTTTGGATAATATTGAAATACAAAAAATTAAAGTGTGAATTGTGGATAAGAATCGCCAGACAACACCGACCATAGTACAGTAAAAGTAGGGATCTTTTTTTCTCTAGTCATAACAACCTTTGTTGGATATGGTGAATCCGTATTTTGAATAATATTTATCGAAATTTACAAAATATTATTGTGTGCAAAATTGGCAGTAATTTCAAATATTGGTGTTGTAGCAGTATACTGAATCACGGTCGAGTTTCTGAATCGGAAAAAAAAGACGACCCTTTCCAGGAAACAATTTTGGATTGCCATCTTCTGGATGAAGACAGAAAGGATTAAAAGTCCAGCAAAGGAAGTAAAAAGCAGCCATGTTTACTCTTTGTTTATGAAATCGACATCTTTTTACAACAACATCATGGTGGTATGATGGAATGTATTGAAACTATCATAAATATTGTGCACGATGCTAAGATACAGTTATCTTTAAGCCCAAAGAAAATTGGATTTTACTTACCATCAGCGACACAAATTTGTACGATATTATCATAAAAAGGCAGTTTTCGTTACCTAGCACTAACTTTCCTCAAAATAAAGGCAAAAACAATGTTACAGTGTGATTCATATATCTGAGTTGAAAGTGGAACAGATTAAAATGTTTTTATGTTGAAGAAATATTTTCAAGAATTAAAATAAATGACTTACTAGTGTACTTCATTTCGATTCCATTTTCCGTGTGATTCATACTCGTGCCTTGCAGGTATATAGATACCGGTCGAGGTGTTCGATTTTGCAAATATATAGAGATGGTGTCACCGACCTCAGCTCTGATAATCGGTCCAAGAATTCCTAAATGCTTTTCCGAGTCAGGTCGAACCTTTTGAGTCTGAAACTGCCAGTCTACATACTCTACAAAACGAGACTTCTTGTATGTCCCACCTATCCGAGAATTGGTTTGTCCGAAGTATTTTTCAGATGTACTGAAAGGTTAAAATTTGCATGATTGCGTTCCACCGCCGAGCTACATTTCCCATGAAACAAGCCGGTGATCTGTTCTTTTATCTTTCATTTATCATTATTTTTAGATTCAAAACAAAATCATGATATGCAATTTTTTTGGAACTATTTTTCGTTCTTGATGTACATACTGTAAAAAAAGCGGAACATTTTCATGTAAACATATATATAAAGTTACACGTATGTCTATGATTAACACATTCTGGACTACATCTCATGAGATACAGTTATGTGTTGAAAGGAATCTGACATGAGTTGGCATATAAGGTAAAAAAGTATTAAATTGTCCATAAAAAAATGGCAGTCAGCTCGCCAAAGACCCACTTTATAACACTAAATAAGACTGACCTGCGCCCTGGCAAAATTTATTTAAAGGCATTGCTTAAGTGCATTATACCAAGCAATTCATCCTGTTATCGTGGGATGATATTTAAAATTTTACTTGTTTAAAAACCGTTATCAAGATAGATTGGTCCATTTGCACACAGAAAATTGAAAGTCAGCAAAAAGTATTGACTCAGGTCAGCGTGCGCAAATTGCGCACGCTGACCTGAGTCGAAAATTTTTGCAGAGGCATTGAGCCCCTCAATTGCGTTTCCAATGTCAACTCATGTCAGACCCTATATGTACCTTCATAAACAAGAATTCTCATAGATTTAAAAAAAAATAGAAATGCCGTTCTGCAATAAAAGAGAACTGTGAACTTTCCATAAGCAAGTTATTACCTTCCCGGCCCTGTCAAACTGCCGCCATCATACATGTTCATGCCGGATGGAGCGTAATTCCAGACTTCACTTTCTGCTCTGATATAGTATGTACGGATATTACCGGTGAGCGATTGTTTAACATCTTTACTACCACAGTCATTCACATACAGAAATTGTGTCATTCCGCCTGAAAAGGGTATCAATACTTGATGATGATAATGATGATGATGAATTTCATGATCATGGTGACACCGAGGACGATGAGGTGAAGTCATAATGAAGCATCATAATGAAGCATCATCATCATCATCATCATCATCATCATTCTTCTTCTTCTTTTCTTCTTCTTCTTGTTCGTTTTCAGTTGGCTAAATCAGGCTATTTGACCAATCATATAAAGCGTACCTTTTTATTCTATATTGCCGATATTCTTTTTTCAATTGGTTGGCCGACATTTCAAACATATTTCTTTTAATCTATATGAAAATCTTCTGCTAAGGTTGTAAATTCATACATGAATTCTACTCATTATATATCTCGCAATAATTTATCTTCCTTTTTTTTTTTCGCTGTTACAACGGAAATGCAGTACTTATTTACTGACAGCGAAATGCTTATCTGTTAGAAATTTGTAATGCCATTGATTTTAGCCCTATTTTAAAGTCTTTCGTGATGTCGTCTCTTATACTCTAACCTAGTTTCATACCAACTCTGTACTTTTTTCGGGAAAATGTAGTGTATAAAAAAATTTTAGCTATTCGTCGACCTTCTATTTTACATATTAAACCAGCCGCATGGCTAGAACTTTCACCCTAAAGTGAATCAAGACTTGAATTTTACAAGTCCTATGCTGTACCACTTGAGCTACATGTATGTATGCTGGTCGATTCCTGCCAAAGTTATAGTTTACCTACCTTTATAGTGCGCAGTGTTCAAACATGCGATAAGCCATCTTCCTGGATTTTCTGGTACCATTTCTACCGCCTTGAATGTGGCTGGAAATAGTCCTAGAACAGCCGTCCTGCAAGGGGGTGTTAAAATTTTGACACGTTTAAGCTATTTTGAGGCAATATATAGGAGCTTTAATACATCTTTGAGATACATGTATATTGTACCAAATAAGTCATTACATAATTGATGATCCATAACATCTATTTTGTATAAAGACCGACTGAATCATTAGGTATGATGGCCGTTGAACATCCGGAAAATTGACCGATGGCAAAATGTATCGAACCAGGCCAGTCACTCTTAATACTTTGCCAAACGACAAAATTTTAGACAATCTCCGAGCAGAGTTGTCGTTCGTTACTCTCATACATCTCTGCAATGGGCTAAATGATAAGAATCTTATCAAACCGAGGAGAATATGTTTTCTTACTGCTTAACTGTTTCATGTATAACATAATAAAGCAGACAAAGAAAATATGATTCTGGATACATTATAGGTGCATTCAATCTGATGAATTTACCTGTATACAATGGAAATATTTTTTTCAAGCTTCTTTACTGAACAGAATCTTACGCCAATTGTAACAAAAATGGCTGCGCCCATGAATGATGACAACAGTTTCGGTACACCTATTGAGCTTAGCTTGTATGATTAAAAACAAGTTATCGTCCTTTAAAAGACATTTAAGCTTTCAAAAAATCTCTCTTTTTCTCATTTCCTACCACTAAGTCTGATTGGCCGTATGCTGTTTGAACAGCACACAAAACAATCAACATTGGTCTTTCTTTCACCGGCGTTTGAGTCGCCATTTTGAGTTTTGGTCATGTGACGAAAATATCGCGTGATGACGGACTACTTTCTGAGCCCACTACAGATGTAAATGTGAATGATCCGTAGTGCAAGAGAGTGAATTTTAGACTGGTGCAGATTGAAAGCACTTGCAATGACAAAATAAACTAAAGTCAAAAATTAAAATTTGTTTGCAGCAGGGTAGAACAATTGTGGGAAAAGGAGAAAATGCTGGTTACCAGCATTTTCTCCTTTTCCCACAATGTTTTCAAAAGGCTTCTTTTTTAGGGTCGTAAAAACCAGGGATTGTTTGGTATAAGGTTAAGATTTGAAAAAAAGGAAGGTACACAGAACGTATACTTATCCCGTAGTAGTTCCGTTGCTCGGTTGGATGATACTTGTTAAACCACCTTTGGTATTTTCTTTACTAAAATAATGCGCGCGCATCTCTCCATCCCCTTGTCTATTTTAGCCACGTTATTTTACCATTGAAATCTCAGTAAATCAAGAAGTGCATTATCAGTTTGCAATTACGTATTTCTTCTCTTTATTTTACTAAATTGTGATCCGTTTTGCCCCTGTAAAATAAATGCAGAGGTGGGGGGATAAAATGAACAGGGGGGAGGAGGGGATAAATATGTACGTTTTTCCTGTTAATATAATTAAGATTTCCGAATACTTTTCCGATAAACTCTTAAACTAGAGTTTCAGATGAACTTTTCAATCGTATGAATGTTGCTATCATTGACTGATTGTAATATGCTTGCATCGTATAGTTCTTACCTGTGTTTTTCATACAAGAATGTTTGCCCCTGAATATTGAAGGGATGGATATTTTTGTTCAATGAGAAAGCATACAGTGCAACCTTTTCGCCTTTGCAAACTTCGAACCCTGGGATATTTCCATACATGTAACCTGAAATAGAATGAATATATAACACGTATATGCATTTCTATTTCCAGTAAATATGATCAAACATCAATAGCATATACAGGTGTACTGAATCTGAGACTGTAGGTTTGAATTAAAAGAATGCCTTTATTGAGTATTTAAAAAAAAACATAATATTAGTTGTACGGTCAGGTGGCAGGAGACTTGGAAACTTGTTCGCGGCTGTGGTGAATCATGTCACCCCGAGCCGAAGGCGTGGTGGCGACATGATTCACCACAGCCGTGAACAAGTTTCCAAGTCACCCGTCACCTGACTGTACAACGAATTTTTGTTAAACTGCAAAGCTTTAACATGCCAACATTTCTTAAGCGAAATTTACCCGTTTTTCTGGTTAAGAAAAATGAGTGCGCTGACAGTAGAATTTCCCGTCTGAGTGGCCCAATGCAATAAAAACTGATGTCATTGAGAACTGACGTCACCGAAACCATGATAATACGTGCTAAAACGTGCAGATCGACGCATAATCTTGATGTTAATCTTGATCAACGGCGCCAATTTGGATGTTGTGTTGATAGTGTAGTCATGTATACGGGGCTCCCAAAAGGGAGTTAGATTGTGTTATACAGATCCTGGTTTGGCAGTGTACATGATATATATGTTCGGGGCATAATTTATTATTCAATCAGATCACAAGAAATTTCTCTGCAGTATAATAATGATTAACGTAGGAACCTTAAACTCATTCTGGGGCTTCTTAGGACATTAAAACCAGTTAAATGACGAAGTGGAATGCCTCTAACAGGACAATGCATTGCTATTTTTATGTCCAGGGCCCGCACTTAAAAGACTTGACTTCAAGCTGAAATAAGTTCATGCTCAATCTGTAAATCTAATTATCACCCCAGACAGAGAGAAATTTGAATTTAAAGCAGAATTTAGATAGGAGGGCAGAGAAAAGCTCTAGTAGTATAAAAAAGTTAGTACAGCCAATCGCCAGCGAAACAACGAATTTAAGTGCACCACTGCGATTTACAAACCGCTGTACTAGATGTTTCTATTTTGACATGTGAACCATAATTTGTTAAAAGGGCTTCACGGCATTTGCAATAAGTCTGGACCAAAGTCAGCATGCGCAGTCCGCGTAGGCTGACCTGGAATGAAATGTTTCTCCGGTGGTCAGTTCTCTGAATGTAAAAGAACTGGTACAACTCATGATTTAGTAAGTTTTTTAAACAAAATAGATTTCATTAATTCGTGATAACATGATTACTTGCTGGGTACGTTGCATCAAAAGGATGCAGTGAAGCCCTTTTTCCCAGAGCACTGCTCATATCAAAGTTAACAAGATGTTTGATAGATGCATACCGTTTACTGAATCCCTTTCCAAACTCAAAACAAATGTCTCATCACCCGAATCAAGCAGGCGCTTGCATTCAGCTGGGTCGCCACAACGCTGTAAATTCTCTTCCGTAAGCAACGAGTCAGCTTCGTCAATGGAGTCAAAATATAGAACAAACTCATGGTCAACGTCTCCTCGGATTCCTCCTGCTGTCAAAGTACCTGTGAGATTAAGCACATTATTATACATCTCAAAATGTTCCAGCTCAAATGGATTCGTCGGACGTGGAAAAAAATCACACACGACAAAATACAGAATAATATTTTTATAAAAAATACAGACGACATAAAGTTGTCAGCAAATAGACATGGGACCTTGATATAAACATATCTACATATTTGGCCAATCACAAATAACTATTTATTCATTTGTTATCATTTCCAAAAGTAGGTCAAACGCCAGTGTATACAGCCACGCCGAACAAAAAAAAAATCCATATCTTGACAGTGTCAAGCACAGATCTTCTAAAGGTTGGTTGAAAGTTGTCAGGTTGCTATGCTTTTTGCTTAATTTTTAACTGATTTTGAACTTCATTTTCCTGTCAAGAACTAACACTTGGATCAGCTTTACAAAAACTTTTTGTCACCTGCAAAAAAAAAGCATACTTCTAAAGGGTACGATTTAAAGTATTTTTCTTCACACTCGCTTTATTTCATTTTGGACGTTTCTAGACCTTTGAAAAATGGTCGCCAAGCACTCTTTGTTTTACCTTGTTTGCAGATAATCAGCAATCCCAGAAGTCCAGCGTTCACTTCCTGGTCTGGATACTTATGAGAGTGGTACGAAAACAGGATACAGTTGTCGTCATCGTCACGTGGAGCAAAGTCCGCATCCAATTTCCAGGTCAGGGTCACTGCCTGACCTTTCGGTACACCATCTTCGAATTTACTTACATTGAACGTTGCATCTTCATAATAAGCCCCTTTAAAACAAGTTGCATTTGTGACGTTTGAACTCTATTCAGTTTATAAAACGATACATTTGACAATCTAATTTCACCCTTTATCGTGCTGAAACTATAGAAGCAACTTTCTGAGTCAGAAATAGGAGCCATCTTCAGCTAGTTTGGTCTGAATTGAATAAGAATATAATGTTGTTAATTCTATTTCTATAACCAATAGTCCTTAGTCCTAAGCTGCTTAAGAGCCATAATGGATTTAAGTTACTTGGCTTAAAAAGTTGGATTAAGCTGTATATGTGATGTTCGATTTGATATTGAAAGGGGAAGAAAAAAAAAAAGACAAAAAGACAGAAAATTAAGAAAAAAAAAGACGAGAATGAATATAAGTGACCAAGACGAGACGAATGCTTTAATAATGACCTCAACCAGGCTTATGAAATTAAAGGTTTTATTTGTCTTTTATCTTCGTATGAGAATACTGAGAATACCTTTTTTCCCGACTGAAATAGCGTTTGACAAGTAATCTCACAAAATTTCGAAAAGTTTATGTCCCGGATCGCACTGCATGTTCTACGAAGTCTGGTTCGAGATCTGCACCTTCCTCAGAATCTATGCCATGCTCAGCAATATATAACTCTTTCCCAACCAAATAATAAGTTACACTTTTTTCAAAGGTTACAAATACACTTCCGCTGCAAGATGAAGAACTACTAGAGCAAGATGAAGAACTACTAGAACAAGATGAAGAACAACAAGAACAAGAACAAAGTAATGGACAGTATAAATCAGAGATCAATATTCACTTTCTGCGCAGTCTGGTCTTGATAATTGGAGTGCAACACGCGAAAAAGTGCATTCGGACATTTGCGTGAATTGTCGTCCCGGATAAGCCTGCGCAGTCCGCGCAGGCTAATCCGGGACGGCACTTTACGACTACATTAGATTTTGTGCTACAGTAGACTTGCGTAAAATAGAAAATCACAAAAAATCGGAAAGTGTCGTTTGCAGGCCAATTATATAATATCAGCAAAAGCTTCTTGTGTCGTCTACAGTAAGGAAAGAGCTAAGGATTAGCTTACCTTCGTTAAATTTGTCATATCTAGCCCCGTGTGGGTGAATTGTTACCGGATGGTCGACTGTGTTCCGGAAATGAATACGTAAAATTTCCCCTACTTCTCCACGGATTAAGGGACCTAGAAAGCCCATGTGGACGGGACTACGGACCTCTGTGGTGTATGAATCATCTGTGTACCGTTTGTAGACATATTTAAACGCTGTACTACCGATCCTATTTGGACCTGGTATTAGTGAGTCGTTTAAGTATCTGAAATTGAAAAAAAAAATCTATTTTAGACTAAATTTTGAAGAAGAAGAAGAAGAAGAAGAAGAAGAAGAGAGAGAGAGAGAGAGAGAGAGAGAGAGAGAGAGAGAGGGATCAGAAAAAAGACGAAAAAGATGAAAAGAGAAGATGCATCTTTAATAGACCTAGTGGCGTTAGCACGACCATGAATATCGAAACAGCATCGTAGACCTAGCTATTAGATGAAACAACAGTTGAGGCCTAAGAAGAAGATATACTGAATAATAGGACAGATGACAATATTCTTACGAACAAAGTCCGTGACAAAGAAACAAATAAATGCATAGCTCAAGTACAAATCGCATCTGGTGGGATTCCAACCCATGAAGGACAAATATCCTGTTTTTTCGAGGATTAAAAAACCTTAACCTCTGAGCCAAATAGATATCTCTCAGACGCAGTTGTCAGGTATTGTATTTAAATCGGGACGAAGCTGTGCATGAAGGAGTGGTCTCCAGTAACAATATTACATGGGATGAAAACTGAAGAATCCTAAAAGGGAAAAGGAGAATACGAACCTGAACAAGGGAATCAAGAAGAGAAATGTGGTTAGAATCTTCTGTTATGCAGTGCAGCTTCATATTAAATTGAAATCAAAGAAACTCTAGCCGCAGAATTGACACAATGCGAAAGTCAAGTTGTAGAAATTATTCATAACATATAAATATATAGATATTATTAAGATTTTGATAATATGTTACAGTGGAATCTGTCAGTTCTAGAAGCTGATAGAAAAATGTATTGTCAAACTATAACAAAACATGACATCTTTCGTTGTAGTTTTACAATCCATGTTTCTGTCATCGACCGGAACTTTGACGGAATGACTGTAACACCTTGTCAGACAGACCAATAAAAATCCATACTTTATCCAAGTCGTCTGTATTCTTACTGCCGAACTGTCTACATTTGGCAGCAAGTGTGCTGTTAGCATTGTGGGTAAACTGTTACTTACTCATCTCTAGAGTTGACAAGGTTTTCTCCGGCTGGTAGATAGTCCCAGACTATTTTCTCAACCTGTATGTAATAATCTCTGTGTTTTCTGACGTCGAATCCTGGAATTGTCCCTGGCTTTTCCAGAAATCCGTGGACAACAAAGACATTCACCATGAGTACCACGGTAGATAAATACATTTTTAAAAGATCCATAAAGTAACACTTAAGAATTAACTAAAGAAAAAGTTTTAGATATATTTTCTGCTCAAAAGCCTTTTATGTAAGACGTTGCCATATAGACACAGTTGTGTTTTAGTGCTGATATCTTAAGTAGTCTGTATTTAGGACTTCCTCTGTTGAAAATAATCAACGTGTTCTTCAAGGCAGACCTTTATTTACGTCAACCTGCACTAAGTTCTTCTCTTTATACCACAAAGGGAGAGCATTGCCTTCAACTCTTGAACATATTTATAAATTTGACGTGTTTCATGCTCCCCCCCCTTCAGAAATGATAAAAAAATATACAAATATTTGGTCTTTAATTAAGACCTTCAACGGCAAAAGAAACATTTTCACGATCAGAATGGGTGTTTCCATGCAGCCTGACATTGATCTACAGCTTATAGAAAAGCTGTTTATTTCATCTATGGCAATGAAAGGGTTTGCTGTCAATCAAAAACACATAGTAACAAAAGATTGCATTTTGACAAATAAAACCTTATCAGTGTAAGCATTTAATATGAAGTAAACGTCGTGCATTTTTCACAAGAGATAGTAGCCTTTCATGGCGAAAACCTGTTTTTAGACACGTAATAATTCAAAGATAGCGTTTCACAATGAGTTCAAACCAGTTTACAGTTGTCGCCAGAAAGAGCACATAGGCAGCAATAAAACTAGTCTCCAAAGTTTTGCCAAGACAAAGAAAATGAAGAAATTAAATAAGAATAATGAAACTACTTTTAAAGATTGCAAACGGTTCACACATTTCTCTTGCTTTGTATGCAAGCAACGAAAAACAACGCATGACAAGTGGAATTGTCAAATTCAAAACATGCAACACCAAAACGTGTGTATACTCACAGAAATATCATCTTGACCGTCACAGATCTGTAGGGCATTCTGTTGTTACACGACTTTGACTTTCGTCTGTACTTTCCTTTGAGCAAGTATTCTTATGAACATTCTTGGTTTATTTTCAGGAATACCCTAAGTTTGACAGTAATAACATCTGATTGACGAAAGCAGCCGTAGAGAAGTTGCATTACTTTCTAACTCTAAATATAGACTACAATGAATTTAGGATTGGTTGGTGAATAGCCCTGACCTATTTTCATTTGTAATATGTTGCGCTGAGTCGATTCGATCTCGTTGTTTAAAGCTTATGTTTTGAGAAAAAGACCTTATTTTCCTGTGTATATGTCACCTCAGTCGTTGACCATAACAGTTTGTGTGCGTCTGAAATTTTTGGTGTAGAACAACGTATTTTATGATAGTGTTAAATTCTCGTGATCTGATTGATTAATATGCCCTGAACACATATATCATGTACACTAGCAAAACCGGGTCCGTGAAGTTGACTCAACGCGCAGTAATCGACATTCAGCTCAACACCAGCCTTGTTGAGCCAGCTCGACATTCCATCTCAAGGACCAGCTCAACGGCAAAAATACATACATATTTTAGAATCAAAGTACGTTGAGCCAGCTCGACATTCTAGCTCAACCGCCAGCTCAACAGCAAAAATACTAGATCCATGTCCATTAAGCCAACTCGACATTTCAGCTCAACCGCCAGCTCAACATTAAAGAAATAACTTATACATATGTTTCGATCAATGTCCGTTGAGCCAGGTCGACATTCCAGCTCAACAGCCAGCTCAACAGCAAATATACATTTCTACGTCAAAATCAAAGTCTGTTGAGCCAGCTCGACATTCCAGCTCAGGCGGCAGCTCAACAATAAAAACAGTGCATATGTTTCGATCAATGTCCGTTGAGACTGCTCGACATTCCAGCTCAACCGCCAGTTCAAAAGCAAAAATACATATATTATGTCAAAATCAAAGTCTGTTGAGCCAGCTCGACATTCCAGCCCAACTGCCAGCTCAACAGTAAAAATAATGCATATGTTTCGGTGAATGTCCATTTAGACAGGTCGACATTCCAGCTCAACCGCCAGCTCCACAGTAAAAATAATTATTCATATGTTTCGATCAATGTCCGTTAGGCCAGCTCCACATTTCAGCTCAACAGCCAGCTCAACAGCAAAAATACATATTTTTACGTATTATTACTGTTGAGCTGGCGGTTGAGCTGGAATGTCGAACTGGCTCAACAGACTTCGATTTTGATGTATTTTAGCTGTTAAACTGGCTGTTGAGCTGGAATGTCGATCTGTCTCAACGGACATTGACTGAAACATATGTATAAGTATTTTTACTGTTGAGCTGGCGGTTGAGCTGGAATGTCGATCTGTCTCAACGGACATTGACTGAAACATATGTATAAGTATTTTTACTGTTGAGCTGGCGGTTGAGCTGGAATGTCGATCTGTCTCAACGGACATTGACTGAAACATATGTATAAGTATCTTTACTGTTGAGCTGGCTGTTGAGCTGGAATGTCGATCTGTCTCAACGGACTTTGATTGAAACATATGTACATGTATAATTATTTTTACTGTAGTGATGGCGGTTGAGTTGGAATGTCGAGCTGGCTCAACAGACTGATTTTGACATATATATGTAATTTTGCTGTTTAGCTAGCTGTTGAGCTGGAATGTTGCGCTGGCTCAACGGACATTGATCGAAACGTATGTAAATATTTTTCTTTTGAGCTGATGGTTGAGCTGGAATGTTGAGCTGGCTAAACGGACATTGATCGAAACATATGTATAAGTATTTTTGATGTGGAGCTGGCGGTTGAGCTGGAATGTCGAGCCGGCTCAACGGACATTGATCGAAACATATGTATAAGTATTTTTACTGTTGAGCTGGTGCTTGAGCTGGAATGTCGAGCTGGCTTACCAGACTTTGATTTTGACACACATTTTTTTTTTTCTGTTGAGCTTGCTGTTGACCTCGCGTCTCTACTTGCTCTCCGCAGCTAACCATTTCCTCAACTAACACAGCTAAGACAGTAGCTGTTGCAACAGCCATCATGACAATTTACTTTCATTTCGATAAGGTTTAGGACAATGTTCTGAACAAGCTCCACTTAGAACATACTTCTGGAAAAGCGAACTGTGTTCTGAAATATTCCTTCAGCACCTTCCAGAACAGCGTCCCAGAACACAGAACATTGTGCCAGAATAGGTGAAAGGAATACTTGTTACTTGTAGCACGGGATTGGTCCTGTTCACACTGTTTTTAAAATGCCGACTGCAAGGCACAATAACAGTAATAAAATGAGCCATGGCCTGGCAATCAGGAGTTTAACCTTTAGACTGCTAAGCGCGACTCGCTGACCTTTTGTGGAGAGTGTAGATCAATATTAGACTGCACACAACGGGGCAGGATGATTAACCATAACCTTGAACAAGTTTCCAAGTCCTCTGCCGACTGACTGTACAATTGAGAATGTCCTTAAACGTCACCCTTCCTCTTACCTCGTCCCATACCGAGAGATATTGGCAACGTTGGTATGACACAAAAGACCCAAAATGCACCTGTCAGTTAATTCACTACCAAACGACAAAATTTAAGGTTTGTCCAAATCGAAAGCATTTGCAGACGACAAAATAAAAGTCCCTGAAAATTTGAAATTTGTTTTGTGAAGGGAAGAAAACATTGTTGGAAATGCAGGCTAGTTCTCCTTTTCCTTCGTTTGTTTTCTAAAGGCTTCTTTCTCAGGGTCGTCAAACGTAGGGATTGTGTGGTAATGAAATAAACATCTTGGCACCATAGGCGAGAGCAGTGACTTATGCAAAGGACACACAGGTAGATCAAGATCAGACTGAACGTTGAACAGACTGCACAGAAATTGCTGGCTACCAGAAATATCTCCTTTTTTCCCCATTTTTTTTTTTTTTTTTTCAAATAAACCTACTCCAACCGGGGTCGTAAAAACACCACAGGGTGTGTCACTGGGATATTGATTGATTGTATGGTGTCTAAAGCCATTCTCAGCATTACTTAAGTTATATTGCTGAGTCCAGTGCACCTATCCATGCTTTCCTGAAGTTTCTTTATCAGTTCACTGCACAGTCTTCTTTCCAAGCCACTGGCTGCTTTCCCACATAATCATCGTCGAACGGTCAGCGGTAGGAGAGGGATAAATCCTGTCGTAATGACTATCATCAATCCTCAGAAAGAAATTGACCGAGCCGGGGATCGAATCCGCGACTACCTGTTCTCAAGTCATGCACGCTACCTTTTTAAGCCACCTGGGATAAGTGACTCATAGAGTCCTCTGGAGGTATTGATACTGCAGAGTACGATACACGACAATAAAACTGCTACGATGACAGTGCAAATTTAATAGACAAAATAAAGGACAGAATTAATATATACATAATTTGAATCATGTTCCGTCGAAAGGGGCATAACTCATTCCCTTTATGCATTATACCAAGTTAGTTATCACAGACATAATGATAGATCTACAACAATCTGATTTATGATGTGAAATCGTCCTTAGACATAGAGAAAGGTTACAAATATCAAAAAGTTTCGACCCAGGTCAGCCTGCGCGGACTGCGCAGGCTGACCTGGGTCGATACTTTTTGCAGATTCATTAAACTACTTTTTCAGACAGTATGGCTCATATTTCAATGATATGAAAAATTAATCTCATGTAATATATGTCACCTAGAAATCGTATAAGTAGCCACCATTCCATCACGTGTATGTTCACCCACGTGACAGTGTACAAGCCAAGTGCCCGGATTTGAGGCAAACATTTCAACAGTTTCATAAGTCCCCGGAAACACCTCTACTACGTCACCTTCGTGTGTCGTTCCGGATCTATATGTGTAAGTTTGGCCATGGAAGTGAGCCGTATGTATATCCTCGTTTTCTCCAAGACCCATTATATACCATGCTATGTTATCTCCTAACTTAGCTGTAAGTCCTTTAATATTGTTATAAATAAGACCATTTATTGAATCATATTTATTGCTTTCTTCGAAGTCTGCAGTACTTGTGTCGGTTGTGGGACAGTTTTCTTGAATGTTTTTATTGATGTACCAACTTTCATTCTCATTAAAAGCTTGGAATAACAATGCAAACTCTTTTTCAACTGAATCAGTTCTCTTACCGTTAGAATCTAAAATGTTTTTTCGACATATGACAATTGGCCCAACCAGCCCTGAGTAGATATCTTTTACAGGATTAACAGCAGAATGGTACATCATATTTTTACAATTAGCTTCATTTGGCGCCGGTCCGGAAGTGACAGGAACTTCCCATCGGTAAACAAATGTACTTCCAGGTTGAACGGTGTCACCGGAAGCATCAGAGACACCATCACTGTACAACATTCCTTCGTTTGTTTTATTGTATCTCAGACCTTGAGCATGGATTGAATAAGGCCTGCTGGCCATATTCTTGAAGACAACTTCTATGATGTCACCTACTTCAGCACGGATAAATGGACCAAGGACTCCCAAATGCATGGTTTCGTTTGTAACAGGTTTCTCTTGTGCAAAAGTTGCATCTGTGAATTCCCTGTACAAAGCCTTTGTGTAAACGCTGCCGATAAATTTACCATCTTTCTGAACTCTGTTGAACTGGTCCCTGTATATAAAAGAAGTGGCATAGTATAATATAGTTTTTGTACCCCATTTCTTTATTTCTCAGAATCTTCAATTAGATTTTTCAAGAATAGAATAAGGTAACTTAAATGTCTTATACAAAATTACCATTTTTTTCAAGCTAAACAGGAGGTTCTACTTGTATCATCTTCTATCAATGAAAAGCAAATTCCGCTTGAAAATTACGACAAGATTCAGGCATGATAAGTCAAACATTGCCTACTAATAAAATCATTTTTGTAAATCACATTACAATATTTGTAAATATTTAAGACTTACGAAGATCTATTGCTGAAGTCCTCTCCAGTAAGTGGATGAATGGTTGATGGTGCGTAGTTCCATTTACGTTCTACAGCCGCTATGTAGTACCTTCTGGTTACCCCGCTAGTTTGGAAGTACGGTCGTCGTGTATTGCCACATGTGTTGACTGTGTACATGGCTTTCATCCCAGCATCAAAATGATAGTCGTTATGACAGCTGATGGCCCATTTTCCTAAAAAGAGAAAAAATCATGAGTTTATTTACTATAATTATTCTGATCGACGAACAAACTCTTTAATGGGCAAAAAAGTTTTAGACTTGAAAGTGTTAAAAGCATTTATAGACAACGTACAGGTATTAACTTGACTCAAACGATGAATTTCTATTTAAAGGGGTTGAAAAACATTGTGGAAAAGGAAGAAAAATACTGGTACGCAACTTTTCTCCTTTTCATATTATAGTTTTAAAAACCTTCTACCTCAGAGTCGTAATCCCACAAGATCTTTTGCAAAAGTGCTCGAGGAACTATTGGTAAATTAAACACATAAAGTTTACTTAGTTCTTGTCTTCTGTATCAGGCTTCTCAATGCTAATAGAGAAAGATATCAACGGTATCGGAGTAGTTCTAGATAGTATCGCAAATCTAATGCTTTTGTTGAAAATCCCATGAAAGTCAATGGTTTGTTTTATATTGTACGGATAAGTGAAGACAGACAAAATTTTGTATGCGTTTTTTACCATTTTTGTTGTTGTTGTGTGAACTTTGACATACCTACCGAAGTCAATAAATGCTACTAATACAGTAATTCATAGCTTACCAACGTTATCTGGATGCATCATGGCACTGAAGGACAAACCGGAAATGGTCATGTGGGAGTCTCTGTGAACGCCGTCGATCATGACGTTATTTCCGTTGAACGTGACTCCGTGTAATCCTTCCGTTTGGCCAAAACTCATTACGTGCCATACAACATCATCATATTTACAAACGTCAAGGCCTTCCAAATTACCATATGATCGTCCGTTTATAGCTACATTGAGGGAAAAAAAGAAAAGGTTTGTTGAAGTTTTTGGATCATACTAATAACGATTTAAAGACACATTAGGTTTCCTGACTCTTTTTGCTTGTAACGAGAATTTGAAAATCTCTAGTTAAAAAAGAATCTATTTTATACGAAAGATGCAATACACCATTTTGTGGAAAAGCAAATTGAAATTTGACCAAACATTTTGTGAAAAAGCAAAATGAAAAGCAGATTTACCATTTAGTGGACCAACAAATTGTTTTGCAGAAAAAAAAAAAATTCTATTTAAGACAGGTGCCATCCATGTGTGGTCTTCAAAGACTTTCAATGTGAAAGAGTTGCCATTATTATCGTCTTATAAGATAAATGACATATAAGTCTCAGTTAATTATGATTAATTATACATGTATTTCATGTACGTAAAAAGCACTTGCATCACCTTCAGACAATCTCTGCTTCTGTGCAAAGGCTACTTACATCTCATGATATTAGACTCGACAAAATCAGGATCGGACTTGTCGGTTCTTCCAGGTGCCATTGTCGCTGTATTGTCGTCAATATACCAAGAGAAATTCTCGTCGATGCTCGAGTAATACAGAAACATCTCTCTCGTTACGTATTTCTGCAAGAATTATTAGATTATGAGGGTTAACCCTTTACCCCATGAGGCATTTCAATGGTATCTCTAACTGACCCTAAATAACAGCAAGGATGAAGCTGTTTCTTATGTGTATACGACACCTTTTGATAGTGTAGAAAACATTGTGGCAAAAGTTGAAATTGCTCGTCACGAGCAATTTCAAATTTTGCAACAATGTTTTCCAAAGGCTCCTACAAGCAATGCGTAGAAATGAGTATCTATGGAGTAAAGGGTTAACAGATTATCTCGAGTTCCAATATTATTTCTAAAAAAATCTCGATGTAGGCGCTGATCTGGCAAGCCTTTGAAAAAAAAGTGAAGCAGCAATGCTAGTAGCGCCTTTTATTGTTAAGACTGAAGTCATATATTTAACGTAACCAAAGACATACTTCAATGCTCAAAACACATCATGAATTACACTTGTGTTTTGCACGTTGTCACAAGCGTTCTGCACAGTAGTATTGTAAGACAGTTAAGAATTCTTGTTTGTGCATATTGTTAGGGGAGACTACTCCTTCATGCATGACTTCGTCCCGATTCAAATACAATACCTAAAATATGCATAAGGGAGTTAGCTTACAGGTTTTTGTATTGGTCTTTTAAACCTCAAAAATCGAGCAAATTTGTCCATTATTGGTTCGAATCCCGCCCGGGTTGGTTTGTATTTCAGCTTTGCAATTGTCGCGAACTTTCATGTTCGTAAGATGAGGCTAGTCTCAGATCAGCCATTGAACCATTAATCCCATTTGTTGTCCAAAAACGGGTTTTCTGCCTAATAATAAGGCTTTTAGTCATCAATGAATGATGACTTTAAGAGGAGTGTGTTACTGGAGACCACTCCCTTATGCATGGCTTCGTCCCGATTTAAATACAATACCTAACAACTGCGTTAGGGAGATACCTGTATATTTGTAGCTCAGTGATTATGGTATTGGTATTTCAAACCTGGAAAAACGGGGATATTTGTCGGCATGGGATCGAATACCGCCAGAGGCGGTTCGTGTTTCAGCTATGCATTTATTATCAACGTTCAGGTTCGTAACAGGGGATAAGATACTGATAAACCAAGAAACCGAAGAATTCTTACTACAGTGCACTGTAGTATAATAAACAGGCACAGGAAACGAGGGAGGAGTATCAAACATAGGTAAAAAGAAAAACAGAGGCAAAAACAAAAAACGGCGTAAATGAACCAGATAAAGTAAAAAAGCAGATAGATACAGAGATAAAGATGACACCGACAACTTAGAATAGAAATAAGAATAATATTCAAACTACCTGAAGTCCTGTCGTAGGATCCAAGACGTTCGGTTTACAAATCAGTAAGGGTCCTACCAGACCGGAATTGACGTCACGTTCCATATCATAATTCGAGTAGTACAAGTAGGTCAAACATTGTGGATCAGAATCACCAGGAGCTACCGACCATGGCACAGTAAAAGTGTATGTCTTAGCATGTCTTGGCATTGCTATTTTTGTGGGATTCGTCGAGTCTGTGTAAGGTAATTAATAGAATAACGATGTCATATAAACGACAGCTGTAATTAGCAAATAATATCTAATATGCACTTAAGAAAATGGTAAGCTTCTGCCCATATTTAATTAAAGAAAAAACCTTGTAATATTTATGCCAATATCTTGAGGACCAGATCTAGGCTAAATATTGTTATAGAATCGGCCTTTGTGGAATTCTTCAGAAATCAGAGCACTGAAAGTACTTAAGCTTCTTTGGCAAACGCTGAACAATTCTAAAGCACAATCTCTCTTGGATAAAAAAGCCTTTGGAGACAAAAGATTCAATACCCTAGAAACATTGAGGTTTGCTTTTAATCACTTTTATTATATCAGCGGTTATGCTTGTTTTGTCTCTGGTTAAAGAACGTAGCCATGCCGGCTGAGAGTTTTTCAATTTTTAACATCTTAATTGCCCGCAAGATAATATAATTATATTTTTCCAGTTCTAACTTCAAAGATGAATTTCTTAATGAAAAAGAATAAAAAATTTCTCCCTTTTCAATAATCTTTTTTACTTTGTAAAACAACATTTGAGCTACATTTAACGAGTCATCTGCAAATGCCTTGGATTTAGACGAGTCCATATTTTTCTTTCGTTTAACCCTTTACTCCATAGATACTCATTTCTACACATTGCTTGTGTGAGCCTTTGGAAAACATTGTGGCTAAAGGTGAAATTGCTCGTGTCGAGCAATTTCACCTTTTGCCACAATGTTTTCCACACTATCAAAAGGTGTCATATACACATAAGAAAAGGCTTCATCCTTGCTGTTATTTAGGGTCAATTAGAGATACCACAGAAATGTCTTAAGGGGTAAAGGGTTAATAAAGAGATAGGTGTTATTTTGAGGACGGGTATGTATGTGTATACATACCTTTATTACAATAAACTAGGCTGTATCAGTTCAGCTGGAAATGTAAGGATAATACTGTTTATGTTTTTTTTTTGTAACTTTCTTACCTGTGAATTTCAAACCCATTCCATTCTCAGTGTTGTTCAAACTCGTCCCTTGCAAGTAAATAGAAACTGGATGAGGTGCCAAATTGGCTAAAACGATCTTTATAACGTCACCAACTTCAGCCCTTATAACTGGACCCAGTAACCCCAAATGCTTTTCCGAATCAGGTCGAACTTTTTGTGTATTAAACTGCCAATCTGTGTACTCAACAAAACGTGACTTCTTGTAGGTACCACCTATCCGGGAATTAGTGCGTCCGAAATATGTTTCAGATTTGCTGTGAAATAGTAAATTATAAGATCTACTATAAATTGTTTCATGCCTTACGGTAGTTAATTGGAAAATAATGGCGGGTTAAAAGGTTTGGTAAATCATGGCAGCGGATAGTGAAATTAATCATAAATCTTTCCGTAACCCTCCAACCGAATGCTGAAACAGTAGTCCCCACGCACTAGTTACCGAGATATACAACGCGTGCCATTCAATCAGATGGAAATATACTGTAATTTATGAGTATTTATAATGCTTTATTCGTGCTTCGTAATATTGTAATGCAGTCTTCTATGGGAGTAGTAGGCCTATGCAACATGGAATTTTCGAAAACAATTGTACCGGATTTTGATAAAGGTCCCAAGATCGAAATTTGTTTCATTAAGTGAACATCATTGGTAAGATAAGACATAAGTTTCGATCTTTCACTGGAAAAAATATAAATATCCTTTATGTATTTTTCTATAAAACTGAAATAAAAAGAGGATCGACAATGCTGTTTTAAAGGGATTGACAGCCCTATTCTCTCTCGTTCATTTCGGTTATCCACTTCATCCTTTAAGGTTATGCAAACGTAAGAATCAAACCGGGAAGAAATTAAGATTATGTTCTTATCGTTATTTACGGGTTTGATGATTAAAAGAAGACCTGAGGATTTCCGTTTTTTTACTATACTCCTTTAATTATGTTAGTCTTGTTATACATGTACCTAAGAAGCTACCTTGCACTTTCTCAAATTTGTGGAGTCAATGCTTTAAGCCATAAATAGAATTAAGCATGTGTCATATATTTTGAATGTAATTAGGTCGCTAACTTCTGGTAAAACCACTTTACCGTTTTCAGTTCAGAATTTAAAGACTAACCATAGGCTAGGGTGAGACGTTTCTCTTAGTCGACCAAACAACTAGTTTTCAAATTTTGAGTAAGAATTGAATCAAGAGTGATTGGCGATTGAGACATTTGATGATAGAAAGAATGATTAAATACGAAAAAAAATATGATAGAACTAATAATGCCAAAAACACTTACGTGCCAGGCTGTGTCAAGCTCCCTCCATCAAACAAATTAAGCCCCGATGGAGCATAGTTCCACATTTCTGTTTGTGCTGCCAAAAAGTAGGTCCTAACAGTTCCACTTAACGGTTCACTGACAGTTTTGTTTCCACAGTTACGTATTGTCATAAAGTTCTTCATTCCATCTGTAAATTGAAATGTATTCACTTCATAGCAGCTAGGGAGTCAAACTTGGGGTCGTCAAAAGCATGGATTGTGTGGTAATGGGTTAACATATTTAAGATATATCTTGTCTTGTTAAAGGTTACTTGTAAAGATATGTCCAAGCAGTGACGTAAGAAAACAAAAATAGATTGAGCGAAGACGTCTCCTAAACTTGACAGATAAAAAAACACACATTTCAGCACGGTCTGACGAATTTAACATTGCAACCCAATGAGTTATGAAGCTGTTAGTACAGATAGCTGCGGTTCAACGGTTTGTTTTTCATATATAAGGCTATTGATATTTGCTTACTTGCCTATGCATTGTCCCGATATTGGGTCTTAACGTAGTGGACCCCTAATAGGAAACAACTATTTCCACTGTAGTTTTATGCTACAAAATTTGCTAAGATTAGAAATGAGTATTATTAAATAGTACTACTTTCACCGAGCCACTTTTTTTTGTCCTACGTAGAAGTGTCATTTATAAATCTAAAAACCACTACATTATCATTACAAAGGAATATGATAATTATCTCCCTTTTCTGGGTACAAACAAAAGTATCAACAAATAATTTCAAGACAGACACCAAAGGAATTTCTGGTTGGTTAAAAATGTGCAAAAGTATTAATATATCTGTATAAATGTATCTTTATCAACTGTCGAGAAATTCTATGCCATGCTGCACTAGAAGTATTATGGGTCCACTACCTTAATGCGCTTTTGGATTGAAGAATTTCACTAATCGAAGAAATAAATTTATTATATACCTAGCAGTGAAATCCTGGAATTTTCCAGTATAATAAATTTTGATACCATCACTAGGGACGATATCAAATTTCACTTTCACTTCCTGCCGTAATTTGGGAACTACTTTTTTTTCATTAAGCATTTCATTATTTTTAAGAATAATAATGTTAATAAGGTATATAATAAATAGAATAATCAACTCGAATGCGTCGTAAGGCGTTAAAGAAAACTCGTGCTGCGCACTCGTTTTTTTAACGCGTAACAACGCATCCTCGTGAGATATTTTTCATATAAAAAATAACCAGTTGATTATCCTCTATATATTGCTTGATGAGGTTTAAAAGAAACAACCATTGAAAGTGATTTATAAAAGTGGTATTACATTCGATGTAAAACTAAGGGAATAATTAAAGTCTTATTAGCTGTCAAAAGTAAACAATACTTGTGTTTTATAGAATTTAAAATTAAACCAGTTCTATGAAAGTATGAAAATTATTGTTTTAAATGACAATCTGTTTCTATATGGATGGTCTAGACATTAGTCACTGACAGAAAAATGAATTTTCAAATCAGGTAGGAAATAACCAAAAAGCGACCAGGCAACTTTTGACTTGATTTTATTTTTTCCCTCCAGAGATGAATATTTTGACCTAACAAAACGAACAGATTGTCATCTTCAAAATAGTTTTAATACTTTTGGCAACCACTTGGCCTTTAGCTAATCCAACTCTCAAGCGAAAAATGGAACATATACTTACTTCTGTTATGTTCGGAGTTCAAACATGATACCATCCAGCGTCCCGGTGTATTTGCCATCATCTCAGCCGTCTTGAATGATGCCGGGAAGATTCCAATTACACTAGTTCTGTTGAACAGATTTATACCATGATCAGTTACCCCATTGGTTGTTAAGTGCGACTTAAAGTCCTTTTGCGATTAGTGTAGATCAAGATCAGACTGCAAGAACGCACAGTCTGATGTTGGATCTACACTGCCCCGATCTAAGAATGTCCCCTCTTAACCCCTTACCACACAATCCCTACTTTTGACGCCCCTGAGAAAGAAGCCTTTTGAAAACACTGTGGGAAAAGGAGAAAATGCTGGTAACCAGCATTTTCTCCTTTTCCCACAGTGTTTTCTACCCTTTCCAGAACATATTTCAAATTTTCAGTCACCTTTATTTTGTCGTCTGCAAATGCTTTCAATTTGGACCAGTCTAAAATTTTTTCGTGTGGGAAAGAGATTAAGAAATAGATTTGAAATTGCAATATTTGTTGATCCTTTTCTAATTTTACTATTTGCTGGAGAGGTTAATTCAACTTATAAGCAAGTGAAAGGTTCACGAGATTTAATGCGACAGGGTGCATACACTATCAAAGGATAACCGCTGAATAGACGATTTAATTTTAGATTTGTCCGAATTGAGACCATTTGGAGAGGACAAATTAGATCTGGTTTAAATAATGAAATTTGTTTTTGACAGAAAAGAAACACCGTAAAAAAGAAGGCAGAAAAAATCGGGTTTCCAGTATTTTCCTACAAGATCACGTCCTTGTCACTTTTTCCCTACCAAATATCAAATTTCTTTTTAAAAAGACGATAAAAACCTACTTTCACTTCGCTTAAATGATCTAATGAGCCCTATAGATGTCATGTTCTGTACATTTATTATTTCGAAGTAACGAAATCCTACGTCGTTAAAAAGAAATGCTATTTCGAGTGAACAAAATGCTATTCGAAAAAACGAAATGGATATGTTCGAAACACTTTTTTGTCATTGTCCGCCATGGCTATGTGAAATGAATGACTACACAGTCTGTATACATACCGGGGTATGATGACAAACAAGTGTTCCGAACATACCCAATTCGCTTGAAATCTTGAAATAGCATTTCGTTTCATCGAAATAACATTTCGTTTTAACGATTTAGAGTTTTGTTTTCTCGAAATGGCATTTCGTTTTATCGATTTTGTATTTCGAAGTGGCATTTCGTTTGAATTTAGTTATGTCAAAATAAAAATGTTTAGAGCATGACATCTACTGGGCTCCTTAACCCTTTACCTGATATGCCAGTTTGAGACTCTTCCAATTCAGCAGCAAATAGAGATATGATGTCAAAAATATGGACAAATGAGGATACAAATTTCTGATTGAGTGGAAAACATTATGGGAAAAGGAGAAATTGCTCGTTACGAGCAATTTCTCCTTTTCCCACAATGTTTTCAAAAGCTGTCTGTTGTTGATGTGTCAAAATGAGTATCTATGGAGTAAAGGGTTAAATATCATATTTCGTCAACTTTTACTTCGACTTTGAAAGAGTGTAGACCAACAGAAGACCGCACGTAATGTGCATCGTTAAGCAAAAACAGTTTATTTGGTGATGAAAAGTAGGGACTAAAACAATGTGGCCAGTATATAAGTTTCAACATTCAGCCGTGTAAGGAATAGTGTGGAGCATGTCCACACTATTCGCACAGGACAGGAGAGGTCGAGATTACATAATTTGGGTGTAATATCGTACCTGTGACTCTCATATAAGAAGGTTTGTCCCTGAATATTGAACGGATGTAGCTCGGCATTCAATGAGAAGATGTACAAGGCGACCTTTTGTCCCTGGCAGACTTCGAATCCAGGCATGTTTCCATACATGTAACCTGTAAAAGCAAACAAGATTTTGTTGTATAACTAACAAAGAATGACAAACTTTTTTTTTAAAAAGAAAGAAAGGCTTTGTTTTACTCAAAGGTTCCCAAATACATTTGCAGCATGAACCTTACATAAAAATGAGGAAAAACGGCGTGAACTTACATTTAAATACGTGGAAACATCTATAAATATTGTTTGCTACGGCATTTCGATCTATACATATTTGAAAGAAAGATACACAAATATCCTATAGTGTAAAATAGGTTTCGATGGAAGGGTTCAAAACATTTCAGATCCAGTCAAAAATCAGTCAAGAACAGTGTATCTAGCAAAATACCATTGATAGAATCTTTTTTTAAACTTTCAGCGAAGTCATCGTCGCCTGCATCGTAGAGACGTTTGCATTCAGCTGGATCACCACAACGCTTTAGGTTTTCTTCCGTTAACCAGGATTCACCTTCATCTATAGAGTCGTAGTACAGGACGAACTCGTGATCTACGTCACCACGTTTGCCTTCTGACGTCAGAGTACCTTGTTAAAAGATGCATCGAAACGGTAATACTCCATGTACTGGATTAAATCTGCTCTTTGTAACTTGGTATAGTTGTTTCATTTATATCTAAATGTTCTTTATTTTTTTTCATATATTTTGGTCATAGAGAAAATGGAATGTTTGTTGCTTTATAAAATATTGCCTCAACGTCAATATTCATATTATTCAAACCGCTAAGAATTTCGATCTTTTGTAGTCTATATGAGCTACTTTCAGCAAAAAATAAGATTGAATATAAATGAGTAAACGTTTGTACGTTGGAGATGATTCACTAGATTTAAACATATAAACTATAGCAGACATTTATTCATCAGCCAAGTGGGCCGTATATTTTTTTACGTTTTGGAAAAAAAGAAAATGCTTTAAACGCTTTTCGGACATTCTTTTTTTTATCAAAGATTGAAAAAAAAAAAAAAAAAAAAAAAAAATCAAGTGATCGATACCATCTTCAAAATCAGGAGTGAAATAGGAGACAAACAGTTAGCCTTTGCATTGCTGATTTTAAAACATCTTAAGTCCTTTATATTGCTTGTATCATTAATAATCATATGACATGACTTGTATGTAGCCTGTGTTTCGGCGGCTTGGAGTCTGCTCAACGAAAATAATTATATACCTTGCTTGCAAATCACTAACAAGCCAAGAAGTCCGGAATTTACTTCTTTATCCGGGTTTTTATGGGAGTGGTAGGCAAACGGAAGGCATTTTGCGTCATCGTCACGTGGTGAGAAATCAGCATCCAGTTTCCAGGTCAAAGTAACTGTTTGTCCCGTTGGAATTCCATCTTCTAGTTTGCTCGAGTTCGATGACGCGTCGACATAGTAAGCCCCTGTCATAGTTCATAAAATAGAGGATAATCAACTGGTTATTTTTCATATGAAAAATATCTCACGAGGATGCGTTGTTAGTCGTTGAAAAAACGAGTGCGTAGCACGAGTTTTTTAACGCCTTACGACGCATCCAAGTAGTTCCTAAATTACGACAGGAAGTGAAAGTGAAAGTTGATATCGTCACTAGTGATGATATCAAAATTTATTACACTGGGAAATTCCAGGATTTCACCGCTAGGTATATAATAAGCAACAATAATGGTAGTGGTAGACTACTATCATTAGATTTAGGTGTACAGCAAGGCTCAGTTTGGTAAAGTGTAGGGTACGTGACCTGGAGGTGCCGAGCTCCAGCTTCACTGGATCCACTGGGCCTTTCGAAGGAGTGTTCATGGGCAAGGCGCCTAAGGTCCCAAGTTTAGTTCGGGCGAAACCCAAGAAATACCTGAATGTATTAGTTGTCGCCGTGATATGACTGAAATGATATCTAAAGCGACCTAAAACTCCATTTAATTAGCCAACCATTAAATTAAAACCATTCTGAGAACAATCCATAGCTATGGAAGGGGAATCAGCCCAGAGTGTCAAATTTTCATTCCTTTTTCAAATTACAGAATTATCCATGGGCAAGTCCCTCAGAACCAACGTTTTGTTCTAGTAAAAGCCATAAATGAGTTTTCAATGTGATATAAATGTAAAGTTATTGAAATCTGCTTAAAAATACCATTTCATCTTCCTTTCTTTCTTTATTTTTTAACTATACAATCCAGACCTTGAACGACCCTATCCTGAAAAAGAACTCTTTTGAAAATATTGTGGGAAAATGAGAAAATGTCAGCACTTTCTCCTTTTCTCACTATGTTTTCAACTATTCCCAATACAATTTTCCATTGTTGAGTCACGTTTACTTTGTCGTCTGCACATTCTGTCAATTTGGAGAAGTTTAACATTTTGTCGTTTGGTAGAGTTTAGAATTAGAATAAAAAGTATTTAATGTTGTATTGTTGTTGTTATCATCATCAATATCGTTATTATAATAATTATTATTGAATTAATTCATAAAATTCTAAAGATTACCTTCATTAGCTTTGTCATATCTCACTCCATGAGGATGAACCGTGACCGGAAGGTCAACGTTATTCCGGAAGTGGATATGCAGAATCTCTCCGACCTCGCCCCTTATCAATGGACCCACAAACCCCTGCGAGGATGGGGTTGGAATTTCCTTCGTGTATGTTCCGTCTGTATACTGTTTGTAAACATACTTGAAGTATTTGCTTCCAACTCTGTTAGGCTTGTTTATTAATGTATCGTTGAGGTATCTGTAATATGTATCAAAGACGTAAAAGTCTGTAAAAAAAGGGATCTAAAGCATCTATAAACAGTATCGCTTCAATTTTGTTTGATTTACAATTTTGTCGCATTTTAAAATTTTGTTTAGGTTTACAGCCCACAACTCTAATATTGAAAGACGGAAGCTGCCGAGATCGGCCGAAGGGCCTTAACGAAAAAGTCGATGTCACGCGATATTTACCGATGAGTAAGTTAGTCTACGGCCCCTACCTTTCACATTAAAAGATGGGAGCTGCCGAGATTTTTTGGTCTTTACAAAAAAGAAACGTCGAAGTTTACGGATGAGTTTGGCGCCACAGGCCTAAAAATATCAATGACGTCACAGAAGATTTTTTTTCACAGAAGATCTAATGCAGAAAAAGAAATGTGTTACTTACTCGTCATAGAAATTAACTTGGTTCTGTCCTGTAGGCAAATAGTCCCATTCTATTTTCTCGGCCTGTATGAAGTAGTCCCTGTGATTTCTCACATCAAATCCGGGGATCGAACCAGGTACTTCAAGAAATCCAAACGTTGAATTCACAAGAATTATGACACAAAGTAAATGGAACATGCGTCGATACATTGTTACAATTCACGTCGGATATTGTAGAAACTAAATTCACGTTAAATTTTAATAGTATCAGTAACAATTCACGTTAAATTTTAATGCTATCAGTAACAACTCGCGTTAAATTTTAATGATATCAGTAACAATTCACGTTAACTTTTAATGTTATCAGTAACAATTCACGTTAAATTTTAATGGTATCAGTAGCAATTTTTTATACAAGCTGAGTCATTGTAGAGAAAGAAACAACATAAACAGTTATAAAGTCCTGGTGTTGGTACTTGTAGAGTTTACTTTTGTATCCTGATGCTTTCTTTCCTTTTGTTGTAAAGAATATTTCAAAGAAAATAAAATTGTACTGTCTTTGCTTTTTTGTTTCTTTTTAAGAACAAGAAAAGTCTCTTTGAAATTGACTTGTGCTTAATCCAATGAATTAATCTTTATATTTGATCTAAGCATCAGACCGTTGAATTCTGTAACTTAGGTTACCCGTACTTTCTGTTTAATATATAGGCTTTCCATAGTTGACCTTGTCGGTATAATCTAAATGTTCTTACAAAATACTGCAGACCTTATAAAACACATTCCTTGTGTGTTAGGGTAGAACGGATACATTAACCCTTTACAAAACAATCCCTGGCTTTAACGATCCTTGGAGAAAAGCCTTCTGGTAAGTAGCATTTTCTTCTTTTTCTCCACAATGTTTTCCACCCTGCCGGGCACAAATTTCATTTTTTGAGTTACGTTTATTTTGTCGTCTGCACATACTTTCAATTTGGACCAGTCTAAAAGTTTGTAGTTTGGTAAAAGGGTTAATCACAAAACAAGTATTATACAAAGGACGAATTTGCTATCAACATTCACCTTTGTGGAACTGAATTTTGTAATAAGTAGGAAGAGCTGAGTGCATAGTTATGCCAACATAAAAAAAACCACTTAACCCTTTACCCCATAAGGCATTTCTATGGTATCTTTTATTGACCCTAAATAACAGCAAGGATGCAGCCGTTTCTTATGTGTATATGACACCTTTTGATAGTGTAGAAAACATTGTGGCAAAAGGTGAAATTGCTTGCCACAATGTTTTCCAAAGGCTCCTACCAGCAAAGCGTAGAAATGAGTGTCTATGTAGTAAAGGCTTAAGCCCCCAATCGCGCTTTCTGAAAACGAGCTTATCTGTAAATCTGTCGTTTCGTCAAGTGTGCCAGTTTGTATAAACAAAAATCTAACCGAATACTTTTTCTCCACGGATTTAATAAAATTCTATCTTAAGCGCCAATAAATGTCAGATCTTTTTTGTCACATAACGGTATTTCTTAGATTATAGATAAGAAGATGCAAAACCGTCTATAGATGCAACAGCAGTGATATCAATAAAAACACGTTCACTTTGATATACGTACAGAAAGATGTCAAAAATGACGTCATACAATTAGCTACCTATAGTCATATACATTTAAAAGCAAAAAAGTGTTTACTCTATTTCAATATTTCGGCTTTTGCCTTTATCATGAAATTTGACGTGAAATTGTTGCTTTCTACATTCCCTGACTATTTTCGAACCACCATTAATTTTATATTTGAAATAATGTTGTCATTTACGATATGACGTCATTTGAAACAATCAAATTGTTTCAAGTGACGTCATGTATCGTCGATGGCAACGTCATTTTATATAAAAATGATGGTTCTGAAAATAGTCAGAAAACGCATCAATGTCACGTCAAATTTTTTGATAAAGGCAAAAGCTGACATTTTGAAATAGAGTAAACAGTTTTAAAATGTGTATTTTTTATTCCCTTAGGAGTATTAAGTGGATTAAACATAGTCATATACATTACATTATATAGGTAGCGAAGTTTGTCATAACGCGACCGCCTGTGTGTCAAACGTTTATAAGATAAAAAGATTCGTAATTGGTAGATTACACTGAAAACAAGGCAGGCTATGATGAAAACTAGATCACGACTGGCTGTTAAATAACTAACGATACCATGTTGAATACCTTTGTATCTTAGTAGTTATTTTAGCCTTGTAACTCTTTAGATATACCACAAGGCAAAATTCGAGACTTTACAAAATTGAAACATATGCCATAGAAAAATTGTGTGCGCCTACAATGATAAAATTTGTCCGTGTGACTACAGGACAAGATGTTGACTAATCATCTGGCTTTTACATTTTTTGCTTTCTTTTCAAAGTTTTTTATGCTTGTAACAGGCGTTCCTCTTTTCTCTACCCTGAATATTTTTAAGAGCATTCTACCTCAAGGTCAGTAAAACCGGATTGTTTGGAAAAGAATTTTATCACATAACCTCCCTTGTTTTCAGTGTAATAGCTCTATACCCATTACAAATTTTAATATCTCACACGCGTTTAATATCACATTTGTGTGACGTCATTTTTGACGTCATTCTGTACGCATTCCATACAAGTGAATGGAAAATACCGCGGATGTATTTATGAATGTTCTTGCATCATCTGATCTATATTTTGTGAAATATCGTTACGTGACAAAAAGAATCTGAAATTTGTGGGCTTTTGACATAAGAATTTATTAAACTCGTCAAGGAAAATGTTATTAAGCTCGCCAAAGGCTCGCTTAATAACATTTCCCTTTTACTCGTTTAATAAAATCTTATCTCAAAAGTCCACTTATGTCAGATCCTATATATCTGAGAAGGTCAAAGTCAGAATAGACATATCGCACAGTTTGATCTACATGCATATTATCCCCCGCTGTGTGACGTGATGAAAAAACAAAGAAAAAATAAACATGCTTAACATTGCATTTTCCATACTAAAAAATGTTACTGTGTTAGTTTATATGGTGTAAAACGAATGAACGAAAAAAATGAACCGATATGCGTAGTCAGGATTGTAGCAAAAATGAAGCAATTTTCCTTTATTCTCTCTCTGCTTTTCTCTCTCTCCCATTTCTTTCGTCGTTTACCTCTGTCGAAATAAATAGATGTTGGTGCCATTAAGTGCCAAGAATAACTTTGTCAATTTTTGACAAGGTAAATACGATCAGACCGCATTTGGCTGACAATGTAGATCTACGCAGTCCGCTGTTTCCTAGTTTGTTTGATTTTTTTTACTCATTAAGCAGCCACTCACCAAGTGAACCTGTGCTTTAATGGCCCTGATAAATGAATTTTGAATAGACAGTTAAAAAATATACAAGCCAGGTCTACCAACAATATCTCTTTTTTTTTTTTTTTTTCTTCTCTTTAATATTTTCTACCTTCCGTAAGTCAAGTCCCATCCTTTTGCTCACATTTGTCGCCTGCAAATTCCTTCCAATATTTGGAAATCCCAGTTTTCGTCTCATGGAAGTTGATATAATGGGAAAGATGCGTGACTCATTTGAAAGCCACAGACCTAGTTGTTCAGACCTTACAATCTTGTTGTCAATTTATTTTCGTCGTCTCGGAAAATCGTATAGATACCTGTACTTGATATTGGAACTGATCTGGTATTGTCCTTTCTCCAGTTTGCCTTTCTATTTTTAGAAAGGATTAAAATCTACTGGATATTTTTGTTTTGTTTTTATTTGTTTCGTACAATATTAATTATTAATTTAAGACTTCATTTGTAAAAATTCGAGGTAATACAGTACATTCTGTGCAGTCTGATCTTGATCTTTGTCGTAACAGTAAGTTTACGTTTAACCGCTGATTTTGTTCTTGGGGCGGACAACCACGACCTGGGTCCGATTTCACGAAAAAACATAAGTCTCTTGCTTTACTCAAATTTGAAACAGACTTATTTTTCGACTCAAGTTGAGTTTATTATTCCAGATACATCTCACTAACATCCAAAGACTTATATTACATTCGCAAATCTGAAACTGACACAACATTTCAACGTCCAGTCAGCAAAATAATGGACTTGTAGATTTAAGTTAAGTCCATTTATTTTGCGTCGTTGAATTCAACTTAAGTCAGAACTTGGGACCATTAGTATATTTGAGTAAAATAAGAGAATTAATGTTTTCGTGAAACCATGGCCTGTATGATGTTTTGTTATCACTATTGTTTACTTGATATTCCCATACAGACAGGCCTCTCATTTTGAAGTGCAGCAGATCTCTCATTTGAAAACTTTGTAACGAAAGGAGAAATTGCTCGTGACAATCATTTTTTGTTTTGCTATGTAAGTGTTTTCATATGTATTTTTAAAACGTACTTTTTGCCAGTTATATTTATTTAAGGATAGGAAAACTGTATATGCCATCAGCTGCATGTTTGTTTCAAGGAGGAGGAAGATAATGAGTAAACTTACAGGTTAACCATAGGTTAAATACAACTTGCCTTCAGGATGTTTTGAAACTTTGAAACTACTTTTCAAACTATTTGTGTTGTTAAACTAACGATCATTTGAATCTGTACACCTGTGAAAACCAACGATTTTGTGAACCTGACGGTGCTTCAGATTTACCGATGTACTGAAACTGACATTATTAAAAAAAAAAAAGAACACCGCGTGTGGCTGCAATTGCCTGATATTCAGTGAAAATTTAAAGTTGAACAATCGGCATAACTGTGACACAATAATTTGTAGCCCTTGTTATACTGGTTCCCCTTTTAATTTTGAAAAAAATTACAAGTTTGAGTTGAATGTCTTCAGTAGAGATATTATCATTTGTACGGTCAGATGGCAGGAAAGATTCATGGCTGTGGTGAATCATGTCGCTCCGAGCCAAAGGCGAGGTTGGGTGACATGAACCACCACAGCCGTGAACAAGTTTCCAAGTCCCCTGCCACTTGACCGTATAACGAATTTATGATACTGCAAAGTTCCACCATTCCAACAGTTGTTAAGCGAATTTTACCTGTTTTATGTTTAAAAAAATGAAAACGCTGACGAAGTAGAATTTCCCTCCTGTGTTCTGGTAATCTGATTAGATACTATGCCGCGAACATATAAATCGTGTACACTGGCAAAGTCAATGTAAAAGCAGTTTCCTTTTCAGGAGCCCCGTATACATGACTACACTGTCAACACAACATGTAAAATGGCAGCTTCGATCAAGATTTACATCAAGATTCTGCGCCAAGCTGCACGTTTGAACACGTATTTCCAAGGTTTCGGTGACGTCAGTTCCCAGTTACGTCAGCTTTCATTGAATTGAGGCACTCAGAAGGGAAATTCGACGTCGTCAGCGTACTCATTGTTTAAACCAGAAAACAAACGTTGGAATGGTAAAACTTTGCAGTATGATAAATTCGTTGTACTGTTAGGTGGCAGGGCTCGGGGCGACATGTTTCAGCACAGCCGTGAACAAGTTTCCAAGTTCTCTGCCGCCTGACGGTACTACTAATAATAAAGATTTCTTAACAGTCGGTGTATTGAAACCAGGATATAAATTCGAGATCTTTTCTGCGGAGAGTCATAGCAAGTAACTCTATACGTGGTAGAGTTGATTAGATTATTATTCTATTTTAAAACGGGCTTGCTTTTTTGTGAACCATTTCTTATTTTATATCAAAGTGTTATTTCCAAATAATTCTATCAGTGTTCACGGTTCATAGAGAAACTCGCTAAAATCCTCTTTAAAAAGTCGCAGAAAAATGAATGTTAAAACTATGTTAGAAGTTTCCAAGTCGCCCAGTCTATGGCTTACTTTTTACCTAACCTTAGAATTCCTTTTTCTGTAAGTGAGTAACGCTCGGACGTACAACAGATTGTCATCTTCAGAATAATTTTATTACTTTTAAATGGTATGGTTCTAGTTTTAATGCAGTTTAACATCCCTCATGGTTTACTAGTGGTAATTCACAGAGGTTTCATTTGGCTGTCAATTAAATTGATGAAAGAGAAAGTAGGTCGACGGTGTACAATATTTGTAAGACAGGCAGCTCTACACCAAGCGAATTGATAAAAAAAAAAGGCTTCACTTAAGATGGAATTCGTCCTGTATCTTGCACTTTTCCCCGTTACAAAACTAACAGTCTTCAGAGGGCGTCATCCGTAAAAAGTAATAGTCTACATTTAACTCTTTCCAAAACAAGCCCTGGTTTTTACGTGTCTGCAGTACAAGTCTTTAGAAAACACTGCGGGAAAAGGAGAAATTGCTCATAACGAGCAATTTCTCCTTTTCCCACAGTGTTTTCTAGCCTATTGGGAAACTTTCTGCCATTCTCATCAAATTCAAAATTGTCATCCGCAAAGACTTTGAGTATGGGACAGTCTAAAATTTGTCATTTGGGAAAGGGTTAAATTGTCTTCTGCCAATGCTTTTGAATTTTAAAAAGTGTACATTTTTGTCATTTTGTAAGTATATTACGTTACATTTCTGTAACGTACTGGAAACGCACCCTCTTTCGAAACGTTGAAACACAGGGATTTTTTAAATTATTATTAGCATCTTGTCAATTAAAAATGGTCTTCTAGTACAAAGTAATTTTGATAGTACTTACATAATGTGGAAGGTATAGGCTTATCCCGCAGAAACAAAATATTATTGAACAACATAAATGTCCGAAAATAGGTTCCGTAGTTTGATGGATTTAACAGCAACATCTTTCTCTTTTTGCAGTCTTTTTTTTTCCTGATTGTTTACTCTAGTTCGCCTCCTTCCGACTTGTATCTTTTCTTGACGTCGTGGAACGTCCGTATATTTGGTTGGCTTTTCTGGACCTTTAGCTTGTTTGCGTCTTCAATGCATTGTGCTCTATTATTTTTGAAATGTTCTACTTGGGTCTGTCCTGTTTAGCAGCTCTATGCACATATTTCATCATCGGAATCGGTCCAACATCAATGTTATATCCAAATTCATTGTACAACACACTATCCGTTGTTCTCCTCAATGGAATAATGTTCTGGTCACAACAGCATTGCTGAAATCAAACCTTACTGTTCAAATTGTATAAATAGATAAAGGTTAACGCATTACCAAACGACAATATTTTAGACTGGTCCAAATTGAAAGCATTTGCAGACGACAAAATAAAAGTGACTAAAAATTTGAAATTTGTTTTGAGAAGGGTAGAAAACATTGTGGGAAAAGGAGAAAATGCTGGTTACCAGCATTTTCTCCTTTTCCCACAATGTTTTCTAAAGGCTTCTTTCTCAGGGGCGTTAAAAGTAGGGATTGTGTGGTAATGGGTTAAACAATTCAAGAACTCAAGCTTTTTTTTTTCAGTATCTTTTTTTATTAAATTACTTAGAAAATGAAAAGTAAGATATTCGCTTAAAACAAAAAAATACGCTACAGAAAAAAAAGCAAAATAGAAACAAGAAACATTGGACCAACGATAAGGTGGCGTCTATCCAATGATTCTAGATCTGAATAAAACAGATTTAAGAAATAATTGACTTTAAGTCGTCAACTCCTTTCTGAAACATTGCTGATCCAGATTCCTTTGCGAAATTTACTCTTGAAATTAATGGTTGTGACAGAGGTACAAATCTCGTCATCTTTAAATTGAAACCAAAATCGGTAAAAAACATGTTTCTTTGGAACTATTTGCCATCAGTGATGTACAAACTACTAAAAAAATCGATTCTCAAATAGTATTGAAATTTATTTTAACTTATGACTGACTTCACCTTTTTAATATGATCCAGTTTGACAGTTATAATTCATACTTTTAATTTTAATCCTTGCTCCGATAATGCTATTTTGAAAAAAAAAAAGAAGAAAAAAAAAAAAAAAATAACAAAAGTAAGACAGAAAACGCACAATTCATGAACAACTTCCTGTCTTTAGAAATATATATATATAATTCTAAACACTAATTAAAAAAGAGAGTGCAAACACAAATTACAGTTATTGTCTATCTGAAGATAGGTCACGTTTTTGATCCTGTTTAAACGTTGGTATCTAAGATACTTTTCTATAAGGTAGAGCTTTAAGATATCGTCAGTTTACTTAAAAAACCTCGTAATTACAGCTTGTAAGGTGCTGTAGTTACGAGGTTTTTGAAGTAAACCGACTGTATGTACCAAGTACACTTCCTTGTTGACTGTTTCTAGGTATATTTCCCATGGCAAGAACATGAACGATTTCTTTCAAAATCAGCAATCGTTTATCAATACATCTACTCAATGCATACTTTTTAAAAATATTTTGCCTGCTGCGTGTCTGTCTGTCTGTCTGTCTGTCTGTCTATCTTTTTTCCTCTCCATTCCATCTTGTCCCTCCCCCATGCCATCCCTTCCCATCTTTACATAGTTATGCAGTCAAAAATTAAGACATTTATTGGTTTACTAGTTTATATGATCTATTGTCGCCCAAGGCAACACGTTTCGAAAATGATCGTCAACAGGACAGCCGACCTTAAGTATTCAATCTAAAAAAAATTGACGTCGAATATAAAATCAAATTTCAGATGTTCATTGAAATAACCTTTTACCCTTTATCAAACAATCCCTGGTTTTCACGACTCTAGGAAGGAAGCTTTTCGAAAACATTTTAGGAAAAGGAGAAAATGCTGGTAATCAGCCGATTTTATCCTTTTTCCACAATGTTTTCTACCCTGCTTGAAACAAATTTTGATTTTTGAGTTATATTTATTTTGTCGTGTGCAAGTGTTTTCAGTTTAGACCAGTCTAAAATTTTGTCGTTTGGTAAAGGGTTAACCCTTTACAAAACAATAACGTGTTATATACATCAAAATATAGATAGCTTTTGAAAACATTGTGGGGAGAGGAGTAAAGCTGGTTTTGCAGCGTCTAATCATTTGTCATTGGATACATGTAAGAAGCGCTTTCTCGTGTTTTAATGATCATATATAATATATATGTATTTTTTAAACATTATGGGAAAAGAAGAAAAAGTTGGTAACCGCCATTTTCTCTTTTTCCCATAACGTTTTCTATCTTTCAAAGACAACTCAGCTCATTTCATTTTGTTTCATTAAATCAAAACAAAAAATGATTGTCTGTGGATTATGAAAAACTTTATGAATATGAAATTTTATCAAGTTTTTTTTTTTCAGATGTTAAATTGATTTTGCTTCATAATGGAAAAGGCATTAGGCCCACTTTTCTATAAAACGTCATCAAAGAAAGACAAAAAAAGAAAACAAAACAAATAAAATTAAAACGGACGGATATCAGGGGACCAACAAAAGGAACACATGTATGAAGTTTATTCAACCATTTATGTAGCATTCTAAAAGACATATCTGACCGGACGGATCGACGAACGGACGGACAACGCAAAAAGATCTGTACGCCTTCGCCTTTGGCAGGGAAGAAATAGCAACAATTATTGTATCCTCTGCCGCAGTGTTTCCAAAAGAAGATATTCAATTTAATCCATTTATCTAGTTCAAAAAAAGCACACAAGTCTATTAAAAAATCAATATGTATGTGTGTTAGATGACATACTTTTTTTTTATTAATGAAAACCAGAAGGTCATAGACCTATGAGGTGTATGAAAACATATAAATGTATAATACAATATGGCGAACCTATTCCAATATTATGAAAAGTAATTTAGCTTTATCCTTTTTTGACATAAATCCCCTTCATTCCATTAATGCCTTCCTTGTTCGAAACGAAAAAGCAAGGTAGACAAATGGATTGCTGGGGAATAAATCGAAAAACATCGTCTGCAAAAGATTGCGTAACTATTCTTTAATGATAACTTACTATCACTCCATCTGCGTTCAAAATTGAGAATAAACAAAGGGAGCGATAGAAAATCTTCATATTCAGAAACTTTTGTAATAGCTATAATGTATCTTGATTAACCAAACAAATTTGCAGAAGTATATTACATATTTACAATATAGTCGTAATAGAGCAGAAGTCTTTTGAAAACATAAAAAAAAAAAAAGTTAAATATAGAAAATAGCAATTATTCAAAACGATCAGACTGTAATTCCTTTCAAGCCACCAAATTTTAGACTTACCAAAATCAAAAGCATTTGCAGACGACAAAATAAAAGTGACTGCAAATTTGAAGGATAGAAAACATTGAAAACATAGCGGGAAAAGGAAAAAAATGATGGTTACCAGCATTTTCTCCTTTTTCACAATGCCCTTTACAGGCTTCTTTCTCAGGGCTGTCAATCATACTGTACACATGTGCAGTCCGTTAGCCGCTAGCAGTTTCACTTAAAGCGTAAAAGATAAACAATGGAAATAGGAAATAACCACTGGCATAGGATTAGATCAGACTGTGCAAATATGCAGAAATAAGAACTTATCGCCGAAAGTAGCGAAAATTGCGGAAAGTGTGAGACAAGATCAGACTGAAATAACCACTGGCACACGATTAGATCAGACTGTGCAAATATGCAAAAATAAGAACTTAACGCCGAAAGTAGCGAAAATTGCGGAAAGTGTGAGACAAGATCAGACTGAAATAACCACTGGCATAGAATTAGATCAGACGGTACAAATGTACAAAAATAAGAACTTAACGCCGAAAGTAGCGAAAATTGCGGAAAGTGTGAAACAAAATCAGACTGAAATAACCACTGGCATAGGATTAGATCAGACTGTGCAAATGTGCAAAAATAAGAACTTAATGCCGAAAGTAGCGAAAATTGCGGAAAGTGTGAAACAAGATCAAACTATACACAAATACAGGCCTATTCATGTCAACACCTTCTATATAAAAGAAAGTATACCGAAAAAAAAAAACCTTTAGTGTAAGACAGGATCATATACTGAGGACATGTGCAAACAAAGGTTGCAAACTGAAAAACCCGAAAAACAACAAAAATATCTATAATAAAGAAGAGCGTGGAACAAGGTCAGACTGTACTTGCAGATCAGACCGATCTCATTCCACACCTTCCTTCAAAGCACACAAGTTAAAATAGCGAAAGTAACGAAATGTAAGACAATACTAGACTGCATATTACATATGACATGATAATAAATATAATATAAAAATATGTGTAAAAATGTAGTCAGGAGCTACGAATCTGCTGTTCTTTTATACAGAATACTATTTCTTAGCATGAATGCTTTGTTTACATAATTACCAAGCCCTTTTATCAAATTAGTATTATCAGAATTCATAAGTTCTAAAAATTTGTACATGCTAGGATGTTCCCAGAAATATTTTGGTATAAACTGCTGTCTCAATTCTGAAAAAACTTGACATTGAATGACAAAGTGGTATTCATCTTCCAAAACATTACAAAAAGAGCATTTGCGATCATTAAATGGAATACTAACAGGTTTATTCCATCTTCCAGTCTCGACGCACAGTCTATGTGATGAGACACGTAGCTGGGACAAACTTGTTCTAACCTTTGCAATATTCAATACTTCTAAGTATGGCTGGAAGAAATAGCAACAATTATTGTATCCTCTGCCGCAGTGTTTCCAAAAGAAGATAAAGGTGGGGTGTTTTAATTTTCTCGCGGTTTTTCTCCCTGATAAAAATTTAACATGTTTTTTCTTGGCCTCGCCAAGGAGGAAACGTATAATCGTAAATCCATGCCTGCACAAAGCACCCTTGGGAACAAAAGCATCGTGATTCATTAAAAAAAGACGCACTCAGTGAAAATTAGAAGAGAAAACATTTCTAAAAAAGATGACCTGAAAGAGATAATAAAATCTAATGGTTTAACGCGCTTGTAACTTCGTTAGAATTCCTCTAACAGCACTGAATTGTAATTGAAAAAAGGAAACCTAGAAAGAAAACGTGCACATAAAACTGGATTCTCGACCCAGGAAAAAAAATCTTTGAAAACTACCTTTGTCTTTTTGTCTTTTTGTTCTCTCTCTCTCTCTCTCTCTCTCTCTCTCTCTCTCCCCCCACCCCACCCCACCCCCACACCCCCACCCCCAGTTAAAAGCATTAACTGTAATTGAAATAACAAATCTTGAACGAAATCGCGTACACAAAACTCGACAAAATTCTTTTGCTATCGGTCAAGTTTCTGAATGTCCAAACTACAGTGTACCTTTAGATTCGAATCGGCCGAGTTGTGACGAGTGTCTTCGATACAGACGAGGTTCGATGGTGTTCCGGAATCAGCTGAATTGTCACAAGTTAATGCTCGAGTATATTACGTATCCTAAAGCTGTTCCTGTCTGCAGTAAATTTCATTAGCAAAAACGCCAAATTAAATCTGCATCGGCTGACGTAATGCTGCTTGAAACATGTCGGGGCCATAAAGCAAAGTCACGCAGATTGGTTCCACTTTTTACCACACGACAAATTTTAGACTTGTCCAAATTCAAAGCATTTGCAGACGACAAATTAAACATAACCTAATGAAAAATTCCTGTCTTTGATACCGTAGAAAACATTGAGGGAAAATGAGAAAATGCTGGTAACCAGCATTTTCTCCTTTTTCCAAAATATTTTCAAAAAGGGTTGTTAAAACTCGGGGCTGTGTGGCAAAGAGTAAAACTCTTAATCAATCGACAGAATTCGAGAGTCTGTCAAAATGAGAGCAATTGCAGACGACAGGGTTAAAAGTAGCCAAAATGATGATTTCTATATTTGAACCAGTAGGAAAAATTGTGGAAAATAAATGCTGGTTGCCAACATTTTCTCCTTTACCACAATGTTTTCAAGAATCTTATACAAGGATCGTTTAAGCGCGGGAATGTTTTGTAAACGATTAAACATTTGCGACCAATCTAAACCTGGAGGCTGCCCTCAGCGCGACTCTCTGACCAGACTGCAGATACTGCACAGACTACACATCAACCTTGCAATCGTCAGGTCAGGTGAACATTTGGCTCGAAGATACACCAATGATAGTAGTTTCATAGAACTATAATAAAATTTGTTTAAAAGACTGGATGAAAATGAGTATATATGTATCTTTAAAAGCTTCATCAAGCCTCGTTTGAAAAAAAAAATTCAAATGTCTGCTCAGGTCGGAACCAGTATATCGTCTGTGTACTTCCAAAACCTCGTAACTACAGCTTGTTACAAGCTGTAGTTACGAGGTTTTGGAAGTACACCGACAATATCTCCTTGGCATAATGCCCCTGCAAATTATCACCCTCAATTTATATTACAGTTGCAACAGTAATTTTGCAAGAACTTTTTTTTGAACAGTTCCCCTTAGAGGCAATAACCTCCAGCCATGTGTTTATAAAGTGATTAGTGTCTGCATTAAACTTCTTATCAGGGGACGATTTTTTAGATGTAACCAAATTGAAAACATTTAACAAACGACGAATTAAACGAGCTAAAATTGAAAAAAAATTATCTCTGTTAAAAGGATGGAAAACATTTTGTGGAAAAGGAGAAAATGCAGATACATTAAGTTCCCTCCGCATAGAACTTTATTAGTTGTACGGTCAGATGGCTAGGGACTTGAAATCCTGTTCACGGCTGTAGTGAATCATGTCGTCCCAAGCAAAGTTTTACCATTCAAACGGTTGTAAAGCTAATTTTATCCGTATATTTTTAATATAAAAACAAATTGAGTACGTTGACGAGGAGGAATTTCCCTTCTGAGTGCCCCAATTCAATGAAAACTGACGTCACTGGGAAATGACGTTACTGAAACCTTGGTAATACGTGCTAAAACGTGCGTGCAGATTGGCGCATAATCTTAATGTAAATCTTGATCGACGCCTCCAGTTTGATGTTGTGTTGATAGTGTAAGTCATGTATACGGGGCTCCCGAAAGGGAAACTATTTTTACGTTGGTTTTGCCAGTGTTCATGATAAATATATTTGGGGCATATTATCCAATCAGATCACGAAAAATTTCTTTGCAGTACACTACAGCTTTTTTAAACGTTTTTATTTGCCTTAAAGTTGGACGAGCCTACACCGTTTGATCCAGTAAAAAGATATTGGGACACTTTATTATCACTAACGAAATGTTTCTACATCATTTCCCATAGAGATTGCTTTGAATTATCTTCCTTATTGAAAATGTTCATCATTTCGTTCTATCATGCGTATGGTATTTTGTTTCACAGCTCAATACCAAGATTTATCAATTTTTTTAACGCTAGGCCCGACTCACTGCCCTTCTACGGACAGTGTAGATCAAGATCAGACTGCACAGAACGTGCAGTCTGATCTTTGATCTACACTGTCCGATTAGAAATATTTTCACTCAAAAAATTACCTTTAAAATAGCAATATTTGGATATTTACTGTCTGCTTAAAAGTTTCAATTTACATATCCAGCTGGATAAGAGTCATGCAGTTTCTCATCTGTGAAGTGACTTTTTGTCGGCAAATTTAACGACCATTTTGGTGGTTTTTTTTTATATTTTATTAGATCTACATGTACTTCGATTATAAAATCTATATACAGTTTTAGTTCTTTTCCTGATGTTCAAGGCAACATCAATTTTACTATCAATGTAATGTTTAAAGGAGCTTGTTTAGATAGTTTGCAGTAAATCAAACTTATTTGTAAATACCGACTAATACAACTCGATTATTTTTCTATTTATAGTTTCCTAGTAACCGGTGAGCTATGTAGGATTATATTCAATAAAAGGTTCAGTTTTTTTCCAGCATTTAAGGTCTACGACTCCTAACTCATCGGTACACATCCTGCAACATCGACGTTTTCGTAAAGGCGATTGTGCCAATCACGGCAGCTGATAGGTAGGGGCTGTAGACCTTAATTAACGAGGTGGTCGCTTTGCAAGCAGCAACTGCGTCTATTTTAATCTTATCAGATATGAAGTCATCACACTGAATCATAGGATTCGTCGTTGTCGATGAAGGTTATTGATCATATGATATTCATGCAATTTTTTGCAAAACTCTCAAGTGAAATCTAAAGGTATCTAAAGAAGCTAAGTAGCACACGGAGGAAATACCGTTAAATTTTTGTGCTATTTGTGGAAGAAATACCACTATGAGTTCACGATTGAATTTTGAAGACGATGTATCGTACTTTGTGTGATGCCGAAGGAAATAAACCGAATTAAACTCAATATTTTTCTCAGGCAAATTAGTTTTTCGGTATCATTCAGATATGTAATAGGAAATGGAAATTGAAATAATCTTGGTGAGGTCATCGACCGTGGAAATATCAATTTTTGATTGAAAATAACTTCACTCGCTCATAGCCTTCTATTGGTGCAATGATACAAAGTATCTTCTACCGATCGCTTGGTCCTAGGCATTTTCGTTCCAAAACCAGTTCGTTCTATGGCTTTTTCATCCAATGAGTGTGCGCTACTCCATTTGATTGGGCATGAATATTTATTGATCGAAATAATTGATTGTAATGTTGGGAATTAAATGTTAACGACAAAAATATTTCAAAATCACTGTTTTCAGTTACAAATTTAATTTCATTCGGTATATTCACATGGTTTCTCTTTATATCCATCATACAGCCTACTGTCAAGGGACCTTACTCCTGAATCCTTCTAATGATCAAAGGGAGACCACCAATACACAAATAATCCTAACTTTGTCATGAGTACTCTACCTTCAACCAAAAAGGCATTTATTTACTTATTAGGATGACTTTCAAGCCAATATTACATACATGTATATGAATAGTACTTCGCGTTATCTTTGTAACTACTAATTCCACACTATGACTTCCTTGACAACTACCACTTCAGCGTTCTCAACGTTTTGATTTTTTATCTAATTTTGTCTCGTTTCTCTACTGATGATTTGCCAGCTATTGCCCCACTTGGTTACGTGATATACCATTTTTCGAGGTAAATGAATGCGATGACCAATGACCTACTTCTTTGTATTGTTACATTCAACTAAATAATTCGGAATCTGCGATTGGTCAATATTGGGAACATGTTTATTCTACGGGCCTCTGTGGACCTGTTGCAGGAACGCTGCCTATCTTTTTGAAAATATTTCTTGATAAAGTTTGGTGCAATTTAAAAAAAAGGAGAGTGTGAGGGTTAAGAAGAATATCTGTCGATGTAGTTCTTTTTTTTTCCCTCTCTGTCATCTTCACAGGTCTTTTTTCGCACATCCCTTGTACAGTTAGCTCAGCGCTATTGATTTTTGTCTGTCTAACTTCCCATAGCGTGGACTCCGTCATAAGAATGTGACAGTTCCATACCAAAACTATTATCACTGCCAGTGTTCTCTACATTCAAATGTTATTTTTCAATAAGACTTTCGTTTAACTTTGACACTTCTACTAGCAACACGTGAAGCCTTTTACGGATGGTTTAGGACCAAGATCAGACTGCACAGAACGTGCAGTCTGATCTTGAACCTAAACCATCCGAATCTTTTATGATTACCTTTCACCCGGTTTCTCTTCATTTGTACAATATGGAGATTGCTTTTTTTAAATGGTCGAAAGTGGTCGATTTAATTTATTTTTTGAAAAGAGATTGTTAAATTTCATTTACGTCCCGTTCAACGTTCTTATTCGTTTGAATATTTGATGAAATATCCGTTTTTAACCTTAGCAGAAATATCTAATTCAGAATCAAGGCTCACCACTTCTATGTTATATCTTTTTTACAGAGTGAATTGGCCAGAAAATACGAGAAAAAAATAGATCTAGAAAACAATGTAGATCATCTGAATTCTGTATCTCTTCACAAAATTTCTGTTTGCTTCGGATATCTAAAAGAGAATTTAACTAAATCCTCCACATGTGTTTTACGGGAGCATTTTGACAGAATGAGTGTTTTTCGATATTTGCTCATTTTACTTTGGATGGTATCAGAGTTTGAGTTTGTATGGACTTTTGACACAGGTAATTTATCGCTCTACTTTCTTTGCTTTTTTCTCTTGTTTTGCTTGGATTCTTTTATTCTTGGTGGCCCAGCATTTTAGTTATATCGCAGTGTCAAGTACACCTATCCAGGTACATGTAGCAAGATGCTTCTTTTTCCAATCTTGTACACAACCTTCTTCAATAGCTATTTTGCCAATTACTTTTCTATACTTACGTTTTCACAGATGCAATTTTTGCAACAATTGCTCCAAGCTTGTGCTGTGTTTTTAGATAGAAGTCGTGAGTTTCGAACCTTGACTAAACCAAATTTCTTTCCGAAAATGGATGAAAATTATTATGGCATTCCTTTCTTGTAGTTACACTAAATGTTGACATCGTTGTTTTGGGGAAAAGCAGTCACTATAGCTTGGAAGAGGCGCGCAACGTGTAGTACCGGTGAAGAAAATGTAGATAGATGCTCTAGTTGCCGGAATACATGCTTATTTTTAAAGACTTTTTTTTGTTATAAATCACACGATTTATTTCTTCATACTGAAGGATCCATAATTGTTTGTTCTTTGATTCCATGGAAAATGTTGTGGGAAAAAGGGAAGATGTTGCATGGTTACGAACATTTTCTTTTTCGCACAATGTTTTCATAAGCTTTCTTTTACAGAATTTTTAGAACTAGGGCTTCTTTGGTAAAAGGTGTGATTTATAACAAAAAAGATATCTTTGAAAAGAAGCAGGGCCCGTATTCATCAATCATTTTTTAAGAAAGTTCCTTGTCTTATTCACCAGAATTTTCTACGTTTGTAAGTAACACAATTTCTGATTGGCTAAATCATTTGGTTTAGCCAATCAGAAATTTGTGTTACTTACAAATTTAGAAAACCTTGGAGAATAAGATTAAGAATATTCTCAAGAATGGTAGGTAAATACAGACCCTGGGATCCTTAAAATAAACATGTCTACAAATTGGACCAATCACAAATTTCTATTTATTCATTTGTTATCAGTATCAAAAAGTAGATCATGAGCAAGCATATTCAGCTATGCCGGAACAGGCAATCTACAAAACGGAGAATAAACTCTGTTGATCGCATTTTGTCCGATTGCCCGTTATTAATCCGAAAACAAATTAAGTCAGGCGGTGTCTCAAGTATCACTCAAGACTGTAATATTTCCACCAACACATTTCATCGGTTTACTTCCAAAACTTCGTAACTACTGGTTGTTTCAAGCTGTAGTTACGAGGTTTTGAAAGCAAACCTACGATTTATATCACTGGATGATTGATTGTATAGTGTTTAACACCGTTTTCAATATTATTTCCGTAATAACGCGGCGGCCGATGCACCTATCCATGCTTTCTTGGACTTTCATTTATCAGTGCTCCGCACAATATTAGTTCTAAGCCACTGGCTGCTTTCCCGTAAAGACTTTTGTAGAAACAATGGTTTGAGAAGAATGAATCCTGTTGTAAGTACTGTCTTCAGTTCTCAGGAAAAAAATGGCCCAGTCGGGGATCGAACCTGTGACCCCTCCCCTGTTCTCAAGTCCTGTATCTACCAACTGAGCTACGAGGGCTCGGTGTTGGTGTCATGGGAAGGTCTGTAGACGGCTTAGATCAAGATCAGACCACACAGAATGAGCAGGCAGTTCTTAGATCTATCCATCTACTACTTCATTCTGATCTGTATTCTGTTAATCATTTACCAAACAATCTCTAATCTTAATGATCCTAAACAAGAAGAATTTTAAAACATTGTGGATAAATGAGAAAATGCTTTTCACCAGCATCTTCTCATTTTCCCGTGCTGTTTTGCATCCCTCCAAAACAAAGTTTTGAGTTACAATTGTTTTATCGTTTGTAAATGCTTTCATTTTTGACAAATGTAAAATTTTGTTGTCTGGTAAAAGGTCTAAACCGGGAAGTATTTTCATCAAGTTTGTAGCGTAATTTTTTCGTTAGATTTCGGAAAAAAAGAGTTCGAAGTTGATCTTAATTTCGGAATAAAACTGCTAAAATCACGACATGTAACTGCAAAATGATAATCAGTTTAAGCAAGAAACGTCCTTAAAAAATGATAAACTGCGTAAATCATATATATCCGCAAATGAGCGTTCAGGGGGCCCTCAGAATAAACGTGTCTTTATTTCAACCAATCGCAGATTGATCGCATTTTTATTCATTCGAATATATCAAAAACAAGCAGTAGACTAAACGGCAGCGCATTCAGCTACAAGTCTATGGTCTACTGCATCTTTTTTATTATTTATTATTATTATTTAGATTATTATTTTGGTTTCTTTCTCACGAGCGATTCAAGATAACACGCCGTATTAATTTGAAATCTTCATCTCAGAAAAAACAGTATCAGATATTATCCTCGAGTTCTCCACGAAAAAACAAGAATTGGATCTTTCCCAGAACGGCAAAATGTTTGGACTCAATCAAATATGAAACCATTTGCAGAGGATAAATCAAACGTACATGCAGCTAAAATGATGCTTTCTGTCTTAGATAGGGGAGAAAAACATTTTGGGAAAAGGAGAAAATGCTGGATACCAGCATTTTCTCCTTTTCCCACAATGTTTTCAAAAGTCTTCCTTTTCGAGAATTTTTGGTAAGGGGTTGACGATAATTCATTTATGGCTCACGAACTGCCAATCAGAGTTTAAAATGGAAGACGCTGTGTTCGTTTCGGCGGGGTATTCATTTGGTAAAATGGAATTTAATGCAAATTCAGCCTTTGAATGCATTGTGCTTAGCAAGTTATTGCACAATATTTTCGTAGTTTCGTCTTGCCGCCTAGATCACGCCTGAATCATGTGGCAGAATGGCCGTTCGACACAGAACAATTACCAATTAAAAAAGTGGCTAAATGCGTTCTCATAATGCTTTAACCTTTTACCAAACAATCCCTGTTTTTACGTCTCTGAGATAGAAGCCTTTTGAAAACATTGTGGGAAAAGGAGAAAATGCTGGTAACCAAAATTTCAACCTGCTGGAAACAAATTTCAATTTCTGAGTTCTCTTTAATTTGTCATCTGCAAGTGCTTTCAACTTGGACTAGTCTAAAGTTTTATCGTTTGCTAAGGAGTCAAATATCAAACAATCTGTTTTATAGTAAGAATCCATTTTTTGAGAAAAAAAAAAAAAGTTGAATCATTGGGTAGAGTGGTCCCTAGATATACAAATGCATAAAACCTCGTTTCCAAGCCGGCTCTGTTGAGTAATTTTTATACTAAATTTGAAAACAAAAACACTGAAAACTAGAGCAGTCCTCCGTCACTACTTCAATTCAGTTTGGAGTAAATTCATGTTTCTCTTAATTAACCCATTACCACACAATCCCTACTTTTGACGACCCTGAGAAAGAAGCCTTTGGAAAACAATGTGTGAAAAGGAGAAAATGCTGGTAACCAGCATTTTCTCCTTTTCCTACAATGTTTTCTATCCTTTACAACACAAATTTCAAATTTTCAGTCACTTTTATTTCATCGTCTGCAAATGTTTTCAATTTGGGCAAGCCTAAAATATTGTTGTTTGGTAATGAGTTCAGGATAGGCCTATGTCATAAAATATCTTTTAGTTTATACGTATTTTATGAAGGGATGGGGTTGGGGGCGGGGGAGAGAGGTGTCTACAGAACGAACCTTATCTCTTTATTCAACATCATAATTTCATAATCCACCAAATTGAAAGCATTTTAAGACGACAAATTTAGTGTACCTCAAAATCATAATTTGTGCCTTTGGAAAAACTACCAAACCAAATACTAAAAAAATTCATTTATTGATGCATTTCACTCGTGTGGCAATTCCTGGCACATTTTAAGTAAGACATACTTTGTAGAAGGCGGTTTGAAGAGGAGAAGGCATCGACCCATTGACAGTGCAAGCTGATCTGGGTCAACATTTTGTGCATTTTGCAAAATTTTCTGCATGCCAAATGACCATTTTACGTCATGGTTTCATTCGTATCCATTTCCCACCATGTTTTCTAAAGCTCTCATCTTTAGGGTCATTAAAACTCTAATCGTATGGTAAGGGCTTAATTCTTTGCATACTGTAGATCTAAAGTCGGACTACTTTTTTTTGCGGAGTCTGATATTGACCTACAAGTACGCCGTTATCAACGGTACATTAGGATGAAAATAGTGTGGTAAATGTCGATGATTGAGCTTATTACCTTTCCAGCACGAAGAATAAACCCCGAAAATGAATTTATCCGAATTCCGTTGACAAACCTGATAACAAATTACGCGCTGGAAGCGTTAGAAATCTCTCGAGACGGTCTTATAAATGCGAAATCACGCCGCCTAATTGCGGTGTGAAATGGTTTTGAGAGGTACTTCTTCGTAATGAGGTAGTCTCCAGTAATGAAGTTAGCAAAATACTAGACCCGTCTTTAACGATTCTTAGTTTCATTTCTAGTCTGGTTCATGATTTAGGAAGTAACACATCTTCTGATTGGCTAAACCAGTTGGTTTAGCCAATCAGAAGATGTGTTACCTTCAAATTTAATGATGATTGGTATAAATGGATTCGGTTGGTCTACCATTGTGTCACACTTGTAACTTTCTAGCGTATCGATGAATATAACAAAGCGCTGACAGCATTTTAGATTCTTGGTTTTTTTTTTTCTTTTTTTCTTTTTCAATGTTGTGAATTGTGACTTTTTTCTAATTCGTACTTTAAAACCCATCAAAATTATTGCAGTTGACAAATGATAAAGGAAGTCTACACATTCGTTCGGTTACCATTCAATTCAATTCAATTCAAAATACTTTATTAGCTCAAATCTTCAGGTAAAAGATATATGAGCAAGTTACAATTCTAATATTTCATTTGTGACAACGAGAAATAATTCTGTATCGATATCGAAAAAATAGAAATAGTGGTAGAAGTAGTTGCCGTCATTGTTGTTGTTGTTGTTGTGAGAAGTGTCCTCCCCTGGCTGAGTGGTTACGTGTTGGACTCGTGACCTGGTGACCCCAGGGTTTAGAGCCTCACCGGATCCGCTGAGGTGCACTTGAAAACATTGATGAGCACCATTTTTGTACGTCGTAATCTTTGTAACCTTGCACGTCAGAGGCTCCTTTTGGCATTAACCCTTAAGCTGCCGATCGCGACTTGCTGACCGTTTGCGGACAGCATAGATCAAGATCAGACTGCACAGAACGTGCAGTCTGATCTTGGATCTACACTGCCCGATAAAGAGATATTTTTCTGTAAAAGATATACTTGAAATAGCATCGCTTGGGTTTTTACTATTGGCCTGAAAAGTTTAATTTGATTTATTCAGCAGGAGAAGGGTTAAGATACAAGAATGATTGCAGTGTCATAAGATAAAGATGAAAAAAAAAAATGAAAACGAGTAAAGATATCTCTGAAATGCAAACTCATGTCCGCTCTATTCTTTCGCTATCAAAGCAAATGGCGGCGTTTATAAACATTTCTCTCCAGCTTAACCAAAAACCAATTTTGTTCTTTATCATTAAAAATGAAGAAAATTCCGTGCTGACTGATTGATTGATTGATTGATTGATTGATGATGTTATAAACAATATTTCCACATTACCATGGTCGAAACAGCGGTCAGCGGTGAGAGAAGAATGAATCCTTTCGCTTATTGTTTATTATCATCAACCCTCTGAAAGGAATTGGCAAAACTAGAGATCGAACATAAGACCCTTTGTTCTCAAGTCCTGTACTCTACCCTTTGAGCTGCCTTTATTTGGCTCTTCAATTAGAAATGACTAATTCGCAATGCATTGTTCCTTTCTCTACATAAAACATATGGTAATTTTTTCAGAGCATTTCAAGTTCCAGAGACGAGGTCTTAACTCGAAACCTGCATTTCAAGTTCCATTGTCGAAGATCAATCGCAGTGGCTTTTCCAATCTTCTGACTTAAGAAATAAGAGAGAGAAAAAATATCACCGAATTCAGATGAGCGAAAAACTCTTTACCCCTTTGAAATCGACATGAACAGTCAAAGAATAGATATATAAAAATCAAAATCATTTTGATCTTGGGATAGGTTTTGATAAAGGTTTCAAGTCAAATCGGTCAGTGTGGATTCAAGATCAGACTGTACATTTTGTGCAGTCTGATCTTGAACCCACACTGACCGCAAAAGACCATTTTTCTGATCCTCGTAAAAGTTATAATCACGGACAAATTGTTATCATCCGGAGACGAGACGGAATGCTTTTATCCTTATATTGTCCGTTAATCAAAATGCCAATATGTTGATTTCGCTCTCTGTAAGTGGTTTTACGGCCAAGCACCGGCGGATCATGTCATAATAATTACACCAGCGTGAAAAAAAAAACTGTATAACATCTCCTGGAATTTTCTTCTTGTTCGTTTCCTCAACTTACGGAAATAGCAAACTGTGTGAACTTTTATGGCTTCGGCTTTTTCCATCTTAATTCTGTACTAAACTTTTGGAGCCTCGATTTTTCGGGAACATTTTGGACTCAAATAATGGATTGGCATTTGAATGCGTAGAGAACACAGAAAAGGAGAACATGCCGACGACCAGCATCTTCAATGATGTTTTCAAATCGTAGGTTTATCTCAAAAACCTCGTAACTATAGCTTGAAACGAGCTGTAGTTACGAGGTTTATGGGATAAACCGACGAAATACCGTTTCATCGGTGTTGTAAAAAGATAGTCTGATACTAGGTTAAAGTTTATTGGTTCTCTCATAGCCGTTTGACGAATAAATGCAGTTTTTTTAAAGACATTATACATCAATGAACAGAAATCGCAGCCTCAGATTTGATGATCTTGAATTTGAGTGGAATTGTAGATCTATTTATGACATAAATTCCCCTGTTTTCATTGAAAAAGAATACTGATTTCGAGTTTTCTTATCTTTCACACGTTTGAGGTCACCATCGTGTGATGTCATAGAATCTACTGTGACGTCATTTTATACTTATCAGAAATGTAAACCAAGTTTTATTCATAGACATGTCCACGTGTGCTTGTAAAAGTTTTGCATTACTTTGACCTTTAACCCTTTCCCATAAAACATAAACATAAAACAATCCCTGGTTTTTACGATTCTGGAATAGTAGCCTTTTGAAAACCTTGTGGGAAAAGGAGAAAATGCATTTTCTCCTTTTCCCACAATGTTTTCAACCCTATCATAGACAGAAATCATCTTTTCAGCAAGAGTTGAATTGTCGTCTGCAAATGCTTTCGACTTGGTCTAGTCCAAAAGTTTGTCGTTCGGGAAAGGACTAATTTGCGAGATATTCTAATGTGATAAGAATAATCTCATTATGAATTATTACGGTCTTCGTCATTGTCATTCTCTATTTACGTTACAGTTAGTATCAGCTAATCATAGCATGATGTCTCGTTTAATATCAATTTCAGTGACTGTGGTGGGTGTTGGACTCAATCTATCCGATAAAGGACTGTCCTGTTGGCTGTGCAAACATACTGAGGCAAGACCGAATCCCAACTGTGTCACGATGATGAACAAAACCGTTATTGCTAAATCTAAATGTCGTCCACACGAATCTTTCTGCCAGGTAAAATTGTATGCGTTTGTTCAGATTACTGTCTCTCTGTCTGTCTGTCTGTCTGACCGCCCGTGCGCCCACCCGCTCGTCAGTCCGTCTGTCTGTCTCCGTCTCTCTCTCTCTGTCTCTGTTTCTGAATTTAATGTGGGAAAAATATTTTTGTACTGTCTAATCACCAAATTATGATAGGTAGTTTATATTTAGAAAAAAAAACATGGTTGAGATACTTACAAAAATAATTCACAATTCCAGGATATACTTGTCTTGTGTTCAGAGATGGTTAAAAAACAAATATATATGGATAAAGAAGGCCATAACGGAATCAAATGTCGTCATCATCATCATCATCGTCATCATCCATGACATTATCATTTAAAACATTTAATTGACATCATTATCTATATTACTATCATTTCAGATCAAAAAGAGAACCAGTAATTCCCATGTAGAGTATTTCGAGAGATCTTGTGCCCAGCACTGTGATACAGTTTGCCAGCATCTAAAGACACTCAAACAGTGCAAATGGTGTTGTACCCAATCGTACTGCAATGCCGGAAGTAACGGCCAGAGACTTAAGTCCGAGTCTTGTATATACGTAGCGATTTGTTTATTTATGTTTAGCTTTTTTGCCTTTTCGGCACCATAGGCGAAAATGATAGGGGACTTTTGCGGACAGCAGAGATCCAAGATCAGACCGCACAGAACGTGCAGTCTGATCTTTGATCTATGCTGCCCGCTTGTATAGTTAAGCTAATACAATTAAAATCTGTCTGGGTTCTGCTAGATTGTATTTTCAGCCATTGAAAGTTCGTGGAGTTTATATAACTGACTGTGAAAGAGTAAAGGGTGCACTTTGGGAGGTTTTAGGCCATGTATCTGTTTGTTTAGAAGAGTCTTCCCTGCTTGAGAAGTTAAGGTTTTAGACTTGTAAATAGTGAAAAATGATGCTTCAGTTCCCTCTGGCTCCGTGTGTCACAGAGAAGTTTCCTTGAACAAGACACTACAGAGACATGGTAAATATGGGAAAGGCGCGAATAAGTTTGTTGTTGCCAAATATTGTTTAAAGTGTCATCAAAACTCATGGAAACAAATTTAGAAACGGGCATTTGGAAAGTATGTATTGTCCAGACAAAGTATGGTTCTTATTTTCAAGACAAAAACCTTTCAAATTCAGCATATCTATAATATAAAAAAAATATGCACTGTTGGTTCCCACTACAAGATAGAATGAAAAAAAATATATAATGTTTTTTAACTCTTCATCAATAGCCGGAAAACTGACTTCTTGAAAAAACTTGATGGCATACAAAAAGTAAACCACACAATCCTGTCTTTTGGCGACCCTGCTATTCAAAAATGGCTCTCCAACAGGGGGCTTTTGAAAAGATTCTGGGAAACCGAAAGAATGCTGTTTACCAGCATTTTCTCATAATGTTTTCTACCTTTTTAGAGACAAACCATGTCATTTGAGAGTCACAAAATTTGTGGGAAGGGGGTGAAAATAATCAGAAATAAACAATAATGCGGACTTTAAACTGTGATACCATTCTTTAAACTGTATCACTTGAGTGGTATATATTAATACAGAAATAAAAAAAGTGTGTAAATTAACGACGTATTACGTATCTTGCTTTATTTTGTTTGAAAACTTTTCCCGAGTTTGTTTCTTTTGACAAAGAGAAATCGATGTTCTTGGGAGCTTGTATTTAAAGAGTTATGGAAAATGAACGACCAAGACAACCTCATTAAATGTTTATTAAATGGCTCTGGATTCTACGGTAGACCCCCCTTCTCTCTCTCTCTCTCTCTCTCTCTCTCTCTCTCTCTCTCTCTCTCTCTCTCTCTCTCTCGCTCCTTCTTATGACCAGTTGATTCCACGGTATGGAAAATAGTGAGTAAACTACTGTATTTGAGTTTACAATAATGTAAAAAGTATTTTTCTACCTTCTTAAGCCGATGTTACTTTGTTATAGCCATACATCCTTGAACATCTTCAATATCGACTTTTGCGTCCTAAACTGAAACCTTAAACGAAACAAGTTTGGAACGAAAACAAAAAGGTGCGAATATTTCACCGTTCAGTTGGTATTTTCGAACTCTGTATCTAGACCTTTCTAAAAGCAATCATGGATATTTATATCAAAATAAAACTTATACATTTTCAGGGCATTGGAAAGAATTTAAAATATGTAAGAAAACATTCATAGCGATTATCATTGCTCTGATCACATAATTTACTGCTTGGACTTTGATGCTAATCAAATTGATCACTCGGGTTGAAAGAATTGAAATAATCGAAAAACCAACTTCCTGGAGATTGTAAACAATCTTCCGACCGAAATTAAAACAGACTTGAAATTTTCGCCGAAAGGACCTCATTATTGAGAATCAAGGCTTTTCCTGCTGTGGTAAGATTGTTTTCCTTATTCTAACATACTTGTAGAAATTGATTTGTAATTCTCAAGGCGTGATTCTGCAAAAGTTGAAAATTAGAAGATCTACTGCAGTATCGTCCCCTGGAGCAATCGACCCATACTAGTCCATAGAGACATTTTTAACTTTGTGACTAAATTCCTGGAAAATTTGCCAGTAGAATTGCTTAATAGATCGAACCCTTACTATAGTATTGTTTTAGTTTGAAATATTTTGCACTATTATGAAGACCATTCAACAAAGAATATCACAATGTTTTCCACCTTTTCACAAATTAAACGAATTTGAGTAAGAATCTAATTATCATCTAAATGCTCTTACTTTGGATAATTATAAAATGTCTTTATGTGGTAAAAGGATAAAGTGATAGTTCATTTTGTAAACGCCAGGTTCTATTCTAGCATATTTGAATTACACAGTGTTTGAATAGTCAAGCTTGTTTTCTGTACCAGAGAGCAATTTCACAAGTGTCTCTATGCCTGGCAAAGTGAGATGGGACAGTATGCTAGTTTGTTTGTGACACCTGATAACAAGGCTATATCTAAACATACCAATCCAAGTAAACCAAACTGGATAACAGCTCATGCCATAGCTGCAGAATGTGAGTAGATCTCTTTAATATTTACATGGTTTTAACTTAAAATAGATATAATTCATCATTATCTCCTACAGAGTATGTTTTAGCTTTTATATTTTTTTTTAAAAAAATGGTGACATTGTCACCACCTTCTGTTTTCAGCAGCTGCGTTTGATTTGTTACTATAATGCTAAAAATTTACATTTTCTCTCATCTGTCTCATTACTGAAGAGCTTTACTTCAAATTTTGGCTAGTAATAAACTCCCACCAAATGACAGAAATTTTAGAGCATGATGTTCTGAACATTTTTCATCAAGTAGTGAAAGACTCCATTTCACTTTCTTCTTTATTTTTTTAACTCTACCAAATGGCAAAATTCTAGACTGATCCAAATTGTAAGCATTTGCTGACGACAAAATAAATGTGTCTGAAAAACTCAAATTTGGTTTGGGAAGGGTAGAAAACATTTTGGGAAAAGGAAAATATGCTGGTTACCAGCATTTTCTCCTTTTCCCACAATGTTTTCAAAAGGTTTCTTCCTCAGGGTTTTTAAAAGGCATCATTGTATGGTAAAGGGTTAAGCATGATATCCCTTAACACTTACATGTGATCTGAAGTTTTAAAGACCCTGAGGAGGAGAGTTTTTGAAAACATGTTCACAAGCAAGGGCAAGTGCTGCTTACATGTGTTTTCCTCTTTTTTTCCACGACGTTTTCAGTCCTCTTTATAGGAAATGTCATATCACTGGAACAACACCTGAGCTAACTTCTGCTACTGCTTTCAGTTTGAACACAGCTAGAATTTTATCATTTTGTAAAAAGCCAAAAATACCACTCAGTATACATTCAAGATTAGACTTCATTTTTGTGCAGTCTCATCATATCTGCTACTAAGTAGGTTCTCTACAGAACTGCCATCAGATATTACACTAATAACAAAATTTATCACAAAAAAAATCATATTTATTCCACATTAGGTTAGTTACATGTTAATTCTTTCATGACACAGTGAGTATTGCTGAGGTGGAGAGACTATGGATTCGATTTCAGCAGCTTGGTTGCTCAAGGGATGGAGAACTCTCAGATGACGCAATCAGGAAGTCGGAATACGGTACAAATGTGTTCATGAGAAATGTAAGTTACAGTTCCCAGTTATGTTTTGTAGCCCTCTAGTAATTCTATCAAACAATGCTATGCCAGTCTCCTGCTGGGTCCCATTTCACCAAGCTAGTTATGAACAAAATTTGCGTAAGTTTTACATAACTATAGTCTAGTGGCATTAATCGGCCACAAGATACATGAAAATTATTATGATAGCTTTCATGTGTCTAGTGTCAGATTAATGCCACTATACTATAGTTATGTAAACCTTACACAAATTTTGTTTGTAACTACCTTGGTGAAATGGGGCCCAGCAGCGCAGTCCAACGTATGCAGGGCTCAAGTCAAGACGAGGGGTCACTAGTTTGAATCCCAAGTGTGGTGCATGTATATTTCTTTTGTAGGATTAATTAGTTGTTCCTTTCTCACTGCTGATCATTGTTTTCAAGATGATTATGACATTTGTGGGTAAGCAGCCAGTGGCTTTGGAAGATTATGATGCTGACTACCTGTAACAAGAAACTCCATCAAAGCATAGATACCTATACTGGCCATTATGATACAAATGAAAAAATGTTAGACAACATGCGATCAATCAATCAAGTATTCCTATGTTTAACCCTTTACCACACAGTCCAGACTTTAAACAACCTTGGAGCAGAAAGCTTTTGAAAACATTGCAGGAAAAGGAGAAAATGCTGGTAACCAGCATTTTCTCCTTTTTCCACAATGTTTTCTAACATATCTGGGATAAATTTTGTCATTTGGGTCACCTTTCATTTGTTGTCTTCAAATTCTTCTAATTTTGGTAAGTCTGAAATTATGTCGTTTGGTAAAGAGTTAAGACCCTTAGGAAGAGTCTTCTTTTGAAAACATTGTGAGGAAAGAAGAAAATGCTGTTTAACAGTATTATTTTAATTTCAAACAGCATTCTTAGAAGCCTGCCTTGTCAGGGTCAAGATTGGGTGGTAAAATATTAATAAGATATAAAGACAGTAGTTTAGGTGCACAATTTAGGTTTTTACTATCTTTTCTTTTCCCAATCAGATTTTAAGAAAGTACATGTCAGGCAGTACCAAGAAGATCACATTTGAAAACTTCTTGAGGGCATTAAAATGGTTGGAACAGGCTTCAATGGATGACAAAATTAAAGGTAAACTGTTTTGTTATGGTTCTGTAAAAAGAAGATATGTATATCAGTGACCCCTGGTCACCAGTCTTGTTCTATACTTACCTTATTCAGAACTAATAAAGATCAGAATTTCTGTGCAGCCAGATCATGATTTACTCTGTTGATAGAAGTAGTAATGTTGTGCAAGTTACATGTATTGTACTCTTTTTATTTTTTCTTATCAGCCATCTATCAAATGGTTAACAACGGTAACCCACTCACTGCTGACCTGCTTGTAAAAGTCATGGAGAGAGTGTATCCAGATGACAAAGGGGTAATCTCTACATACTTTTCTTTGTTCTTTTCACAAGCAGACCAACTCTACACCAAACCACACAATTTTGAACTTTTCCAAAGCCAAAGTATATGCAGCCATAAAATAAATGAAAATAAATGAAGAGAGGATATTTGTTTTTTGGAGTGAAAGATCGAAATTTATTTCATTGAGTGAACATCATTAGTAATATTTTCACTCATGGTGTATCCACAAGTGAAAATATTAAAGATGTTGTTCACAAGATGAAATAAATTCGATCTTTCACAGTAAAGAAACAAATATTCTATCTATTTCATGCCTTTGAGTGTGTGTGGGGCTGCTTCATCAAAATCCAGTACAGCTCTTTTCAGTCATTCCCTGTGGCATACCCTTTCTGCAATGCATTACAATATTACCTCAAGTAAGAGAAATGTAAGGTAAATGACATCATATTTCCATCTGGTTATAAGGCACACACATTATACCTATTGTGCGCAGGAACAACTTCAATTGAATAGTAACAATATAAATATTGGTATTTTCACTGGTTGTAACCTTGAACTATCAGAAAATATTTCTCCGATAAATCTCGATAACCTACTGTAAAGCATGAAATAAATTGTAGCTTTCTCTTTGTCTTTGACAGGGTAGAAAATATTGCGAGAAATGCTGCTTACTAGCATTTTCTGCTTTTTCCACAGTGTTTTCAAATGCCTCCTGAAGATTTATAAAACTGGTGATCGTGCAGTAAAAAGTTAAGTAGAACATTTTAGAAACAGATACATATAACAATTCTTTTTCTCACTAGGACTTTTGTTTTTTTAAATTTGTACAAAAAATACACTTTCCTTCTCCATGTATGTTTCTTCTTTATATTTGATTTTCTCTTGCTTATGCTACATGATAATCAAAAAGTGATATACAGTATAATCAGTTTGCATTTGACCTCATATTTCAGGAACCTATCCAAAGAATTGTAGATTTGTTCATGCAAATTATGGACAAAGATGGCAAAGGTATGAATTGTTTTACTATAATTAGCTTGGACTGTGCAGGCTAAGCCGATATGGCACTTAGTTTAGTTTAAACATATTTATTTTACATCGATTGAGAAATAAGTTCTTACAACTTATACTAATCTCTTTCGATTCTGCTTCCTGGGAACTACACCAGTACTCGCGCCGAATGTGTGGGCCAATGAAAAATTCCAAAGTTGACACCCGCTTAACGACTACATTAGATTTTGTGCCACAGTAGGCTTGTGCAACACAGAAAGTTACATAAAAATGGAAAGTGTTGTTTCAGATTAGCCTGTGTGGACTGCGCAAGCCAATCAATGACAACTATTTATGCAAATGTCTAAATGCGCCTTTTTGCAGACCATGATATTATTTCATTAACTCTTTGCGAAATAATTGAATTCTACACTCGTCCAAATTGAAAGCACTTGCAGTAACAAAGATGACTAAGTGTTGCTAAAATGATATTTGTGGTCTTTAACTTTTTAGCAAACGACAAATTTAAATACTGGTCAAACTTGAAAGTATTTGCAGACAACAAAATAAATGTGACTGAAAAATTGAAATTTGATTTGGGAAGGGTAGAAAACATTTTGGGAAAAGGAGAAAATGCTGGGATTGTGTGGGTAAGAGTTAAGAGAGCACTGCACAACTAAATATTTGTATCAAGATTCAGAGGTCAGAGAGTTTCTCAGATTTACGGTGATGTACATATTTACATGATGAGCACAATTTCCCTCTTACCAGGTCAAATAAACGAGGAGAACTTTCTTGCTGGTGTTCAGAAACTACCGAGAACTGACCTAGAGAGAGTTCTTGACTTTCAAATACTGCCAGAGGAGATGAAAGAAAGGCTGCACAGAAATCTTTTAGAGGTAATGCTTGATTTGAACCATGACCTGTGAAGTGGGAGTTTGCATTTGACAAAAGTACCGACCCATATTAGCCTGCGCAGCCAATGCAGGCTGACAGAGATGCCAACCATTCCGATTTCTGTGGAATCATACCAGTCTTAAAGTCTAATTTTCGCATTACCATTCCGGATATAGAAATTCCGATAAATTCCGACTCAGAACGATTTTTAACAGTGCTGAAAAAAAAGAAAGTAATAAAATTCCTTATCATGCAAGGAAGAGTGGCCTGATTACTGATGAATTAGTGTAACTTCCCTTTGGCAGACTGGTTTACTGTATTTTGTTTGGAAAATTTCTCATCTACTCATGGTAAATAGTAAAATCGTTGTAAACCTGACAAGTCAAATAACAAACTGGCTTCCCCAGCACAAAAAAAATGTCGCGTCATGTAGAAATTTATCAGTGAATATACCAATCTGTGGCCTGTTTTCAAGCCATCTAGTAAAGGGAGGAAGTGGGTATATACTGTGATCTTTGGCCATATTGTCTTTTGTAAGTCTATATTCACAAATAGAATTATACTTTAAGTACATGTATATGGCATTCCTGAAGATGTTTTGGGAAGAGATAAGCCCTCTTTTGCCAAAGCAAGGCTTATTTACACATTTCGATATTTTTCAAAGTTGAATCTCTGCAAGATCAAAAAGGTCGTATGTAGGATGCCTTGAATTAATCTCTTGACAGTTCCGAACAGAAAGTGCCCAACCAGGTCCATCATGGGAAGCAACTCCTGTACAACCACAGCGATCTCGTAAACGTGTATTAACGGATGCTGCTCTCCGGGAGGTTGCAAAAAGTATACATAGAAAAGACTGGGTTAGACTGGCCAACAAACTAGGCTTTTTTCAGCAAGATATTGAAGAAATACAGTATGCATACCCAGACAGTACTGAACAGCAGGTATGTTGAATTATAAAGGTTTGCTTTTTGATAATATTCTCAAGGACCTTGGTCTGTATTCACCAACCATTCTTAAGAATGTCCTTAGTCTTATTCTCTAGAATTTTCTACATTTTAAATTAACACATGGTTTAGCCAATCAGAAGTTGTGTTCCTGTCAAATTTGGAAAATTTTGAGGAATAAGACAAAAAATAGTTTTAAGAATGGTTAACGTTGGTGAATATGGACCTTGATCTCGTGTATGAGACATAGACCATTAAAAAATATTTGAGTGGGACTTTGGAAAAAGGGAGTTCAATGCATCTCTGTGACCTATTTTACCATGCGAATCATTACATAATTCTTGATCCGTGGAATACATGTACGTTTTGTGTAGTAAATGCCAAACCCTGGTAGCTCAGTTGGTTGCACGCAGAACTTGAGAACATGGGGTCCAGGGATCAATCTCTGGCTATGACCCCTGGTTCGGCAAAATTCTTTCCAAGAATTGATGATAGTCACTGTGACAGGATTCATTCCTCTCACACCGCTGACCATTGTTTCGGTGATGATCATTTGGGAAAGCGACCAAAGGCTTGGAAAGAAAACTGTGTGGAGTACTGGTAAAATACACTCCAGGAAAGCATGGATAGGTGCACTGGAATTATTTTATAACTGAAATAATGTTAAAAACGGCATTCAACAGCATTTAAATTGTTGACTTCAAATGCTTTCAGTTTGGTCCTTTCCCAGATTTAGTCGGGTGGCAAAGGGTCAAACAATTCAATCAAAGTTTCTACATATATTTGGCAGGTATACCAGATGTTAGTGAAATGGAGAGAACGGGATGGAGATAGGGCGGACGCAGAAACTTTAGAGATAGAACTAAATAGAGTTGGCATGAACGAGGCAGCAATTCTTATGATGAGTTATTGAATGATAACATTGACAGGACGTGCTTAACTTTTTTGCAAAAGAACATTTTAGACTTGTCCAAATAAAAGAACAAATACAGAAAACATATTGTTTTAGCTGATCAGAAATTGTTTTACATTTAGCTAATCAGAAATTGTGTCACATCTAGAGTCTAGAACAAGATTAAAGAGACCCCTAGGCCTGGGCGCATATAAAAATTTTTCCAACTTTGGACAGTTTCCGGTTGGCTAAATCAGAAATTATGTTAAACTCAGAATGTAGGACAAGACTCTGTGTTTTCAAAATCCGTTTCTCAGTATCAGTGAAACTCGGTATTGTTTGGTTAAGGATTCATTGACTCTGTCTGTAAAGGATGTGAATTAGAATACCTTTTCTGTGTTATTATTTGATATATATAAGTATTTTTATACACAAAGGAGTTATTTGGTTACTATTATTTGTGATATTTTTTTACCCTATACATTTTAAGATCGATTGGGGGAAAAATAGACTTATATCATTCAAGGTTTATGCTACATGTGTCTCCCTGAAAGCGTAACAAAATGTGCACTATAATGTGGATGCTAGACTCTGCTCGTCTCAGCTTTCTTTCACTACGAAAAAAAAAATATACTTAATTATATTGTACATGTGCAAGAATGCTAATAAGGGAGATAAATCTATCGCATTCTTCTTTGCCACGCCTCCAGAAATGCCACCTCGAAGTTGTTGACGTTTGCAGGTTTGAAAGGAAGCAGTTGTATACACCACATGTGCTCGTCCCCACACTTGTCCTTCACTTGTTGATTGAGATCTCGGCTTATTGATGACAACTGCATGACATATGGAACATTTTCGATGTAAGAAATCAATTCAAAATTGAAAAAGACAAAGCATGGACAATTTATCTGCACCGGATTGGGCGTTCTGTAACCCAGGAAATTATTTCGCGTTTTTTATGTAAGCGAGATTGGCGACATGGTATGTAACGCGAACATAATCTGCCGCGAATCAGCCAGAATTCACGAAATCGCGAAAATTAGTCGCTGTTCAAGTTATGTTAACCTACAGTTCGGGGATATTGTTTATGTACGTCATTACCGTTTTATCAAGGGAAACAACTGTGTTCTATTCTATGGTGGTAGAGAACAGTTAAGGTTGATTTTTTTTACATTTACATAAATTCAGTCATGAAATAATATATTATTACTACAAAATGAACCTGTAAAATATCTTGTCAAGATGCAAACTGTATGTTATTGAATGAAATGATTGTTAATCAAACCACTAAGTTTGTGTTCATTGTGAATTACTTTTCTAATATTCCCGAACGATACCAGCCACATTTGATTACGTCAGTTTGATTTTAATCTTTTCAAAGGCCTGGATCATTCATTGTGCGTGAATGGGCTTAACTGTCGATAGCTTTAAGTCAATATCAAGTTTTTTCAACAGAGCCACCTTTTTCCAATTGTTTCCCAATAATATAGGAATGCTACAAAGTAAACTGGCGTTTCACTTCATTCTTAACCGAATCGGTGCCCACTAGCTCAGTGGTAAAGTGTATCTGACTAACAAGGTGGTTGCGAGTTTGATACCCCATTTAGGCAGCTGTTCTATCCGGCGATCTTTCGTCTCTGACCTCTGATGCATGTGAGAAAAGTAGTCAGTAACTTGGGAAGAATGTTCTGTCATTACAGGTGTGGAAGCTAGGAAACAAACGCAGATGCACTGAAACCCAAATACATTCAATCAATCAACCCATCAACTACCGGATTGGACCATTTTTTTTTTCAATTCGGCACTGACTTCCGAGTATTATCTCATCAATGCCGTTTTTTTGTCAGTATTTACGTACTTCCAGTGCTTTCATTCTTGGTAATATTCCTGGTAAATTGATCAATCAATCAGTAACCAGATTGGACCATTTTTCTTCAATCGTATACTAACTTACCGAGTTTTATCTTTACAAAGGCCGCTTATCTGCAAGTATTTAAGTACTTTCATTACTTTGATTTGTGGTAATATTCTTGGTAAGTTGTCCTATGAAGTCCTTCAAGATGCGATTTCCCTATCTTATCGTATAGATCTATTAGCGGTACGTTTGTTCTATAATCGTAAGAGATGTTAATTGGTTCATTAATATTTCACACTGCGTTGTTAACACTTATCCTGCAAAATAAATGAAATTAAACTTTTGAGCAATTAGTAAAAACCCAAAATTTCCTATTTCAAAGATATTTTTTTATGAGAACAATATGTCCTCATCGGACAGTGTAGATCAATGATCAGAATACACGTTCAGTTCAGTCTGATCTTGATCTACCCTGTCTGCAACAGGACAGTGAATTGCATTTAGCAGTCGAAGAGTTAACTCTTTACCAAACGACATGATTTTAGACAGGTCCAAATGGAAAGCATCTGCACATGACAAAATTAATGTGACCCAGTAATTGAAATTTGTTCTGGAAAGGTTAGAAAATATAGTGCGAAAAGGAGAAAATGCTGGTCACCAGCATTTTCTCTTTTTCCCACAATGTTTGCAGATGTCTTCTTTCTCAGGGTCGTCGTGAAAACATGGATTGTTTGGTAAAGGGTTAAAATGGCTCCGTCAATACCCAGTCTGATACAATGGACTGGTGACCTAAATTTTGCTCTAAGTAGGTCAGATGTCGTTTCAAGCTCATGAACCAGACTAGAAAATTTTAGACTATTCCATGTTGAAAGCATTCGCAGAAAAAGAAAAAAACCTGTTTAAATAATGGGGTTCGGGTGATATCGAACAACTATAAAAGTATAGTGGGAAAAGAATGACACGCTTGTTAGTTTGGTAAGGGGTAAATTTAAAGTGAAATAAGATGTTGAAGATTTTCACTCCCAGGCTACTGAGCGTACCTCGTTATGCTTTTGAGGAAAGTTTAGATTAACACTTTGCCACAGTCCAGGCTGCAGAGCGTGACTCGTTATGCTTTTGAGGAAAGTTTAGATTAACACTTGGCCACAGTCCAGGCTGCAGAGCGTGACTCGTTATGCTTTTGAGGAAAGTTTAGATTAACACTTGGCCACAGTCCAGGCTGCAGAGCGTGACTCGTTATGCTATTGAGGAAAGTTTAGATTAACACTTTGCCACAGTCTAGGCCACTGAGCGTGACTCGTTATGCTTTTGAGGAAAGTTTAGATTAACACTTTGCCACAGTCTAGGCCACTGAGCGTGACTCGTTATGCTTTTGAGGAAAGTTTAGATTAACACTTTGCCACAGTCCGGGCTGCTGAGCGTGACTCGTTATGCTTTAGAGGAAAGTTTAGATTAACACTTTGCCACAGTCCGGGCTACTGAGCGTGACTCGTTATACTTTTGAGGAAAGTTTAGATTAACACTTTGCCACAGTCCGGGCTACTGAGTGTGACTCGTTATACTTTTGAGGAAAGTTTAGATTAACACTTTGCCAAAGTCCGGGCTGCTGAGTGTGACTCGCTTTGCTTTAGAGGAAAGTTTAGATTAACACTTTGCCACAGTCCGGGCTGCTAAGCGTGACTCGTTGTGCTTCTGAGGAAAGTTTAAATTAGCAGTTTGCCACAGTCCAGGCTACAGAGCTTACCTCGTTATGTTTTTGAGGAAAGTTTAGATTAACACTTTGCCACAGTGGTAAAGTGTTAATCTAAACTTTCCTCAAAAACATAACGAGTCACGCTCAGTAGCCTGGGAGTGAACATCTTTAACATCTTGTTTCACTTTTAGCGACCCAAAGGAAAGGGTCTCAAGAATATACATGTAAAGAGTGAAAAGAAGAAACCCTCAGAAGAAAACGAAAATGGCGGTAACAAGCATTTTCAGTTTTTCCACGTTGTTTTCCAAACATTCTAAATGGGAATTAATATCTTTGAGCCATAGTTTTTTGTCGTGCGCAAAAACTTTAATTTGGGCAAGTGAAAAGTTTATCTATTACTATTGTTACGGGAGACCACTCCTTCATGCATGGCTTTGTCTCGGTTTAACCCTTTCCCAAACGACAAACTTTTGGACTAGACCAAATTGAAAGCATTTGCAGACGACAATTCAACTCTTGCTGAAAAGATGATTTCTGTCTATGATAGAGTAGAAAACATTGTGGGAAAAGGAGAAAATGCTGGTTACCAGCATTTTTTCCTTTTCCCACAATGTTTTCAAAAGGCTACCATTCAGGACCCGTAAAAACCAGGGATTGTTTGGGAAAGGGTTAAGTTCAATACCTAACAACTAAGTTGGGGAGAAAACTCTTTAGTTCAGAGGTTATGGTGTTGGCCTTTCGACTGTTTCTTCAATGTTCGAATCTTGCCCGGTCCCTGTTTGCTGCAGTGCATTTATTCATTTGTTTCTTTGTTACGGACTCTGTTCATGGGAATATGAGTTAAGGCAGGACAAGCCTAAAAATCTGTGAAATCTTGCAGGGAAGTTTTAGAGTAGGTAGAAGGACAGAAGTTCGATTTCAAATTACGAAAAGGTGATCGAGTCCACTGAAATAAAACATGACATAATGTCCAGACCTTGGCGCAATAAAAAATAGGATATTGAAATTTACGGTTCTTTCTCCACGCCCCTTATGACAGTCGATTGTCCAGGTCGATAGAAGTCGGAACGACCTTTCGTATTTATGGTAAGAAGGCAAGTAAATTGAAAAAATAAAATCAGTTCCCCCATCGCAATACTACTGTGCCGATAGTCCACAGGCGTTTGTTTAGTAATGAATTTTGCGAGCCATAATGTAATATTGGCGGCAGTTAGCTGTAGTTACGAGGTCTCCGAAGTTAGCCGAAGATATTAACATTTATTTCATGCTTTCCGGTAGGATATCGAGAAACAGCAGTGAAAATATTTTTCGATCTTACACTGGTACCACAAGTGAAAATACCGATTTTCACGTTCTTGTTGCCTAGGTAAATTGCACGTGCCTGACAACCAGATGGGAAATATGACGTCATATACCTTACATTTCTCGCGCTTGGCGTAACGTTGCTATGCGGGAGGGGTACGCTACGTGGAATAAGGGAAAAGAACTGTACTGAATTTTCATAAAGCTCCTCCCAGAAAGGGTTAAAAAGCATAAAATACATAGAATATTTGGGTTTTTAGCTCACTGGCCAAAGGCCAGCGGGCTTATGTCATGGCCCGGTGTCCGTCGTGCGTCCGTCCGTCCGTCCGTCTGTGCGTGCGTGCGTGCGTCCGTCCGTGCGTGCGTTAACTTTTATTTCAAACATCTTCTTCTCTAAAACTACCCATCCAATTTTGATGAAACTTCACAGAAATGATCCTGCCATGGTCCTCTTCAGAATTCCTTGAAAGAATTTTATTCCTTCAAAAACTCTGGTTGCCATGGCAACAAAACTGAAAAATATTGAAAATTTTTAAAAATCTTCTTCTCTGAAACCATAAGGCCTAGGGCTACCAAATTTGGCATGTAGCTTTATCTAGTGGACCTCTACCAAGTTCTTTCAAATATTTGCCCTGGGGTCAAAATTGGTCCCACCCCGGGGGTCACAAGTTTCATATGGGCTTATATAGGGAAAACTTTAAAATCCTTCTGGTACCTAGCCATAGGGCCTAGGGCTACCTAATTTGGCATGTAGCTTTATCTAGTAGACCTCTACCCAGAGTGCCCAAATGATAGCCCAGAGGTCAAATTTGGCCCGGCCCCGGGGGTCACAAGTTTTATATGGGCTTATATAGTGAAAACTTTAAAAATCTTTTCGTACCAAGCCACAAGGCCTAGGGCTACTCAATTTTGCATCTAGCTTTATCAAGTGGTTGTCTACCAAAGGTGCCCAAATTGTAGCCCTGGGGTCAAATTTGGCCCTGTCCTGGGGGTCACAAGTTTTACATGGGCTCATATTGGGAATTTTTTAAAAATCTACTTGTACCTAGCTATAAGGCCTAGGGCTACCAAATTTTGCATGTAGCTTTATTTAGTGGGCCTCTACCAGGAGGGCCCAAATTATAACCTTAGGGTCAAGTTTGTCCCCACACCAGGGTTCACAAGTTTTACATGGGCTTTTGTGATGAAGACTTTATAAGTCATCTTGTTACTAACCATAATAAAGACTAGGACCACTAAATTTAGCCCTGTCTCATGGATTTTATGTTTTACAGGGCCTTTTATTTAGAAAACTTTGAAAATCTTCTTGTTTATAACCACACATTCTAGACCTATATTATTTGGTATGGGGCTTTATCTTGTAGACCTCCACCAGGATTCAAGTAATTATAGCTTTGTGGTCAAAACTGGATTTGCCCAGGGGTCACAACTTTTTTTTGGTTTTTATGGAAAAAAATTGTATGCCCTCAAGTTTGAAACCAGTTGGCCAAATAATGTAATGTTTGGCTTGTAGTGTTTTTACGAATTAGCCAGTGGAGCGATACAGGGCCATCATGGCCCTCTTGTTTTTTTTTTCGGTGAAAGATCGAAATTTATTTCATCTCATGAACACCATCGGTAATATTTTCACTCGTGGCTGCGCCACTCGTGAAAATATTACCGATGGTGTCCACTCGATGAAATGAATTTCGATCTTTCATCGAAAAAAACAAATATCCTCTATGTATTACACTAGGCTTACGACAAACTAAAAGGGGCATTCGGATATTTGAGTAAGTGTCGTCTCGGATCAGCCTGCGATGTCCGCACAGGCTAATCCGAAACGACAATTTCCGTTTTTATGCAGGTCCTCTGTAGCACAAAACCCAACGTAGACGTGAAGTGTCGTCTCGGATTAGCCTGCGCGGACTGCGGAGGTTGATCTTAGACGACACTTTAGGCAAATAACTGAAATAATTTTGAAAACAGCGTCAAACACCATACAATCAATCATTAAATAAAACAGTAAAAAGTTGAATTAAGGGTTTACGGCATTAACCCATTGCCGCACAATCCCTATTTTTGAGGACCCTGAAAAAGAAGCCTTCAGAAAACATTGTGGGAAAAGGAGAAAATGCTGGTAACCAGCATTTTCTCCTTTTCCTACAATGTTTTCTACCCTTCACAAAACAAATTCAGTCACTTTTACTTTGTCGTCTTTAAATGTTTTCTATTTGGACAAACCTTAAATTTTGTCGTTTGGTATAAAGAGTTAGAATTAAACCACCCCGACTTTAAAAGTAGTATTAGTATAACATATCGGAAATATAAAGAGAATACACAGAAATATTGGTATGAAATAAAGTTAATAAATCTATCACAATACGGTTTGACATTGATCCAATTCGTTAATCCTTAGACTCTCTAAAACCGACTTCTTTTTTAATTTTGACCCATTCAGAGGCGCAGGCGAAAATGGGGGTAGTAATGCAGAGAAATTACACTCCCCTAAAAAATGACCCATTGGTCCTTTCACTACGTAGAAAAATGGCCCATGGGTCATTTCACTACGTAGAGGAATGAGCCGGGTCATCATTCTACGTAGAGAAATAAGCCCAGAGGGTTATTTTTCTACGTAGAGAAATTAGCCCAGAGGGTTATTTTTCTACGTAGAATAATGACCCGGCTCATTCCTCTACGTAGTGAAATGACCCATAAGTCATTTCTCTGCATTACACGGGCTGTAAAGATCAAGATCAGACTGCACAGAACGTGCAGCGTAAAGCTCCTTGCAAAGGTGACAACATGAAAATCTTTACCTAATAATCCCTATTTTTAAAGACCCTGAAAAAGAGGCTTTCGAAACCATTGTTGGAAAAGGAGAAAATTCTGGTAACCAGCATTTTCTCCTTTTCCAACAATGTTTTCGATCATATCTATGACAGAAGCAATCTTAAAGTTAAACACCACTGAAATGATCGTCTGCGACTTCTTTCAAACGGGCTGAATCTAAAGAATCGTTGTTTGGCAAGGAATTTGATCCCAACCAAGTTTTGGTCAAGCCATTATCTAGGTCTAGCCAATATCTCGGAATAACCATTGATACTCCTAGTACTCCATTTACTGAGTTATTTTAACAATCAGTATTCTATTGTATTTGGCTTTACATTTCGACAAGTTCACTGGCCTCTGTGGGATAGCGAGCCAATATTAATACCCGTGATTTATTTATGACTGATCTTCTTTGCGTAATCTGTATAATAACCGGGCAGAACTATTCTAATCTCGGTATGATTCGGTACAGTTTTATATGGTTTTTCGAACTTTTCTTCTCAGATGACTATAAACTATCTACTGAACCTCTTTAAGGCAGCGGTTCCGTTATAGAAAACAGCTATTTCCACAACATATTATCTTACAAAATTTGCAAGGATGAAAAATGAGTTTTATTTTACCATTTTCACCTAGCCACTTGTTTTCTTTTTGTCCTTCCTAGAATTATCATTTATAAATCTAAAACCACAATATTCTCATTACAAATGGAGATAAAGATTACCTCCCTTTTCTGAAAACTGACAAAAGTATCAACAAATAGTGTCTAGATAGACATAAACAGAATTTCTGGTCGGTTAAAAATGTGCAAAAGTATTATATCTGTATAAATTCATATCTATCAAGTTCTATCAAGAATTTTTATTCCATGTTGCACTAGAAGTGTTAAGGTAGTGTGGGCGTAATACTTCAAGTGCAGCATGGCATAAAATTTCTTGACAGTTGATAAAGACAGATGCGCGCCATCTGACCAGAGTCAACTCTTTTTGCAGTTCCTAGATGGTCCCTTTCTGCGGGACGGGTCGCACATTTTCAAAATTATTGAAAGTATTAATACACGTATTATAAGTATTTTGGGGGGGGGGGGGGAAACAAGATGTCAGATATCATGAATCACCCTGTATTTATTTTACCAATTATCGTTTATCTAACCCATTACCACACAATCCCTACTTTTGACGCCCCTGAGAAAGAAGCCTTTTGAAAACACTGTGGGAAAAGGAGAAAATGCTGGTAACCAGCATTTTCTCCTTTTCCCACAGTGTTTTCTACCCATCCTAGAACAAATTTCAATTTTTCTGTCACTTTTATTTTGTCGTCTGCAAATTCTTTCTATTTGGACAAGCCTACAATATTGTCTTTTGGTAAAGAGTTAAGTCAAGTTTTTTGCACACCCATGTTTGAGTATATACAAGTGTTTTTACTCTTAAACATTAGGTCATATTTCTATTTGATGTTCAACCCACCACTGCATAATCCCAGTTTTAAATGACCTGTGAAAAAAAAGCGATATTAAAAACAGTATGGAAAAAAGAGAAAATACTAGTAACCATTTTTTCTTCCTCTTCCCGCACTGATTTCTTCCCTTTTTGATCTAAATCTCATTTTTTTGTGGCACATTTTTTTTTTCTTATTTATTTTTGTCGTTTTCAAATGCTTTCAATTTCGACGTATTAAAGATTGCCGTTTGGTAAATATTTAACCATTTTTAAAACCATCCCCTTATTTTCACGACCCTGAGGAAGAGACCTTTTTGAAAACATTTTGGGGAAAAGAGAAAATGCTGGTAACCAGCATTTTCTCCTTTTCCCACAATGTTTTCTACTCTTTCAAAAACAAATTTAAATCTTTTAGTCACCTTTATTTTGTTGTCTGAAAATGGCTAAGCATTTACTAGAATACAAGATTTTAGACACGTTCATGTCGAAAAAACTTGCCATCGATTTATTCATACAGAATGATCAAGTGGTTGGATGTGACTGTGCAAGGCAGAAACCAGTGTAGAAAGGAAACGAAATAAAAATCGGTAAAAAAAAATATTGTTTATTCATCAATCCATTTTTCACAACTCGTTTCCATTGTTTTACAGCCAAATTTAGTGAATTAACCCATTACCAAACGACAATATTTTAGACTGGTCGAAATTGAAAGCATTTGCAGACGACAAAATAAAAGTGACTGAAAGTTTGAAATTTGTTTTGTGAAAAGTAGAAAACATTGTGGGAAAAGGAGAAAATGCTGGATACCAGCATTTTCTCCTTTTCCCACAATGTTTTCTAAAGGCTTCTTTCTTAGGGGCGTCAAAAGTAGGGATTGTGTGGTAATGGGTTAACGTTCATTTATTTTTGCCATCGATACCTCATATGAATGACAAAGCTTTTAAGTTTTGATATAGAGGATCATGCAGCATACAGAACAAAACATGTTTTGCACCGCCACACAGGATCTTTGTATAACATCTCATCCAGCAATCTATCAATATCTTTAGTCAAAGAGCCGTGGGGACTCCAATGCACACCCTTAAGTGATCCATGGACCTCGGTCTAACTTTTCATCCGAACCACTTAGTAATTTCTAGGTGGCCATCTGTGGGAATCCAACCCAGGGTCTTGAGTCCTACGTTCTACCAATTGAGCTATGCCGGCTGGTCGACTATGAATTGTTGTTGATTGAATTTTTCAATTATTTATTGTCGTCACTGGTTGCCCATATAGGTGACGAACCCTGAAGGTTGCAAGTATCGTTACGGAGGGTGGCGTCGATAAAGGACGTAACCCAATTTAATGCATGGTGCTTTAATATGCTTGATTATAACACGTAAAAGCTCGGTTTAACGTCTCATACGTCAGATTATTACTAATTTAAGATGGCCAGTGGTGGGAATGGAACATACACCTGTAAATGACCCGAAGTGTGATTTGCATCCAGTTGCCCATATGCAGGCTGTTGGCTGTGAGTACATGATTAGAACGTTGGGGTGAGTTGATTGGGTTTATTTATCATCTGATCCGGTAGCCCATGTGGCGCATGTTGCCTGCGAGTACATGGTTTGAACGTTGGGTTGGATTGATTGAGGAATTGTTGATTAAACATATCATTTGCTAGCCCATATGTCGCCTACTGGTTTTGAGTACATGGTTTGAACGCTGGGTTGAATTGATCGAAGATGTGTTAATTTATCGTCGCATCCGGTGGCCCATATGCCGCCTGTTGGTTATTCGTATTGGTATGGGGGATGAAGCAGATAGGGGACGAAATGCATCATTACTTACGCTTGGTTTTGTTATACAAATGTACATTAAGCTTCGGTTTATATATTTACACAAACAGGCGAACATCTGGTCTAAAGTATAGTTCATTTGCATTATTTCAGGGGAGGTAATTATGTCAGCCGAACGTTTTACAGTTAGAAAAGTGCAAGATTGTTAGGTAAAGTGTCAAGTGACCCTCATCCTTACCTTTTTGAAATCTACCTGCTTTTTCTGGGCAAAAAAAAAAAAAAAAAAAACCGGGGTCTTATAAACAATGTCGCAAAATTACTTAATTTATACTCTAAAGTAATGACGAAGGTGTTTTAACCCTTTCCCAAACAAGCCCTTGTTTTTACGTGTCTGCAGTACAAGTCTTTTGAAAACACTGTGGGAAAAGGAGAAATTGCTCGTAACGAGCAATTTCTCCTTTTCTCACAGTTTTTTCTACCCATTTAGAGAACTTTCTGCCATTTTTATCAAATATGAAATTGTCGTCTGCAAACTCTTAGAGTTTGAAAGAGTCTAAAATTTATCGTTTGGGAAAGGGTTACATTTTCCTTCTACTGTCTTTCTTTTGTAGGAACTTATAGGTCAGTTCCCCTTTCCTAAAAAGAAATAAATGATGGTTTCAAAAAATACCGAAACATTATTTTCTTCAGTTTTGTTTAATGCTTAACCTATTTAACTGAATTGAAACTTTCAGAAGGATAGTCTGTCGTCTGATATTGACTGATATTGATCTAAATTGTCCGAAAAAGCGGCCTCCCCCTCCCCTGAGTCGAACTTGGCAGCCTATGGGTTAAGACAGTTACGGAAAACCCTCTCTAAATAAATCGACAAAGAGGGAAACGAAATTCCACCCCCCCCTCCCCGCCGCATTAATTTTCTCATAATTTTGAGACTCTTTCAGAAACAAGGGTGGAAGGTCATATCATAAAAATTTGTATTGGTAAAATATTAAATATATTGAATATTCTAAAATTTCCATAAATCGCCTTTCATATTACGGTGTAAAACACACATTGCCAACACAGTGTGTACAAGGTGTACAGAATGTAGTTTAAAATGCTAAACTCTTTGGACAACCTCGAGTTTTACCGACCCTGAAGAGAAATACTTTTGAAAACATTGTGAAAAAAGGAGAAAATGCTGATGATCAGCATTTTCTCCTTTTCCACGATGTTTTCCCTCCCTCATGTTGTAGTCTGCAAATGCTGCGGTAAAGAGATAATCCTGGATCTGCAGAAATCCATGTCATCTTCACAGATAGAAATATGGCATCACCGTTCTTCTTCTTCTTTTTCTTCTCTTTCTTCTTCTGCGTCCTCCTCCTCCATCATCATCATCATCATCATCATCATCTTCTTCTTCTTCTCTTACAAATTTTCCTTCTTCTTCTCCTCCTCCTCCTTCATCATCATCATCATCATCATCATCATCATCTTCTTCTTCTTCTTCTTCAGACATCATGTGTGATTCAGGTATATACTCTTCGTCACACATTCAACGTAACAAAATCACAGACAGATTCTTAAAGATAGTGTGCTCCGTCGGTTACTTTCAGTATAACTTTTTATTTTATATCTTTAAGCAATAAATATCAATTGATTTCATACTGTTGTATTTTGCTTAGAGTGCGTAACAAGATCATACACACGTACGTGCAGTCTGATCATACTCTACACTCTCAATGCTCTAGCAGTAGTTTTGATTATACAAATTCAGTGCAATGCCGATCTTATTAACAAAATCTATTTGTGTAATCTTCAACAATTTAAAATCGGTATGAGTAAGGGCTTTACACTTATCCAGTTAACCCTTTACCTAACGAAAAAAATTTAGACTGGTCCAAACTGAAAGCACTTGCAGACAACAAAATAAATGTAACTCAAAAATTGTAATTTGTTTCTAGCAGGTTCGAAAACATTGTGGGAAGAGGAGAAAATGCTTGTTACAAGCATTTTCTCCTTTTCCCACTATGTTTTCAAAAGGCTTCTATCGAAGGGTCGTACAAACCAGGGACTGTTTGGCAAAGGGTTAAATAAAACAAATAAAACTCCCAAACCCGTAAAAAAATAAAACCAAGTACAGCTGTTTGCAAGGTATTTTCGAAGGAAAGATATCTCCCTATCGGACAGTGTAGATCAAAGATCAGACGGCACGTTCTGTGCAGTCTGATCTTGATCTACACTGTCCGCAAAAGGTGAGCGAGTTGCGCTGAGTAGTCTAAGGATTAATAATTTGACAGCGCCGAATGGCTTAAAAAATCACAGCAGATAGTATCGTTACATACGGTTAGTTTATGTCATTTATGTTGACGGGGATTAGCGTGGATTATCCCTTCGTCCCGGATTAACTCTTACTCAGACGAAAAAATATAAGACTTGTTCAAATTCTACAACATTTGCAATCGATAAAATCAAATAATGTTTAATCAGTTATACCCGTCATTGGAAAGGTAAAATAAAGACAAAGGAAATCCTGCCGCCTGATCTGTCTAAACCGTTCACTCCACCCATTGATAAACAATGACCAAGTTCATCTCTCACATTCGATACGATTTATTTTTAGAGGTTGAACAAGTTATATTCATTTAATTTGCAGATTTAGGTCGGTTTTTCTTTCGTATAAACCGGTTCCCAATTCAGTAATAACTCACGACAAGTGGGTGGGTGGAGGGGAGAGTTGTGGACCCAATGATTGTGAATAGAAATATAGTAGCGAGCAATCACGGGATAAACAAGCCATGGGACGAAGTGGTTTTGGAACGAAAAAGCAAGGAACCAAACGATCAGTAGACAAATGCGACAATAGAAGGTTATGAGCGATTGAAGCTTTTTTCTATCAAAAATTAGTATTTCCATGATCGATGGCCCTACCCAGTGTATTTTTATATGCCATTTCAAACTATATATCTGAGTGCTACCGAAAAAATCATTTGTCTGAAAAAGATGAGCTTTATTGGGTTTATTTCCTTCGGTTTTGCACAAAATACGATACAGGGACTTCAAAATTCAATATTGACAATACCACATGTGTAACAGAATCTGGAAGAAGACTGGTTCTCAGGCACGCAGAAAAATTGACCTATAACAAAAAGTTTCGACCCATGTCAGCCTGCGCAGATTGCGCAGCCTGACTTGGGTCGTTACTTTTTGCAAAAGCACAAGACCTTTTTTCATAAAGCATGGGATATCGATTTTTAATTAATGAGAAATATTACCGCAAAATAAGCAAGCAATTACATCTTTATCTTTTTCGACAATGTATTTCAAAAATTGATCTACTGAAGGAATACAAATTTGTATCGTAAACGTTCGATCGATTACTCACAATGACCACATTTGGCTGACTCACAGCCAGACAATAGCGTTGTCAAGTCCACCAGAAATACTAATAATATACTCTGTTCCATAAATAAGTGTGAACTTAGTTTTCTTTTATTTCTCGTTGCATGTATCATACTTTAGTTGAGAGTCTGTAGAAAGTGCCAGGCTCATCAGATTTTTACTAACAGAAAGTTTAAGTTAGGTTTTTGCAGCTTAAATGAAGGTGGTACTAAAATCAAAGTTGCAAAAGTACTCAAAGACTAAGGTAACATTAAAGTTAGATTTTTCTTAAAGTTTTTGTAATTTTTCAATCAATATTTTGTATGGCCGGTGTAATGCAGAGAAATGAGCCCCATTACAAAATGACCCACGGTCATTTCTCGACGAAGAGGAATGACCCATGGGTCATTTCTCTACGCCGAGAAATGACCCATGGGTCAATTCTCGACGTAGAGTAATGACCCGGGTCATTTTGTAATGGGGGTCATTTCTCTGCATTACACCGGCTGTGTTGTCCATACAGGCAATTATTCAACGTTGCATAGACTAACATAACGTAAAATTATTGCATCAGGAATGTTATTCCATTCCTGAGCTGAAACTTTCTGCTGTATGAGTAATTCTCTGGCAAAAGGGGGGTGAATGCAGATCCACGATGCCAGATACCATGCAAGACACCACATAATGGTCGATCCATACAATTGATTTTGTATAACAAACCGACTGAAGCATGAGGCACACCGGTCCTAAGACATGCACAAAATTGACTAATAGCAAAAAGTATCGACCAAGGCCAGCCTGCGCAGTACGCAGGCTGGCCTCGGCCAATGCTTTTTGGAGACCCACTAGAAGCCATTTTCACAGAGCATGGCCCATATAAGATATTTTAGAGACAAATAAAATAACAAATGCATTCAATCATAATACTGGTTAAAAAAAAAACAGCGAAAAACTGAACTAGTGCAAATGACCGTCGTTCATAGAAAATGAGGGCTCAATACAATGTCGCAATGTATTATAACATGGTTGATTTATACTCTCTGGTAGGATATCGAGAAATAGCAGGGAAAGTGTTTTTTGATATTTCACGGGTACGACCAATGAAAATATCGATTTTTATATTCTAGTTACCTAGGTAAATTGCGCCTGACTCACAACCAGATGGAAATATGACGTCATTTATCTTACATTTCTCGCGCTTGACGTAATATTGTAATGCGGTGCTATGCGGAAGGGGTACGCCACGGGGAATAATTGAAAGTAACTGTACTGGATTTTGATAAAGCTCGTCCTAGAAAGGGTAAAAAACATGAAGTAAATTGAATGTTTGGTATTTTTTTTTCGGTAACAGATCGAAATTTATTACATCGAGTGAATATCATCGGTAATATTTTCACGAGTGGCGCAGCCACTCATGAAAAATTACCGATGGTGCTCACGAGATGAAATAAATTTCGATTTTTCACCGAAAAAAACAAATATTCTCAACATCTCATCACATATAATAAATCTATTTTGTCCGAATGCAGACATTCCTTTGATGTCTATCTTGAAACTATTATTTTTTATCATACTTTTGCTAATTTTCAGAAAAGGGGGGGGGGTAATTATTTTCTCCCATTTTAATATGAATATAATGGTTTTAAATTTATAAATGATAATTCTAAGAAGGACGAAAAGGAAAAAGTTGCTCCGTTAAAGTAGTACAAATATACTAATTTCTAATCTTAGCAAATTTTGAAGGATAATTTTAAAGTGGAAATAGTTGTTTTCTATTACGGGTCCACTACCTGAAGGGTTTAGCCACACGGATACAAGACACGCAATTGAAATGCATATTTAACTGTACCTTTCTTTCACAATAATCCTTTCCAACCCATACACTCATTTTCTGCACAACCAACAAGGTTTTTTTTTTTTTCACGACTGTACTTAAAAGTAATAATGCTGTTGAAATTATTTGAACTATATACATGTAGATATAAGCCACGCTCTTTGGTAAAAGGGGGCTTAATGCCTCTTTGTGATTCATTGTATCAAGCTAGATATCAAATGGCCTTCTATAAACGAAAATAAACATCCGGACATCAGCATAAAGTGTCGTTTCGGATCAGCTTGTGCATTTCGCGCAGGCTTATCCGAGCCGACGCTTTCCGTTCTTATGCAATTTTCTGTTTTGCGCATGTCTACTGTAGCACAAAATCTAATGTAGTCGTAAAGTGTCGTCTCGGATTAGCCTGCGCGGACTGCGCAGGCTAATCCGAGACGACACTTTACGCAAATGTCCGAATGCCCCTTTTCTCATGCTGCATGCCGTATAACTATGAATCCTTAAAACTTAATTGTGTCTACAACCACCTGTTTTCTGACGTAGAATGGTAATTGAACGTGCAGAATATTGACCAAAGAAAAATAATAAAAAAGGGTCGCCCCGGATCAATCTGCACAGTTTGCGCAGGCTGATCTGAATCGATACTTTTGGCAGATGCATTAAACTTCCTTTTCAAAAATCATGGTTTGTTATACAAATTAACCCTTTCCCAAACAATCTCTGGTTTTTACGTTTTAGGGATAGAAGCCTTTTGAAAACATAGTGGGAAAAGGAGAAAATGCTGGTGACCAGCATCTTCTCCTTTTCCCACAATGTTTTCTACCCTATCATATAGAAAAATCATTTTTTTAGCAACTGTTATTATTTGTCATCTGCAAAGTGCTTTCAATTTGGTCTGGTCCAAAATATGCCGTTTGGGAAAGGGTTAACAGATGATTCTAGTACTTTATTTCAATGTGAAATGTCTGATTTTTCAGCTGTCGTTTTCAAATATACATGTATCATAAATGTCTAAGGGTTATTTGGGGATCGAAATACGAGAGTATTTCTGTGAGGGAAATGGTTGTGATTATCAAAGAAAACGAAAACGCTTATGTAATGGACGAGATCGTTTGAAGCTTCAAATTGTAATTCACTTGTTTACATCTTGTCACAGCAAACAGATTTCAGAAGGATTCTGTAGAAACGGAGGAACTCTGAAAATTATGCCCTTACTGTCGGTCTGCATGTCGGCATGTTGGTCGGTCGGTCGGTATGCATCTTTCTCAGTCTCTGTCTCTGTCTCTCTGTTTTTTTTGTATCCTGATCTGCCATTCAATGTCAACATCTGATAGGGGACACTGTGCTTCAGATACTGGATTTTCGCTATCTTTCTTTAACCCTTTCCCAAATGGCAAATTTTGGACCAGACCAAATTGAAAGCATTTTGCAGATGACAAATTAACAGTTGCTAAAAAGATGATTTTTCTATATGATAGGGTAGAAAACATTGTGGGAAAAGGAGAAAATGCTGGTTACCAGCATTTTCTCCTTTTCCGACAATGTTTTCAAAAGGCTTCTGTTCCTGACCAGTAAAAACCAGGGATTGTTTGGGAAAGGGTTAAAAAAAAAATGAATTCTAAATTTCAGTGCAGAAGTTGACTGGTTGGTTGATTGATTGATTGATTGATTAATTAATTGATGTTTCAAGTTACTTTCAACATTATTCATATTATATAAAGGCGACGGCTCACCTATACATACATACAAGTCCTTTTTTCATCATTACTAAGCTCGGGTTATGGAGTGTCTTGCCCAAGAACACTCCTACGTAAAAAAAGACCAATCCTTCCAGTGAAGCTCGAACTTGGGGTCTTTAGGTTACAGGTTCTATACCTTACCACTGTTCCACGCTAGACAACCCAAAAAAAAAAAAAATTAATTGAAATGTGAGAAAGAAAAAAAACCTAAACAGAATGTAATAAAATTAATGCTTCTTGGACAAAAATGAAAGATAAAAACAAAGAAACAAACAAATACGAGTTATGCTTATTTCAAATTATTTGGAAAAAAAAAAATGTTTTCACAGAAAGCTTTGAAAAATTTGAACAAAAATTGAAGTATGCCAAAATGACATGTACACATCGCTAAAACGTTAAATATGATTTCGTTAAAATAGATAAGTTATTAAACGAATATGAGTCACGTCTTGTGAAAAACGGGTTTAACTCATTACAACACAATCCCTACTTTTGACGACCCTGAGAAAGAAGCCTTTAGAAAACATTTTGGGAAAAGAAGAAAATGTTGAAAAAATTTCTCATCGCTAGCTTTTTTTTTTTTTCACTTTGTAAGAAACAAAACCTTGCTGTTTTAGATAGGTGTATTAATTAGATGCAGGAGTGTTTAATTATTTTAAAGTTCACCGTCTTTAACCCATTACCACACAGTCCCTACTTTTAAAGCCCCAGAGAAAGAAGCCCTTGGAAAACATTGTAGGAAAAGGAGAAAATGCTGGTAACCAGCATTTTCTCCTTTTCCCACAATGTTTTCTACCCTTCACAAAACAAATTTCAAATTTTCAGTCACTTTTATTTTGTCGTCTGCAAATGCTTTCGATTTGTACAAACTTAAAATGTTTGTCGTTTGGTCATGAGTTGACAAACAATGCCATATGTTACGATCCCGAGTAAAAAGGCATTGGAAAACATTGTGGCACCAGAAATAAATCCTTAAGATGAACGTTGGTTTGAAATTTTCCTCAATGATTTCTTGACTACCAAAGACCAACGCCTTGGCTGTGGAGCTTCACTTAGCGTAGTCCATAAAAGAACAAATACCATCATTAAAACTTAAAAGTCCTTTAGTCGTCCGCAAAAAGTTTCAGTTTGGACAAGGCTAAGATTTTGACACCTAAGAAAAAAGTTAACAAATCACCAGTCTCGATCAGATATACCATAAATTAAATATCGTCGATTAACTTCAAAAACCTCGTTACTATATACATGTACCGTCTTTCACTTGAAACAAGCTGTAGTTACGAGGTTTTTGAAGTAAACAGACGATATGTTGTTTGTTGTTGTTATTTTTTACCAACGAATTAGTACTATTTTACCGTTTTTTTATTATATTTATTTTCAGTTATTCGCTCTAATCTAAAAAGTCGCGGCTCCGACCATTACTTCGCACACAGCACCGTGAATGGTTCCACTTGGGATTTGAATCCATGACTCCCTGTCGTAAATCCAATACCCTTGTAAAACAACAAAGGCTTATTTGCCTCATGCATTTAACTCTTTTACCAAACGACAATTTTTTGGAAGGACCAAGTTCAAACCATCTGCAGACAACAAATTAAATCTTGTTACTACGACGATTATTGACTTTGACAGGATAGGAAATATTGTGCGAAAAGGAGAAAATGCTGGTTACCAGCATTTTCTCCTTTTCCCACAATGTTTTTTACAGGCTTCTTTCTTAAGGTCATTAAAATGCGGGATTTTGTGGTAAAGGGTTAAATATAAATATCACACACGTATACAATAGCAAACTTTCATATGATTTATATTTCCCTGTCGTTCATTCCACAAATCCTACATGTGTTTTAGCACGAGGCTCTTGTACGTGATTTAACGATGTCTCACTGTCAATGAATTCTCGTCGATGCAAGGTCTTTGGTCGTCCTTGTAAAATCGTACTAAATTCCACATTGTTCTTTCCAGGAAAACTAACTTGTCGCGATGACAATCTTAAACGTTTAGTATTAAAATGTTCCACATGGCTTTCCCCATTTGTGGCCTCGGTTGGTACACTTCCGGTCCAACAGTTCGTTCTATCACTGTTCCGAGTGTTTACATAAAGCATATCCGGTCGGCCATTTTTGAGAAAGTCTGACGAACTGAATAAAGGCATTGAACGCACCGTGGCTATAGATTTACCCGAGTAAGAGGCCGCCCGTTTGGAATTTGCGGAATAAGTTTCCGTAGCCTTGCAGACGGGCCCTCGAGCTACCCGAGAATTTCCTCTGTTGAAAAATCCCTGCTGACTTTTCGTGCCGGGTCTCGAATCCGGAGGGTTACTGGTTGGAGTCTGTATGATATAGGACCGGGGTGTTCTTGTTCGGGGCCTCTCTCTCGTCAAATCCACCGATTGGCTTGTATTCGTATTTTCTTCATTTAACAACGATGTTTTGGGAAAATATCTTCCAGGTACGTGAATACTTCTTTGAAACGCTGGTCTGGAAGGCAACGCGTCTTTTTTCGTCACATGTGTTTTAGACTTCTTTCCCTGGAATTTATTATTCACATTATCCTCCGACTGGCTAAAAAATCCATCACCAGGGAACGTCAGCGTTTTAGCCACCGCCTTCTCTTTTTCATTCGTCTGCATTTCACTGTGCAGTTCTCTGGCCGCGGTTAAACGATCCGCTACCGTCGAGAGATAATCCAAATCACTAGTCGCTCTCCGCGTCACTACATATGTATTTAATACTTTCTGAGGGCCAAAAAGTTTTAATAATAACGAGAGAGGTAGAGGTTTAATTCCCCGCTCTACCTTCGACGCGGAAACCCTTGTATAATTATCGCGAAACTTTCTCCAGTCCAAATTATTCCGTCTGAACCCTTCTGTTTCAAAATCTATCGAAGAAATATCTGTCATATTTCATAAACTATCGAATTTATTCACCGATAAACAAAGAGAAAACAATCATCAGTGTTTTTTTTTTTTAACTTCACCGTTCAATATTTTAAAAACGTTTTTAAAAAAAAACTCGATTTGATAGATTAACGTGGGCAATTTAACCCGCTCTGTAAAGTATCGCATTTGCAACCCGAAGCATGTTTAGTATTTTATGTAGACTCAGGAATTCAATACACCGGCCAATAGTTTATTCAGAGCACAATGAAAGAAGCCCACATAATCTAAATGGCCGATCGATGTAGTCATTTTATGTCCCTCACTTGGCAAGATTATTCAGTCCACCATCGGATAATGCAGAATTTTGGGCTCGTCCAATTTCGAAACATTTGCAGACGACAAATAGACAGTGCTTAAACTTTATGCCAAACGACAAAAATTTAGACGTGTCCAAAATTAAAGCACTTGAAGAGGACAAGATAAATGTGGTTCTAATGATAAAATATGTCTTTGACTGTATAGAAAACATTATGGGAAAAGGAGATAATGCTGGTTACCAGCATTTTCTCCTTTTCCAATAATATTTTCGAAAGGCTTTATCTACATGGTCGTTAACGCTCGGGATTATGTGCTTAAGATTTTTTTTTTCAATTTTTGAAGTAAGTAATAAATAAAAACACTGTGGAAAAAGGAGAAAATGCTGGTTACCAGCATTTTTTCCTTTTCCTACAATATTTTCAGGACCGTTTCACTGGGGGGGGGGTGTTTTAAAACTCATGAGTATACTCCGAACATATTTATCATGTACATTGACAAAACAACGTAAAACCAGTTTCCCTTTCGGGAGCCCCCGTATACATGACTACACCGTCAACACAACATCCAAAATGGCGGTTTCGATCAAAATTAACATCAAGATTAAGCACCAAGCTGCACGTTTTAGCACGAATTGCCAAAGTGTCAGTGACGTCAGATCCCAGTTACGTCAGTTTTCATTGAATTGGGGCACTCAGAAGGGATATTCTATAACGTCAGCGTACTCATTTTTTTAAAACTAGAAAAAAAGGTAAAATTCGCTTAACAAATGTTGGAATGGTACAACTTTGCAGTATAATAAGTTCGTTGTACGGTCAGGCAGCAGGAGACTTGGAAACTTGTTCACGACTGTGGTGAATCATGTTGCCACGAGCTGAACAAGTTTCCAAGTCCCCTGACACCTGAGCGTACAACTTATACTGTTATCGGAGGTAAGAACTTTTTGGGCTTGTTCAAACTGAAGGCACTTGCAGACAACAAAATAAATGATACTTAAAAGTTAAAATTTGTATTTCAAGGGATAAGGGGACATTGTGGGAAAATGGGAAAGTAGTCAATTCCTGTGACTTCTTGTATGCCGAAACTACTTGTAAAATGGAACCAAATGAAAACATTGTGGCAAAAGGAGAAATTGGTCGTCATCAACAATATATCAGTTTGCCAAAATATTTTTTTAAAATGTATCTCTAACTATGGGAGTGGATGGGGGCGTGGAATCAATTGTTTGTATGACAATTTTGTTAAAATGTGAACATTAACCGAGTTTTTTCTTTCCTTTTGTCTCTTCCACATTATTCCAATATGTCGATCACAGAGATAATATTTCACGACCACTGTCAAATACGTTCATTTGAATTATCTGTTTTACTCTGGACTCGTCCGTATTGAATTGGATTATCTGTTTTACTCTAGACTCGTCCGTATTGAAAGGTTAAATTGATTGATTGATTGATTGATTGATTGGTTGATTGTATGACGTCTAACGCCGTTTTAGACATTATTTCAGTTATATCGCGACGGCCAGTGCACCTATCCATGCTTTCCTGGAGTCTCTTTTACCAGTACTCCGCAGAATTTTCTTTCCAAGCCACTGGCTGCTTTCCCACATAACCACCATCGAAACAATGGACTGCAGTGGGAGAGAAATGAATCCTGTCGCAATGACTATCATCAATCCTCGGAAAGAAGGAGGAGGAATTGCTGATTAACTGATTGATTGAATGGTGTTTTACGCCGCTTTCAACATTATCTCAGAGATATCACGACGACATCTCACATATTCATGCATTCCTTGGTTTCGCCAGTCCTAGGCTAGGTCCTGAAGTGTCTTGCCAAATGACACTACTATGAAAAACCCAGTGGATCCAGTGCGGCTCTAGCCCTGGACATCCAGGTAACAAGTCCAAAGCTTTACCACTGAGCCACGTAGGACCCAAAGAGGGACTGCGGGGGACGAATTAACTTTTATCCTGCTCAATAACTAAAATGAAATTTTCACTTCGATATTAAACACCCAAATATTTCTGTATCAAAGTTACGTTTACGGGTATAATATCTCCCTACAGGACAGTGTAGATCCAAGATCAGACTGCACGTTTCGTGCAGTCTGATCTTGATCTACACTATCCGCAAAAGGTCAGTGAGTTGCGCTTAGTATCCTATGGGTTATTTGCGATCAAAAGATTAGAGTTAAACAACTTTGGAAAAGGAGAAGAATACCGCCAAACTCTTTACCACACAATTCCTTGCTTCAATGACCTTGACGGAGAAAGCTCTGAGAGCATTGTGGGAACCAGCATTTTCTCATTTTCCTACAATAGTTTCTACCCTATCATGTGATTGGTAATGGCATGTTAAAATACACTTGCTGAGGCCGTCGATCGTGGAAATACATTTTTTTTTTTTTATTGAAAATAGCTTTACTCGCTCATAGCCTTCTAGCGCAATGATACAAAATCCTTCTAACGATCGCTTGGTCCTGGGTTTTTTTTCGTTGAATGTGAATGGTTAAGTATATTTTAAACTAGTAGTTTTCAGGAACAAACCTACTTTTATTCGATATATTTACATGGTTTCTCTCTCTGCCCATAATGCATCGTACAGTCAAGGGATGTTACTCCTGGATCAAATGGAGACCACCAATACACAAATAATCCTAAAATAATTCGAACTTTGTACCCTCCCATCAACTACAGGGTGTTCGTTTGATTTGTAGGTTGAGTTCCAAGCCAATATTTGAATAACATTTCTTTTTTTCTTTTAAATTATTGATTTTTTTTCTTTTAAATTATTGATTCCACACAATGGCTTTCTTGACAAAGAAATACCACTTCAGCGTTCTCAAAGCTTTGATTCTTGAGTTTCCTTTTTTTTTTTTAGAGAGATTCAAACATCAGTCAGACAGATATTTTTGATAAAAAAAAAGATAATTCAAACTAAATTCTTAGTCGGCCTTAAATAACATTATTTAACCCTTTGGATGCTAATCCGCGGACTGCGCAGGCCGATCTGATACGACAATGTCCGAATGCCCCTTTTTCGCGTGTTGCAATATCGTTAATTTCTACAGCTACTTGTAAACGCATTATCTCTTTCTCTGCTGAATAGATAAATTTCATTTTGTCAAAGGCTTGAAACACATTACCTCTGTAAGATCAAGAAACAGTTTGGTCATAATCTATAATATGGCAGTGGACAGTTTAGATCCTAGATCAGACTGCACGTTCTGTGCAGTCTGATCTTGATCTACACTGTCCACAAAAGCTTCTGCTGTCGTGTATAACATAAGAGAAGTATGGAAAGAATTACAGAATAAAGAACATAATCAATACATTCATCGCGGCGGGACAAAAAAAGGAGACGGATTTGGATTATCGTTTAACTCTTTCCGATATAATCCGGGGTTTTAACAGCCCTTGGTAAGAAACCTTCTGAAAACATTGTGGGAAAAGGAGAAAATGCTGGTAACCAGCATTTTCTCCTTTTCCCACAATGTTTTTACCCCTTAACCCGTTACCACACAGTGTTATCAGTGTGGATCGAGCCTGGAACCTTCAGATCACGAGTCCTACAATTTACAACTGATTCACACAAGACCTCCGGGTTAAGAAACACGATAACAAGAGTTTTCTCCCTTGAATAACGCTTTCTCATCTGTTCTAAACTTACAAATATGGTTTTCGGGATCAAAATGAATAACTGAACAGACTCTTTGATTAACAAGACTAATTCAGCATTTTCTCATGTTCCGATGTTTTTTTTTTTTTCTACCCTTTGAAATACAAACTCTAACATTTCAGCTATTTTAAAATGGTTTCTTGCAAATACCCTCAAATTGGATAAGTCTAGATTGTGTTTAACGCCATTTTCAACATTATTTCAGATATGACACGGCGGCCTGTGCACCATTCCATGTTTTCTTGGAGGTTTTTACACCAGTACTCCGCACAAACTTCTCTCCAAGCAAACTTCTTTCCCACGTAATCGTCCTCGAAACAATTGTCAGCGGTGGGAGAGGAATGAATCCTGCCGCAGTGACTATCATGAATCCTCGGAAAGAAATTGGCCTAGCCAAGGAATCGTACCAAGGAATCGAACCCACGATCCTTTATTCTAAAGTCCTGCACGCCACCGACTGAGATACCGGGGCTCGGCTGGACAAGTCTAGAACTTTGTCATTCGGTAAAGGGTAAAATATATAGGGCTGCATTATACTCTATGAAAGGGGTATCAATGCATTTGCATTCCGCGCAGGCCGACCTGGGTCGATACGTTTTGCAACATGTATTTGTCAATTTTCTGTATGTCAGAGGACCAGTTTATCTCAGTATTGGGCTTTTTATAGGACAAAATGGATCTTTATGGATTCAAAATTATCTGATGATTTCCCTGACACAGTGCATGACAGGGAGTGTTTGTGTGTGTGTCGGGGGGTGCGGACATCAAACCCTATATTTCCAGAGCATAACAACAAATGCAATAAAATGACAATTTGCACATTGAACTCACAGCTGCGGATGCATTACGCAATACGCCGTCTTATTTTATTGCGAGATGATGAAAGATGATGCGTACAAACAAATTTATCATTCTAATGCATAAATGGTGCATGCTACGAATCCCCGCCATCTAACCCTTCGGCTACAAAGCGTGACTGACTGACCTTTTGCAGACAGCGTAGATCAAGATCAGACTGCACAGAACGTGCAGTCTGATCTTGGATCTACACTGTCCGATGAGGAGATATTTTTGATCCCCCCCCAAAAAAATAATTTAAAATAACATTATTCGGATTTTTCACTATTGGAATGAAAGTGTCATGTAACTTATTTGCCAGAATAAAGGTTAATGCATAAGTGATATGCATTCCTTTTATCACATTTACGGTTAAAACCGTGTTTTGAATAACCTGCTATGATATGATGACGGCTTAATTTGATTTTGATTGCCTCTGTAGTATATAGTTTTTGCTGACAAAAATTAGCTTACTTCATTTTTTTGATGCAGTATGTTTTCATAGCCTTCATCTGAATTGCTTTATGATGACGATGATGATGATGATGATGATGATGGTGGTGGTAGTGGTTATGATGATGATAATGATGATGGTGATGATTATGATGATGATGATGATGATGGTGGTGGTGGTGGTGGTGATGATGATGATAATTGTGATGATGATGGTGGATGGAAATGGTGATGATTATGATGATGATGATGATGATGATGATTATTATTATTATGATGATGATGATGATGATGATTATGATGATGGTGGTGGAAGTGGTGATGATGATGATTATGATAATGATGATGATTATGATGATGATGATGATGGTGGTGGTGGTAGTGGTGATTATGATGATGATAATGATGATGATGATGGTGGTGGAAGTGGTGATGATGATGATTATGATAATGATGATGATGATGATGGTGGTGGAAGTGGTGATGATGATGATTATGATAATGATGATGATTATGATGATGATGATCATCATCATCATAATCATCTTCACCATCATCATCATCATCATCATTCTTTTGATCATGACACGCCGAGTCCTGTAGCCCAATGGGTAGCGTACAGGATTTGAGAACAGGGAGTAAGTGGTTCGAATTCCGTCAGACTCGATCAATTCCTTTCTGAGAACTGGTGATCGTTGGTGCGATAATCATTCGTTCTTCTCTCGTCGCTGATCATTGTTTTAACGATAGGTATAAGGGAAAGCAGCCAGTAATTTTGGGAAGAATATAATACATGGCGAGGTACCGTATACAGTGAAAGAAAATCTCAGGGAAAGCATGGATAGATGCATTTGCCGCCGCGATTTCACTGAAATAATGTTGAACAGGTCGTTAAACTCTATACAAACAATTGAAAGCATCATTACACAAAACAGTTCTTATATTAACTGCCAGATTTCAGAAACATATCTTCCCCACACGTAATATATATTTTTTGTAACGTTCAATTTTATTGTGCACATCTTCTTCAATCCGTTTTAAGTGACAATTTGGAAGTAAGAAGATCAAGTTTAAAAAAACACCGCCACTCGTGAAAATATTACGGATAATGTTCACCGATGAAATAAATTTCGGTCTTTCACAAAAAACAAGCAACAAATATCCTCTATATCTTTAATCTCGTTTTAGCAGCCTCCTTGTCAGTAACTGTATGCGCCTCTAACATTCTTTCTTTATTTAAGAGTACTTCCGGATTGTAGCAATCACCTGGGTTTGATGCAATCTTTCGTCCGAGAGCAGGGGCTCGAGCGGGACTGGTCCCATTCACATCTGTCAAAAAACACACAAAAGGGGATTTTATCACTAAATGAGTCCCAAAACAGATTCCTGTAGCATCAATGTAAGTCCACGCAGTTACCTTCCTTTACTCATGCTGTTATTACAGTCATGAAAATATAACTATCTGTGTAGAGTATGACTGTGTTGACTGTGTTTGGATTTAGAATAAAATTAAAATATCAACATGTTTTTCCTAAAAGTATGAAATACTTTTGTTTCTTTTCTTAATACGCTTTCCGTTTCGTGTAATTAAAAGTATTTTCATAAGTTTAAAAGAACTAGGTTGTACAGTCTACGATTGACGGAAAAAGCATCAATATGACAAGTAGAAATGTTATATGACAACAGTCTGTAACTGTCCAGTTGCATGTGTATAGAGGGGCGAATCTGATGGGACCGAAGGTCGAATTCGTTTCGACTCTATTTACACACTAAACGAAACTTGATCCGACCACAGAGGAATGCAGACTATCATAATCTTTCTGTTATCACATACCCTCCAATTTTAAATGTAAAAAGAAAAATCATAAAATAAACTGAAGAAAAAGCAGAGAGCCACACAAAGCGTGTAACATTAATACTTAAAAGTAGTACATGAACATAATGAAGTTCTACAGGGAGTACCTACATGATACGGAAAACCGAAACAAAGTACACGCATGACACGGTCAACCTATAGAGAGTAAATGCGTGATACGGAAAAAGCCTACACAGAGTACATGCGTGATACCGGAAAAAAGCCTACACAAAGCTCGTACGTGATACGGAAAGCAACTACACTACGCTTGTATATGCGTTTGATACAAAGTCAATACTTTAATAATCAGATCATTTATAGAGGTATACAATAAACGAAATACATACCTGATCACTGTATCTTCCTTTTCTGTTTACAGTCATGTCAATGAAGTCAATGTAATTGCTTCCCTGCTGTCTGCTTCAATACTTTGTTGACGCAATATTTTATTTTCACTTTCAACTGCTTCATACTTTGATATTTCTTCTTTCAGACTGTTTTCTAACTGTCCCATTTCTTCTTTAAATCTATATTTGAATAACAAAATATTAACAGTTATAACGATGATGATATGTTATACGGTCAGATGTCAACGAATTATTTTTTATCAATAATTCATCAAACAATCCCCAGTTTTAGTAGTTTTAAAGTAGAAGAAAGTTTTTGTAAACATTACACGACAAGTAGAAAATGCTGGCTATTGAAATTTTTCCAAAATGTTTTTACTCCTTCAGAAACCGAATTCTATATTCAGCGATATATTTTTTTCTAACTTTGACCAGTCGAAAATTGTGTTTGTTTGGCAAAGAGTTAACTACTAACAAACCCATAGATCTACGAGTACTCACTGGACTATTTGCATTTGTCAGCCTGATGCAAGGCCTAAAAAATATTTTCAAAATCATTCATATCTCAGGGTCGGTAAAACTCAAAATTGTTCGGTTAAGGATTTATTGGTATCTGGGTATCACGCTCGTACAAAAAGAACATGGGCATAAGGAGATATCGTACTTTATTAATTCATCTTGTGCAGTTCGTAGTATAGTGTCCATCTCGTCTTTACTTTCCCGTGTATCTTTTAGATCTGCTAATAATGTATCGATTTCATTTTCTCTTAGTTCCAATAGTACATCTTTTTCTGCATTTGCCTTTTTAAGTCTGGAAGTTATAAATAAATGATCGTTACAAAGTCTTTATTAAGGGTCTACAGAGAGAGAGAGAGAGAGAGAGAGAGAGCGCACAAGAGTCCAGACAAGAGTCCAGACAAGAGACAAGGGAGAGAAGCAGAGACATAGAAAGAGAAAAAGTGGGAGAAGAGGTAGAAACGTGATGTTAATCTTGAAATAAAGAAAAACCTATTACCCCAAGAAAACTTTGACGGCGTAAAAAAGCCAGGTTGGTATGAAGTACACATGGTTTATCCCCCATCAGACATAAGTACCTTTTCCGGACAAACAGTTTAAGGCAATCGTGATTTAAACAAAATTGCTTCACCCTCAAGCTCATATACCACATACCACTGCAAGTTGCCGAAGTTTCCAGGAAAAAAGTGAGACTTAGGAAGCGTGTAGGAAACCATTCAAAAAGGCAACTTGCAGAAAACAACTACGTTTTTTCCACAGGATATAAAATCTTGAAACAAACCAATATTTTCCTTCTAAACAGCTGAATAACTGTAGCGGGAATGGACATTTTCAAAAGGCGTGTGATCAAATGGAGGGAACTGATCGATCAAGCTGCAAACAGGTAGATCATAGTATTAGCTGACCAAACGGTCATGGCATATAAAAAGTGACCCTGCTACAACTGGATACCAAACATGCTGTTAATCTTTTGAAACTCTAAATGAATGTAGTACGCAATTACCAACCTTCTCATCTTCCAAGACATTGTTTTGGTTTACCTCATTTTTTCCGGTACCGTCAATATATTCTTCGCCTAAGAGTAATACATATTATTGGACAAACATTAATGCCGAGCCCCAGTGGGGCAGCCTGTACCCTACAGGAATAGAGACCAAGGGGGTCGCCAGTTCGAATCTGTACCTTGCCCAATTATTTCCCGAGGAGAGATGATAGTCTTTGCAACAGAATTCATTCCTCTCTCACCGCAGTGGCTTAGGAAAAATATTATATTGTGCGAAAAAACTACTTTAAAAATCCAGGCAAGCATAAAGTGTACTGACTGCCCCGATACATCCGAAAGAATGTCGAAAACGTCGTTAAGTACATTACAAATACCATACAAACAAACAGAAACAAACATACTCTAATGGATCGTTTCATAGGAGACATTTTAATACATTTTATTTCATTCATTGATACAACAAAATATTTACCTTTCTTTCTCATCATGTAAAACTTTTACTTTATTTTGAAGCTGGTCAATTTCTTCTCTCATATCTTCCGTCTCCGTTGCAACAGCTTCTACATGTTTATCCAGTACGTATAAGCTGCAGTTAATACGTGTATGAAAATAATGTTACAGTCCAAAAATAATTGACATGAAGTGCTCAGGACGCCAATATATCATTCAATTATATAAAACTGAATCTTGCTTTTCTTTCATCTTCTTATTTTGCCAGACATTTTGGAACAAAGTGGTGTATGTCAGATTATCTGCGGTTTGTTTGGCGTGGAGGAAATGCATACATGTATGTGCTCATCTCGAAGTTCGAATATCATTATGAAAACTCAAGTGAAAGTTTAAAGAGAACTTGTCTTTATACTCTAAAATACTTTCTTTTTTGTGACTCAAAGAAATCTTCTGTTTCTGAAGCTTTGTTCTAGAAATGGCATGATGGGATCATTCCATACTAATTACTGAAACTTACTGACAGGGACGTACAGATGTAGAAATTAAAAAATCAAGTAAGGCTCTATCAATCATACTTTTATTCCGTTTCCAACGCTGTTTTCAACCCTTTTAAAGACAAATCCAGTCATTTAAGCCATATTCGATGCATTTATATCGTCTAGAAAGTTTTCAACGGACCTAATCTAAAACTGTATTTGTTAGTAAAAGTTAAACAATGTAAGATAGAGATATGTTAAACAAAATACCCATTTCGTTGTTCAAGCGCCTCAAGTTTGTCTGAAAGCTGCTTGTTTTTCCTCCTTAACTCCTCTCTGTGAACAAGGAAAAGAACCGAAAAATATTTCCTATACATGAATTTGTTATACTTATTTGTTATAACCCCCTCTCTCTCTCTCTCTCTCTCTCTCTTGGGGTGCGACTTCTTAACAATGACATTAAGTTTTAACATAAGTTGGCCTCTTCAAAGGGGAAGTGTTGTGGCTGGAAAAATTACTCCCCTTTAATTAATGCAAATGTAATAGGCTTTAGCCAAGATGTTTGGGCGCCAATGCAGGTATAAAACCTGTGATACAAACGCTACAATTACAAAGACAGTAGTCCGTTTGCTTGCAACTGATGTTACAGTTCGGCACCTGTGGTGGTCGGATAAATTAGGGGGAATATGTTCAGAAAGACTCCTATACATATGCCACTGAAGTGGTCTTTTGTTGTTCATAATAGCTACTTCTTGAAAAAGTCGTTGAGCTAGCAACTTTCTAATACAATGCAAGAAATGACCTCACTTCAAATAAAAAAATTCGTGTCTTGGAAGGTGGAAATATCATAGCTAGTCTAATTACCTCCCTTGCATTAATGCAAATAACATAGGCTTTAGATAAGATATTTGGGGCACATGTTTAAGCAGGGTGAGCATAAGGTAATTCTCTTAAACTCATTCAATGCTTCAAATTGCTGCTTTGGCCATATTTGTCAGAGTTTTCTAAGATATTTCTCCTTGCGACTATTCTGGATGAATCACACGCGACTGCTGTCTTCCAAAAGATCATTTCTGGACTTGTTTAATAAGAGACTTGTCTGTCAGTCTTGCTGATACAAGTTTCTGTTTTCGAGAGAGCGTCTATCCCTGATGACGGCAACGACAGGCCATTGTTTAAGGTAATGCCAGTTATGAAACGCCCCAATCAGGTCATAAAAAGCCAGGACGAGATCTGGAAGACCCAGTTGTGCTGGATAGACAATTTGCCTCTTACATCAGAGGTTCGGGGTCTCAGTACCGTCATGATCAGGTTCAGACCATTTAACAACCCACAGGTACTGGTTTAGCTTTTCGAGAAACAATCGATCGGGCATGATTGATCCAAATTATAAAAGTTTGGTTGAACTCTTAACTATTGAAATCATACTCTGCCCAACACTACGAGAAAAAAGAGTCGGACAAAGAAAATGAGCTAGTATGGAAGAGACAAGAAAAGAAGAAGAAGGAGTTCATGTGAATATATCACAACTATTGCTGGTGCCTCATTTCGTAAGCGATGAAGATTTGGTGAAAAGACGTGAAATACGTAAATCATACTATACCCTTCTGATTGTAAAACCTCCAGCCTCTCCTCGCTGCTGCTATACTTTTTTGAAACATGTTTGAAGTCTCGCAGTAAGTTTTCTAGCTGATTTTGCAGGGCTTGATATTCTGGAGCAGGCTGAGTTCTTGGTGGAAAGGCTTTCATATCGTTGAATCTAAAAATGACTTCACCTTGGTAACTGAAACACCTATAATTGTAATGACTGGAACGATAACAACTGACAGTAACACAATTACTGACACTGCCGAACGACGAAAATTAAAGAGAGGGCTGCAATCTATAGAATGGGGATGTTTTAAGAGTTCAGTAATTTCAGTTACATTTCTTGTCCAAAACGAAATAACAAGAACAGATAAATGGGTTAGGCTATTATTTACCAATAAGACATGATTGTGGATCCTGAAAATCCATTTTGTCTAAGAAACAAATGAAACATGAGGTAGTATTGTGCTTGAACGTGCAAAAGTAATACATTTGTCAAAAAGTATCGATTCGTGTTGGCCAGTTTATTTAAAACAGATAGATATGAAATATTTCTTGTTAAATATGTACATGTATACATATTTGATGTGCACTGGTGTTAAATACAATTCATTCGGTTTACTTCGAAAAAGAGAAAGCTTTTGAAAACATCGTGGGAACAGGGAAAAATGCAGAGTCAGCTTTTTCTCTTTTTCCACAAAGTTTTTTTCCCATCAAAGTACGAAAATCATTGTTGTGCTACATATTTGATTTGTCGTCAATTATGTCTAGTCCAACATTTTGTCGTTTGGTAAAGAATTACAACACATACAACGTGTCGTCTGCACATGCTTTAAATTTGAAAAAAATCTTAAATATTGTCGTCTGGTAAAGTGTTTGTAGACACGAAAAACAAACGTCAACCAGAGGTGGCAAGATAAACAATCTTACGTTGTGTAGTAATTATACCATAAACGACATATTTCGTTGATTTACTTCAAAAACCTCGTAAACTGCAGCTTGAAACAAGGTGTAGTTAAGAGGTTTTTGAAGTAAACCGTCGATCTGTAGTCTTTATTTAGGTCAGTATGAATATAAATAGGTTTGACAACAGATGAAATTTACATACCTCAATATGGCGCATAAAGCTCGCAACGGTAACGATAGAATCCAACCAATTAACCATATTATCCATTTCATAACTGAAAGTACAAATTATGGCAATTAAAGAAAGTATAGAATTAGAAAGTTGTTACTTTTCACTCGAGTCTAATGGTTAAAAATATCAACAATATGTTTAAAAAGAAGCTAACCTGATTCAGATATGTAGTGTACGGTCATATTTATTCGTCTTCCTTGTCAATCACAAAACGAAAGTAGACCACCGCCTATTGTATACAATAGTTGAGTTCGAACAAGGAAATAAATATGCGAAAACAATAATGTCAATGGCGGAAGTCAGTAAGTGCGCGTGCGATGTATTCATCGATAACAACTTTGAGCCATGCCATGATAAAAGGGGGTTTATTGCAAGTCTATGATGCATTAAACCTTTACCAAACGACAAAGTTTTAGACTGGTCCAAATTGAAAGCACTTGAAGACGACAAAATAAACGGAACTCAACGGTTGAAATTTGTTTCCGGCCAGGCAGAAAACATTGTGGGAAAAGGAGAAAATGCTGGTTACCAGCATTTTCTCCTTTTCCCGCAATGTTTTCAAAAGGCTTCTATCTCAGGGTCGTAAAAACCAGGGACTGTTTGGTAAAGGATTAAAACTAAGCAGGTCATCTACGGACCAACTGCAAAAAGTTTCAGTCCAGGTCAGCCTGCGCGGACAACGCAGGCTGACCTTGATCGCTACTTTTCGCAAATGACGTAACCCCCCTTTTCACAAAACATGGTTCAATTGAAACTTTTGTATAATTATACATTATGTCTAAAAAGACAAATTTGATTGTGAACCAATATGTGACGCCTCATACGTACAGCAATCATTTGAGTGAACTTTACACTGCTAAGTACGACTCAATGACCTTTTGCAGACAGTGTAGATTCAAGATCAGACTGCATAGAGTGCAGTCTGATCTTGACCTACACTGTCTGATAAGATATTCTTCTTTCCCCCCGCCCCCCCCGAAAAAAAAAATTTTGAAGACCAACCCTCGTTCAACCGCCGATTTCTTGTGACCTGCGTCAATGAAACCATGCTCTGAGATCTTAACTTATTCTTTCGGGAGGATTTTATGGTGAATTGGTCCATTTAGATCTGGAAGAGATAACATCTATCATCAACAGTTTCGGATGCCGAGAAATGGCAGAAAGGCAACTCCTGCTAATACATTTGTAGATGTTGAGTTTGATCACCAAAATATCCAGAATCCGCTCAGAGAGGAAGTAACGAGATCTAGCAGTCATCTCTGCGTACATCTCGTATTGGTTCCCCAGGCAAGAATACCAGGGCTCGGGAGCAGTAAAATCCTGGTTCCCTTGAGACCATTACAATCTTGTTGGGTGAAGATCGGATAGGGATCGAGCAGAGGTCCGGTTGATCAAGAGCAAATCGTGTAGGGACAGTGATTTGGTCTGGATGATAGAGTAGAGATCAGAGTGTTTGTTTAATTGACGTCTTTGAGGAGTCGTGAATCATCGCGTGGGGGTCGTGTATGGTCGAGTGGAGTCATGTGTATGCTTTCGGTCAAGCTTGGTCGAGGATGAATCAACGATAATCAACCGAACAATCTTTAGAAAGGACTGCCAGTTTGGTCATATATACTGGATAGTTTAATACACATTTACCGCGTCTTGCAAAGTACATGTCAATGGATTGGAGGTGATGTTAACGTGAATAGAAACGATAACTCTTGTTAGCATAATACTTGCCTGTCGAAAGAGTTCTTTTTCTTGCCTAGCATCATATTTCTCCCACACAGTGAGAGAGAGAGAGAGAGAGACTGTGCCATGTTCAAGCAAAATTTAAAGGGGGTATTATTAGTTGTACGGTCAGGTGGCAGGGGACTTGGAAACTTCTTCACGGCTGCGGTGAACCATGTCGCCCCGAGCCGAAGCGAGGTGGCAGCATGATTTGAAACAGCCGTGAACAAGTTTCTAAGTCCCCTGCCACCTGACCGTACAACGAATTTATTGTACTGCAAAGTTTTACCCTTTAAAAGCACTCTAAGCGAAATTTTCCTGTTTTATAATCTCACGAATCGAGTAAGCTGGCGAATAGAAATTTCCTTTTGAGTGCCCCAGTTCAATGGAAACTGACGTCATAGGAAACTGACGTCACTATAACATGCAGTTTAGTGTATAAACGTGCAGTCTGGTGATCGATCGACGTCCCCGTTTTAAATGTTGTGTTGCAAGTGTATAGTAATGTTTACGGGGCACTCAAAAGGGAAACTGGCTTTACGCGGTTTTTGCCAGTGTACATGATATATATGTTCCAGGCATGTTAACCAATCAGATCACGAGAAATTCCTTTGCAGTATAATATAATGCATCTTCGTGATGCATTTTATCCAGCAAGTCATCACATAGGTATTGATCCAGAAAAATTCATCTTGTCTAAGAACTGACTTAGCCGTGCAGTAGAATGGTTTCTGGACAAATGAAGGGCCGTACTTTGGGCCGAGTTCTTGGAAAAGGGGGTTCAATGCATCTGCAAGGAATATTGACCCAGGTCAGCCTGCGCAACCCGCGAGTGTTGACATAGGTCGAGTCTTCTTGCCTGTAGTAAATTTCTCCATGCACTCCATTTAAATAACGATCATTTCAAAAAAAAGAAAATGAGAATATTTGATACTGGTTAATCAATATCGTCGGTTTACTTCCAAAACCTCGTAACTACAGCTTGTTACAAGCTGTAGTTACGAGGTTTTGGAAGTAAACCCACGATATGTCACAATGAAAGAACTTACAGGGCGATTCTAGAGGTTGCCAATCACTTGTTCGTCCTTTACCGAACAATCCAAAGTTTTAAAGGTCGTGTAGGAAAAAAAAAAAAAAAAAACTCAGAAGGAAACATTGTGGGAAAAGAAGAAAATTAAGACAATTTATCCTATCATTTGAGTTTAATGGAATGTGCTGTCTAGAAATATTTAAATACTTTTAAAATGCAACTATTTTAATTTAGAGCCACCCTTCGATTGTTTCCCTTGATTTCTCTCTAGTATCTGTCCTGATGAGGGTGTTACTTGGATTTTATGATTGACTTTCTTGCAATATACAGATTCCTTCATGAGCTAATATCTCAACCAAATCTGTATGGATTGTTTCACAAATCAATATATTGACATTGCTCTTCCGATTAAGAGCATAATATGTCTTAAAACCACAAGAGAGTGGAGGGGCTTGCACATAGTTTTAATTCAAATTATATTTATATAGAGGATATTTGTTTTTTTCGGTGAAAGATCGAAATATATTTCATCGAGTGAACACCATCGGTAATATTTTCACTCGTGGCGCAGCAGCCACTCGTGAAAATATTACCGATGGTGTTCACTCGATGAAATATATTTCGATCTTTCACCGAAAAAAACAAATATTCTATTTATTTCATGCTTTTAACCCTTTCTGGGAGAAGCTTTATCAAAATCCAGTACAGTTATTTTCCCTTATTCCCCGTGGCGTACCCCTCCCGCATAGCAACGTTACGTCAAGCGCGTGAAATGTAAGGTATATGACGTCATATTTCCCATCTGGTTGTTAGGCACGCGCAATTTACCAAGGCAACAAGAACGTGAAAATCGGTATTTTCACTGGTGGTACCAGAGTAAGATCGAAAAATATTTTCACTGCCATTTCTCGATATCCTACCGGAAAGCATGAAATAATGCATCATCTCTACAGGAATCATGGATAAAAACAAAGAAGAAGAATGAAAAGGACCAATCTGTAATTTGGTTATCTTTGGTCTTTATCCAGGAAGGGAGATAATTTGACTTACAGGAAAAGCTGTTGTGTCATCTAGTTAAAGCACACGACAAAATTTTAGACTTGCAGACGACAAAATAAACATAACTCAAAAACTAAAATTTAGTTCTAGCAGGGTAGAAAACATTGTGGGAAAAGGAGAAAATACTGGTTACCATCATTTTCTCCTTTTCCCACTATGTTTTCAAAGGGCTTCTATCTCAGGGTCATAAAAACCAGGGATTGTTTGGTTAAGGGTTAAACCAATCTAATACTGACAAATAGACAGAACTTGCAGAGCACTTTAGCCCTTTGCAATACGGCAATATTTGTCCAAGTTGAAAACATTTGCAGACAACAAAAGAACTGTAGATCGAATTATGAACTTTGTCTTTGAAAGCGTTGAAAACCTTTTGTGAAAAGGAGGAAATGCTGGTTACAAGTATTTTCTCCTTTTTCCCCACAAGGTTTTCAATTAATTATTTCTTAAGAATCGTTAAAACTCGGGATAGTGTGGTAGATGGTCAAAATGTTACCACTCACGCTTTAAGTATTGGTGCAGATGTTAATGAAGTCGATGGTAATCGGAAAGTGGGTATTCGGGGGAAAAATATATGGAAAAAAATATGAAAGTTTGCTGAAGAAAAATATCAGGAAAATCAGAATCAGTTTCTGTCAGAGTTGTTATACTTTATCAACATTATTCATAGAATTATGGTTTTGATACTCTAGGTAATATATATCTATGTCATTTTAGCATACTTAATGCTAGCTTTTTATTTTTTTTTCCCTACAATGTTTTCAAAGGCCCTCTACCTTTTTGAGTTTTTAAACAGTTAACTTTGTGAAAGTCACTGACTATTTACGTTGTAATTAAAGTTTGAGATCAATCAGAACTGAAATTAAATGATTATTACAGACAACATATTATTAAAGTAACAATAAAGCCGAAAAGTAAACAAAGCGGGTGTTTAGATACATCTGAATTTATATCATACCATTTAAAAGTATAAAAATGTAGTGAAAATGACAATCTGTCATTGTACAGTTTAAATGTATGACTCAAATTTAAATGTATTATGACACCTGCTTTGATATTTTGGCCTTTACTGGGCCTTTAACAGTTTGGCAATATCATCGACCTAATCAAAGCGTAAATCAAATTTCAATTAGAATTTTGCAGTTTGCAAATTACAAAAATTAACCAAATATTTTTTTTCTATATACTTTATTTCACACAGTAATATTAAATATTATACAAGAGGTTAAGAAAATACGCAACTTAATCAGTTTGATAAAAAATAGAAGGGATAAGCATAATAGAGGAAAGAGGATCCATCAATCGATCATCGTTTTCGATTAAAAGGTTGAGGAGGATAAGGTAAAGAAAACAAGATGGCCAAGATGGCCCTGGATCGCTCACCCGAATTTTTGAAAGGATCATAGCCTTTTTTTTTGAGGTATTGAAACACTGGACACAAAACCCTTATTTTGCCAAGCAATTTCCCAAAGGTCACCTGTAAAGCAGTTTCAGAAAAGAAGAATTTTTAGGAGTTTCTAAATTTCCGTATAGTGCAAGTAGCCCCCATTCACCACAGCCATGTTTCATGACCTATTAAAACTTCGCGAACATTTTTGGAAAGGGCCATTCAAGGAACATTTGTGTGAAGTTATTATAAAATCTGACCAGCCGTTTCAGAGAAGAAGAATTTTCAAGAATTTCTTCATGTCCGTATATTGCAAGTAGCCCCCATTCACCAGAGCCATGTTTCTCGATGGATCAAAATTTCACGAACAAATTTTGAAAAGGGTCACCCAAGGAACATTGCTGTGAAATTATTCTAAAATCTGACAGCAGGTTTCAGAGAAGAAGAATTTTTAAGAATTTATTCATTTCCATGTAGTGCAAGTAGCCCCCATTCACCAGAGCCATGTTTCTCGACGAATCAAACTTTCATGAACATTTTTTAAAAAGGTCACCAAAGGAACAACTCTGTGAAATTATTTTAAAATCTGACCACCCTATCGAGAGAAGAAGAATTTTTAAGAATCTCTTCATTTCCTATAGTGCAAGTAGCCCCCATTCACTAGAGCCATGTTTCTTGACGAATCAAAATTTCGCGAACACCTAAAGAACATCTATGTGAAATTATTTTAAAATCTTACCTACCGTTCGAGAGAAGAAGAATTTTTAATAATCTCTTCATTTCCGATAGCGCAAGTAGCTCCCATTCACCAGATCCATGTTTCTTGACGAATCAAACTTTCGCGAAGAATTTTTGAAAAGGGTCACCCAAAGAACATCTCTGTGAAATTATTTAAAAATCTGACCTGCCGTACGCGAGAAGAAGAATTTTTAAGAATTTCTTCATTTCTGTATGATGGTAGTAGCCCCCATTCACCAGAGCCATGTTTCTTGACGAATCAAAATTTCGCACACAACTTTTGAAATGGGTCAACCAAAGAACATCTCTGTGAAATTATTTTAAAATCTGACCAGCCGTTCGAGAGAAGAAGAATTTTTAATAATCTCTTCATTTCTCTATTGTGCAAGTAGCTCCAATTCACCAGAGCCATGTTTCTTGACTAATCAAACTTTCGCGAACAATTTTTGAAAAGGGTCACCCAAAGAACATTTCTGTGGAATTATTTAAAAATCTGAACCGCGGTTTCAGAGAAGAACAATTTTTAATAATTTCTTCATTTCTGTATAGTTGTAGTAGCCCCCATTCACCAGAGCCATATTTCTTGACGAATCAAAATTTCACGAACAATTTTTTAATTTTAAAAGGGTCACCAAAGGAACATCTCTGTGAAATTATTTTAAAATCTGGCCAGCGGTTTCAGAGAAGAAGAGTTTTAAAGAATTTCTTAAAAGATTCCATTTGGTTGCAATGGCAACCAGAGTTTTTGACAGAATTCTGTGGACAGTTTTTAAAGAGGACCTCCCAAAGAACAATCCAGCCAAGTTTGGTCCAAATTGGCCCAGCGGTTTAGGAAGAGTTTATGTTTAAAGAATAGTAGACGGCGCACGACGCACGACGCACCACGCATGACGCACGACGGACGACGGACACCAGCTGATCCTAGAAGCTCCCCTTGAGCACGTTGTGCTCAGGTCAGCTAAAACCGGAGGGTCTTGATTACAGAGAGCGATAGAGCAAAATGATACAGTAATTATGTGACACAAAAGTCAAAAACATTTTAATTACAACTGTTTTACCTCGAACTCTTACAGGTATCAGATGCGAAACATGACTGTTTTCTCCCAATCTTCGACCAGAACAGGCAAAAAGAAAATTGTACAAACGTCACGTGTTTTTAACAGTCAAGGTAACCTATCAACTGAATTTTTACACCATAATTATATGATATTTACTTTGTCTAATTTTGGCAACTGATATCTTTTATCTTGATACGTTTTTCTGATATTTTTTTCCCGATTCTTTTTTTTCTTGATACTGTCTTTGGTATAATCTTAATCGATAGTTGCATCTTTTGCACAGATAGTGTTACAAGATAACAATAGATGACGTATTTGATATTCAAACTAAATTAACACTTTTTGGTTCACTGATTGTTCCAATCATATTCTATGGATATGAGGTCTGGGGTATTTATAATTACAAAATTGTTGATAAAATTCATTTACGTTTCTGTCGCTATCTATTAAGAGTAAGCCAACAAACCCCTAACTACGCTATTTATGGCGAACTTGGTCGCTTTCCGCTTTATATCGTAGCCAAAGAGAGATCAATTAGTTTCTTTCTTAAAATGAAGCAAAATCCCCAATGTATCACGTATAGTGCATTTTCAAGTCAACTTACGAGCAATAGAAGTAACTTCTTGGCATCAAAAATGAAGAGAATTATTGATCATTTAGGTTTTGGTTTCCGGACAAATATTGCTCCAATGAATTTATATATACCACCTTTCCAGAGTTTGAAAAACCGCATTGGGGATCAGTTTATACAAGATTGGCATAGCTATATAAATAGAACTCAAAAACTTATGTACTACTGCAATTTTAAAACTGACTTCAAATTTGAAAAATACCTTCATATAATTAAAAATGATCAACTACGAATTCACCTTGCCCAAATTAGATTAAGTTCTCACGTATTAGAAATAGAAACTGGTAGGAGAAATGGTATTGACAGAAATAATCGCCTTTATAAGTTATGTAATATGAAAGTCATCGTGTCTGAATTGCATTTCATTTTAAGTTGCCCGAAATATTACAGTCTACGCCAACAACACATTGGAACAATTGCATGGCCCTCTTTACAGAAATCATAGTCTAAAGTCTCAAACAGATGATATAACACTATAAACTGTTCAAATTCATTAAGGAAGCAATGACTTAAAGAAAAAATTATCTTGATGGTACTTTAGCATAAGAATCTAATTAATTGAGTTCGTATTAGATTCTTATCTTTATTTATTTTTTTTCTTAACACTTCTCTTGATATTTAATAGTACTGTAATATATTACGAAGAAAATTACTTATTTAATCCTTTACCAGACAATCCCTGGTTTTTACAACCCTGAGATAGAAGTCCTTTGTGAGCATTGTGGGAAAAGGAGAAAATTCTGGCAACCAGCGTTTTCTCCTTTCCGCACAATGTTTTCTACCCTGCTGGAAACAAATTTCAATTTGTGAGTCACGTTTAATTTTTGGCCTGCAAGTGCTTTCATTTTGGGTCACTCTAAACTCTTGTTTGGTAAAGAGTCAAGTAACTTAATCCATTACCACACAATCCCTACTTTTGCCCTGCCAGTGAAAGAAGCCTGTGGAGGGATTGTGGGAAAAGGAGAAAATGCTGGTAAACAGCGTTTTCTCTCCTTTTTCCACAATGTTTTCTATTTTCTACCCTTCACAGTACGAATTTCAAATTTCCAGTCACTTTTATTTTGCTTTCGATTTGGACTAACCTAAAATATTGTCGTTTGGTAATGAGTTAAAGAAAGATGTATACGTTGAACTGGTGCTCTGTAATGCTTTAACTGTCCGGTTTATCTTGTCCTATTTTCGTTTTTTGTCTGTTTTTCTTTTCTCTCATACTCGAGCTTTGTTTATTCTGTCTGCCTTTGTTGAATTTGTTGTATATAGCCAAAGACATGTTTTGTCGTTTGCTGAATAAAATGTATGTATTGACACCATCTTGTTTGTAAAGTGAAATCAAATTGAAATTGCACCCTAGAGCAGAGCCATGCTTTCGACCGCAATCGGAAAGAAAGTAACAGAAAAATATGGATCTGGAGGGAAAAAATGTCAATATTTGCAAGGAAAAAAGTATCATGAAAAAAAACAAATATATATATATATATTTTTTTGTCAAAGTTGTGATACTTTATCATTTCTTTTTATTTTAATAAATATAACTGTGAACTGGATACTTATATAATTGATTTATGACATTTTAACACAATGAAGATGCCAATTTGAAACATTTTCTCTTTTTCCTATTATATTTTTAAAGGCCTTCCATCTTCATGGCCATAAAACTTGGACTTATCTTGTGAAGGTGAAATCTTGGAAAACGTTTAAAATTATTTTGGGAAAGGGAAATTCTCATTTCATCACAGTATTTAAATACAGACATACACAATCTTTATTGAAACTGCTTTAAGTCATAAAAACATGAGACACATGATATGCACGTACACGTAACAGTTATCAGGGACTGAAGACATTTTCTCTGCAAGAAAGCATACACATTATGATTGAGTTTCCAGCATTAAAGTTGTCCTAATCATAATGAAAATGAGCACATTTCATTGATAACTCTTACCGTATCACGAAAATTTAGACTGATCCAAAATGGAAATACATATTGCACTTGTGTACGATAGCTAGAAATGATCAAAAACACGAATTCTGTCTTCCAAGGGGGGAAACATGTTCGAAATGGAGAAAAAGCTAATAACCATTATTTTCTTAATTTTCACAATGACTTTCGGAGCTTTCCTTTTCAGGGTATTTATATTCGAAAGTATTTCTGGCATTAAATGGTCTACATGGTTCATATAGAATCGAGGTTGTCAGTGTGCAGTAAGAGAGAGTTGAAAAGTATATCGTACATCGACCGTGGAGAGATTGAACGATGTGTCGAGGGCTCATCGCAACACTAATGTATCTCCGCTTTTCTAAAGTTTACAGAGGAAATGAAAAGGTCTTTCTATTTTCATATGACTTTAATAGTATAATATTTGATTGCAAAATTCCACGTTTAATTTCCAGTTTCGTCAAACAATTTAACCTTTTGTTAAGAAAAGTAACGCTCAATGGAATATTTTTAAAATTAGGACTTACAACAGTTTTCCGCTTTAAATTCTGTCATTCTGAATTAAAATCTTATGGAACACTTTTGCAAGTTAAGCACTTTTCCAATTTTAATATCATATACCGAGTCAAGTATACATTTTTATGCAACACTGTTGACTTACAGGTTGTTTCATTATACATCATGGTCTTTTTCAGAGACTTAAAGGTCCACTAGCGGCCAAATGGAAAAAAATGGGGGTCAAATTGCAGACAAATTGGACTTTTTACCAAAGGACAAAACTTTCGGACTAGTTCCATTCCAAAGTATTTGCAGAAACAATTTGAATGAGGCTAAAATGGTAGAATTTGTTTGTGATAGTGTAAAGAACATGGTGGAAAAAGGACAAAATGTTAGATGCTAGCAGTTTCTTCTTTTCCCCTTATTTCTTTAAAAGTAATCTGTGTTAGGGCTATTATGATCCATATTTTTGCATTTTGATTTTTATGCAATAATACGTAATATTGTATCATGTCCTTTCTTCAACTTGATATTAATTTATTTTCATACATACAGCTTTGTATTCTGATGTTTAAGTACCATACTTTCACACCTTTCTAATCAAATATGTAGGTTCACATGAGTTAGAAATCGAAACAGGACGCTTCAGTAATATTCCACGTGACGAGAGATTTTGTAAAATGTGTAATAGTGGCTCCATAGAAACCGAATTTCACTTTCTTTTATGCTGTCCAACATACAATGACATGAGAAGGGAATATTTTGGTAACAACTGCCGGCCAACCCAATCTAAATTCATAAGTTTAATGTCATGCAATAGTAAATAGATAATTCTTAATATTTGCAAGTATATTTCAACTTGCTTAGATTTTCGCGAAGCGATCTATAATTCTGGTGAATCGTAACATTTTTCATATAATATTTGTGTTCAACAAAATAGCCCCTACTTTCCTATTGTATTAGAATGTGTACTTCTTATATTTCCAATAAGCTACATGATCATCCTTTTTTCTCGCACATTGTATTTTATAACTGAACTGATATTGTTACTTTCATTTGCCTTTGCCATATTTCGTTTATTTGTAAATGGCCAAAGACATGTGATGTGTCGATAATGCCAATGAATGAAATGAAATGGTATTCCCTTGTTTGCACAACAATGGGCACACATTCCTAATAATTAGTCTCGGAGCCCTTCTAACAACAGTTCTCTACAGTTCGGCTTGGGATTAACCTGTCTGCATTAGGCGTTAAACAATCAAGCCGAACTTTGTGATGTCTTTTTTTTTTCAAAATTCCAACTTCCATCAGTGACAGGAAATAAGGTATTTTAGAACCCTACACTAAAATCAACACCTGGAAATGATAACCTATATAAACCAAGACCTTGGCTTGTCAGATATTAACTGCTTTGACCAGCATTACGAAATAAAATATTTGTGTTTATACGGGCATTTCTTCTACATTTCCTGGTAAGTTCATTTTTAATTTCTGTTTACTTTTACCACTCTGTTTCTTTAATTTTTGTTATTGAATTTCTACTTAGATATCTGTTATTAAGCACCAGTTATTGGTTTTTCTGCAGTCCTGGGTCTTTCTCTCACAAACCTGGGTTTATTAGTGAGCATTACCGTTTTCTGTTGAAAGTTGAAATTAAAAAAAAAATGGTTATTTTACTTACTGTTTAATTGGTTATGTTCAAGTGTAAAATCAGTTATATCTCAACAGTTTGCTTTTTAATATAGTTACCTAATTCATTAAGCACTGTTGTAAACTTGTACTCTTGGCAATTTAAAGAAAGTTGACATTGTATTTGTCACCTTACAATATGTAAGGTATATAATATATTCTCATATGTTTAAGTTCATGCCAATATCTTTTCATTTATTGCAAACTGTATGTGTTAGTGACTTGTTGTGACATAGTCGTTGCTGAATTTCTGTATTTACTGGTGTGGTTACCATTTGTGCCTCTCATAGAGCTGATTCCCCATATCTAACTTCACTGTTTGAGAGTGTTGAGTTGAACCGCACCAGTGCATGCAGACTTCACATTGATCTGTCATGACAAGTTGCATTTTTTGCTTTTGTACATTATTGTATATTAACTGCTTTGACCAGTTTTACGAAATAAAGTCTGTGTTTATACGTGCATTTCTTCTACATTTCCAGGCATTTAACCCCAAAAGTTAGTATCATTGTGACTTCCTAGGACAACTGTGACAATAGGAATAATTCCCTTATTTTGCTAAATAAAAGGGTCATAAAACCTTGTAACAATGTGATTAAGAGTATTTATTTCATGCTTTCCGGTAGGATATCGAGAAATAGCAGTGAAAAATATTTTTCGATCTTGCACTGGTACTACCAGTGAAAATACCGATTTTCATGTTCTCGTTGCCTAGGTTAATTGCGCGTGCCTTACAACCAGATGGAAATATGACGTCATTTACCTTACATTTCTCGCGCTTGACGTAACATTGTAATGCGTTGCTATGCGGGAGGGGTACGCCACGGGGAGTAAAGGAAAAGAACTGTACTGGATTTTGATAAATCTCCTCCCAGAAAGGGTTAAACGCATGAAATAAATAGAATATTTTTTTTTTCGGTGAAAGATCGAAATTTATTTCAGCTCGTGAACACCATCGGTAATATTTTCACTCGTTGCTGCGCCACTCTTGAAAATATTACCGATGGTGTCCACTCAATGAAATAAATTTCAATCTTTCACCGAAAGAAAAAAACAAATATCCTCTATATATTATTAGCAGTCTGACAAAGTACAACATTGCAATATGTTTAAGTTTTATTCGCTGGTAAGAAATTAAATGTAAAAGATAAAGCAAGAGTAACTTTGATTCAAGTTTTACAATCTTTTTTCTGCCAGCGACTGAACTTTGACAGATGGCACTGTTGTACACTGTCAGGCTCATAATCATGTCCCTACTTTGACAGTATGAATTAAATTTGTTTAATCCTGTTTTACTCCTGCAATGCTAACGTTTGGTCGCTATTCTCTCTTTAAGGTTTTACCATGAAAAAAAAGGGTGCCATTCTACATATTTATCCTCAGAATACTAACAATGAAAGCCACATGAAAGGACATCTAGGTTAGGAAAATTTGTGTCACCTCAAAATGAAAGCTATACATAAAACTCTGCGAAAAATATCATAAAACTATCTCACAAAACCAGAAAATAATTGAAAAAAATATTGTATTAATCTTGTGACCAAAGTTATACTTTATAGAACAAAATTAACAGATTAATTAGTTATCCTTGTTCGGTACACTATATTTGACAGAAACCTAATTACAACCAAACTGCATTTTCCGTTTGTTCAAAATTTGTTTTATGTTATTGTAGGATGATGATTTCAGTAGCAAAAATATCTGACATGTTTTAAGTCACTGAAATTCAGATCAAACATATTCCATCATCAGTGACCTTTGTTTTGTGATTAAATTTCACGTGACATTCCAATTTCAATACTCTTTGCTATCTGAAGAAAATCATCCAAAATATTTCGTTGAAATGATATTCCCCGCCGAAAATGACGTTTTGTTTTTTTCTTTTGAAGAAACATGCAAAGAGGTATTGTTTTTTTTAACGTACTCGTTGCCTTTTTGTTATTGGTCCTTAATGTAATTATAAATGTAGCTCCCCTTTCCATGACATGAGTTTTTACAAAAAAATAATGATAATGGTTGTTGATATTTTTTGTCCAATAGTTAAATAGATATTAGTACGTAATTGAAATTTACTCAAGCTCTTTTTTGCATGAAACGGCACTGAAGGGCATTAGAATGAATGAATAAATAAATATATTAAGAAAATAAATAAGATAAATAAATAAAAACCAGTAAATAAATAAAGAGTCAAAAAAGAGAGGAAAAACAACGTGAGAAATTTCATCAATTTTCGTCGAGTATTTCAGAAATACATGTACCTATCCGCACTTATGGAAGAATATGCGTTTATAAGCCAATGACGAAATTATACATTTGCAGTTATTGGCCATACTGAAATTATACAATAAAAACTCCCCCCCCCCTTTTTCCAAGACATCAATGCTCATTAGTTGAAAAGACAAACAATTATTGTCTGCAGCTTATGATACATTATACTGAGATTCATGAAATTTTGTTCAGTGTTTAAAGAGATATTGGTCTACGGAGGAAATGTGCACTAAGCCTACTTTTTTCCATGAGACGGCTTTACGGACAAACGAAGGAACGGACAAACGAATGGAAAGACCGACGGACGGACAACGCAAATACTATACCCCCATAGTAGAAACAGATAAAATAAGGGGAAAAAAGTAATTACAATTGAAATAAATCAATTAAACGACCGAGAATGATAAAAAAAGTTAGTGTGAAAATTCCATGATTATGAGTTTACAAAATAGAATGACAAAAAATGTACAAGAAATTACAAAGCGATACAAATAATCAATGTTGGCCACATCATCAATAACACTAATGAATAGCCATTTTTATGTGTGCCAGCATCTGCGCAATAAACATCAAATTAAGTATAAGATTTTCACTTAAATGATAGCAAAAAATCACTTATTTTATCACACACAGGCTACCTCCACGATCAGTTCTAATTCTTATTTCCAACGCTAATTGTCTCGACCAATCAAATAGGTACAACTTTTGAGTGTAGAAATACTAGTAAAGTTAGAATGGTTGGAGGAAAAACAACTAAAACAACAAAAAAAGGTAGTTCCAGATTTGCGGCAGGGGGAAAATATTCACTGTGACGGAGAAATAATTCCTTCCGGCTTAAATTACGACATTTCTTTACCCATAATATTTCTAAAAATAGACACATGAAATATAATATACATTTTTATATTCAAAGTGTACAGTGTGTTAACAATAGTTATCGTTTGATATATAAGTTTACATTTTACTATGAAAATATGTACAAATCCACTGTTTTCCTAATAAACCCCTACTTTACGGTCTTGAGTGCTTTTCTGAGCATTTTCGCTTTTCCTACATGAATGTTTTCTAGAAGACTATTTCCCTTCGTTTCAGCAACAGATAGTTTGTCGTCTGCAAATACTTTAAATTTGGACCAGATCAGTATTTAAGTGTAATATTCTGAAGCATATCCATGTATCAATATTATGAATTGACGAAAGGAAGAAATGCTTTGAATGAGTATTGTTACTCTTCCTACAATGTTTTCTATTGTTGAAAATTTAAATATTTGTCGTCTACAAATACTTTCAATTTGGATAAGTTCAGTATTTTTTTGGTCAAGTTTAAGGTTTAAACATATTCATTTTACATCGATTGAGAAACAAGTTCTAACAACTTATACTAATCTCTCTCGATTCTGCTTCCTGGGAACTACACCAGTACTCGCGCCGAATGTGTGGGCCAATGAAAAATCCCAAAGTTGACACCCGCTCCCGGGAATCGAACTCAGAACCTTTAGGTTATGAGGCCGACGCTCTACCTCACGACCACGGACTCCACACGAGTGGTCAAGTAAATAGTTTAAAGCACTGTACATGTATGAAATGTGTAAAATTGAATAAAAAGAGTTATCATCAAGCAACAATTTACATTTAACAAAACATTTAATTTATCCCTCGACCCTTTACAAAATAAATCATGGTTATGTAGCATTGTAGATTAGGTAGTGTTTTTTTCTACATTGTTTTCCACAAGAACAGTTCCCATCATTTTAGCTGCGGTTGATTAACCGTCTGCAAATACTTTCAATTTGAACAAGATCAATATTTTCTAGTCTAAATAGTTTAATGCAATATACATGTAACAATGATTATATAATACAACAGTTATGTACATTTAGTGAGAAAAAGAAATATAAGTGTATATCCCTCGACCCTTTACCAAATAAATCCTGGTTATATAGCCTTGAGGTGGAGAAAGCAGGAAACGCTTTAAGTGAGTATCTTCACGTTTTCCAACAATGTTTTCTTTAAGATCAAATCCCATCATTCCAGCTTCAGTTGTTTGTCGTCCGCAAATACTTTCAATTCGGGCTGGGTCACTATTTCCTAGTTTAGTAAATAGTTTATAGCAGTAAACATGTATGAAATCTGTACAGTAGATTAACTAGAGTTATTGTCAAATATAAAGCAACATTTAACATTTAACTGAAAATTCAATGGGAATATCCCTCGACCCTTTACTAAATAAATCCTGGTGATGTAGCATTGAAGAGTGGGGAGTATTTTCCTACAATTATTCTACAAGATCAATTACCATCGCTTCTGCTGCTATTACTTTATCGTTTGTAAATACTTTCAGTTTGAACAAGGTCAATAATATCTAGTCTAAATAGTTTAATGCAAAATACAGGGTGTCCGGAAAGTACGTTTTATTTACATGTATATATATTTTTCATCTCGTTATCATATATTTTAAGCCAAAATATAAAAGTACGAAAGTGTTACCTTACTTTCCAGACACCCTGTACATTTAAAAATAATTATAATCAAACATAAATTTACATTAATACGAGAAAGAGACACAATATATATACTTCGACCTTTACCAAATGAACCCTGGTTATATAGCCTTGAGGTGGAGAAAGCAGGAAACGCTTTAAGTGAGTATTTTCACATTTTCCTACAATGTTTTCTATGAAATCAAATTCCATCGTGCCAGCATCAGGTTTTGTCGTCTGCAAATACTCTCAATTTGGACAAGATCAATATCTTCTAGTTTTGTAAATAGTTTAAAACAACACACATGTATAAAATGTGTACAGTATGTTAGCAGTCAAATACAATTATTGCCAAACATAAATTTACAATTCACAATAAAGGAAAAAAAATGTACATACTCGTATCTGTCGACCGTTAACTATAATTAATCGTGTTATATAGCCAACTGTTTGTGGATGTAGAAAATGCTCCCACTGGAGATGTTTCCTACTAGAACAAGTCTAGTGAAAGCAATAAAAACATACATACATACATGTACGTACATAACATACATACATATATTTCACCCACGGAAAGTTTCTTATACCTTCAACTGCTAGTCTTTTGCATCGCCTGTATTAATCATTTGTATGTCTAAGAACTTTTTAAAATACAACAGAAAGCAATACAATACAATAACTACAATATTTTCATTCAAATATTTAGGCCACTGGCCCATACACTCGGTCCGTTTAAAAAACGAAACATTAGTTGTAGGTTTTAAATCAGCCGGATGAGCACAAATTTTGATAAAATTTATCTTTGCGTTATTCATTGAATCCCATTGAATAATGGACAGAATTTCGTTTGAATAATTTAAAACACTCTAATGGAAAGTGATACATAAAGTTCCTTAATGCATGGCAAAAAAGAAGTCACATAATTATATGTTAGCATAACAAACCCTCGCATTTGTCAGAACTAACCCGTTTCGACTCGTTGAAAAGAATTGTTAAGTTATTCCGTGCTATGAGATGTTGTCTTATTCTTCCAGAAGGGACCTGTGAAATTATGTAAGTTTTGTCGGAACTTAGCACTGGTCAGTACAACATCCAAGTGAAAGCATAAAAGATAAGCTCATTGAATGCTGTTTCAAGTTATAATACGCCCTGTCAAACAGTTTAACTATGTTCTAATCAAGACAATTTTTAGTCAGAACTGACGTATAAGTGCTAATACTATCATGCTGTGACCTTTCTTTAGCCCGTCTCAAATTCTGACGTAAAATATGCGGATAAAGACGCACGACGATCTCGACATGGGCATTTGAATTAACTGTGGATGATAAAAAAACGAAACGAAACAAACAAACAAACAAATAAACAAACGATTCATGTTTTAATGATCTAAGATCACGATGTTTGCCTAAAAAGTGATTCTTCGGTCATGCTCGATAAATGATGAGCCCCGATAGCGCAAATGGTAGCGGACGGGACTTGAGACTACAGGGTCACAAACGCCGTTAAAAACTATACAAACAAACAAACAAGCTCGATATCGCAAGCATCACTAAATACTCGTTCTGCCAACATAAAACTCTACAACGAGCTTCGGGTTGAGATACTTGAATCATACATTCATTCGAGAAGAGAACACATTTCAACTGACACCTGTCGACGCGGTGGCGTTTTCTGGACAAAGGTGATCTTATCTTTGCCCTTCCTAGAGTTGAATTGCTTTGCGTTTTGTTTTGCGTTTTAATCTCGCAGAGCTGTAGAGTTCTGTGTTATGTGCAGGAATAAACCACTTAAAATATTTGACCCGTCAGTGCCTTCGATTGAGCAGTGCTATCACCTTATCTGGCACTGACGGCACTGTCATCTCTGAGATGCTATGAAATAATCGTGTTAACCCCCGACAGCATTTCCACAACTTCGCAGAGCCCATCTGAAAGAATCGGTCAGTATATTCCACAGCACTGAATAATGTCATGATGCATGTATTTGTCGAAGCTGGCAAGTTTTGATACACAAGGTGTGATCAGAAAGATTGTCGACCACCTCGTTGTTTTGAAAACTACTACACATGGAATTACAAACATTTACATAGATCAGCATTAACTATCTGGTAACTGACTCGAATTTTCAGATGTCGTCATGTTAAAGTAGGTAATGTATAGCGGTATTTCCATGACGTCATATATTGCATTAGTGGTCGAAAGTGTCTAACGACATTTCATTTGAGCCTAGAGTAATCATAAAGTTTTATGTCAAACTCGGAAACTATTGATCGGAACTCAAAACCGATTTAGAAACAGTTAAAAGGGACTCTGTACGTAAGAAATCTGATATTCCTATATAGATCGGTCCGGTTTAGACAAAGGTGCGGAAATGTTAGAAATTGTCCTAATGTACACAATAAGACAGTTTTCGCCTCAAGGATAAATGATCATGATTATTCTGTAAAAACAAAGTGTTAGGGTCTACAATTGTCAATCAGTTTCAGCCAGCAAACATAAATAAATTTGATCAAAAAGTGCAATAAATTGCTAAACATTAACTTACACATGTGTGCAATATGAAATTTTTACACCTTATTGTTGAACTCTTGACAAGAGTACAAACTTTTTGCCTGTCCCAAATTAAATCCAACTATTCAAATTTTCATACTCTAACCAAACTAAAAAAATGACTTACCACTGAATTATAGCTTGTAAATTGATGTTAAAAAGCTAAGATAAGGTTTAGAAAAAAATGTCAATCGGTATTTCTTTAAAAAGCTACTTAGCCCCGATGGGTATTATTAGATTTCATGTCAACAGCATGCAGGTTACAAGGATGCATATTCAAATAAGTATATGTTATATCTGGTGTAGTAAAAATGAATAGAGTGACCTATTGTTAAAGTAGAATTTCATTACAAACATCCAAAATTGCATCATTTTACTGAATTTAACCATACATTTTATGAAAATGGAATATGTTTCCGATAGTATTTATTTGCTTTTACAAAAAAAACCAAGCAATTTCGTTGAAATGATATCCCTCGCCGAAAAAGACCTTTTTTGATACAAACCTGTAAGAGGTATTGTGTTTTGCATGTACATATGGCCTTTTTGTTATTGGTCCATGATGAAATTATACATTAAGCCCCTTGTTCCATGGCACAGGATTTCATTATATAACAAGTCAAAAATCATAAAAAGCAGAGTTATCCTCCACAATAAAATCTATCCACGTATGAAAACATGTCATTAACTGAAATAATTTCTGAGTTATGTCCTGGACAAAAGTTGAGCCTGAAAAATAACGAAGGGCAATAATTGCCAGAGTTATCGTTCTTGTACACTGCACTCACTCCTCACAGTAAGATCCATCCACCGATTAAGTTACATGTTCATATCTGAAATAGTTTTTCAATTATGTTCTGGACAAAAGTTAAGCCTGAAAAATAAGAAGGGGTAATAACTCAAAAATTATGAAAGTTAGAGTTATTATTCTTTTGCACTGCACTTCTCCTTATTGAAATCTAGACACATACAAATTTTCAAGTTGATATGTGAAACATTTTTCAAGTTATGTGCTGGACAAAAAAATTAAGCCTGACAAATAACAAAGGGCAATAACTCCAAAAGTTTGAAGGACAGAGTTGTCATTCATGTACACTGCAATCCTCCTTAATGAGATCTATCCACTTACGAAGTTTGAAGTTGATATCTGAAATATTGTTTAAGTTATCTTCCGGATAAAAATGGGGGACGGAAGGAGGGACTGACAGAGACTATTACCATATCCCCCCACCAGGGGGATAATAAGTATGAAAAATAAACTAGCCATTGTCCCAGAACAGGATAAATTCATCAAAAGGTAATCAGTCAAAAAAGCCTGTGAATCTAAATGGAAATGTGCGAACAAAAATCCAAAGTAAAAATTTACAAAGGGCAATAACTCCAAAAATACTGAAGATAGAGTTATGGTTCTTGTGCACTGCACTTCTCCTAGATTAGTTCTATATGTGTGTGAAGTTTCAAGTTCCTAGCTTTTATACTTTTGGAGTTATACGTCAGACAGAAATCCAAAGTAAAAATTAACAAACGGCAATAACTCAAAAATAACTGAAGACAGAGTTCTGGTTTTTGTGAGCTGCACTTCTCCTTAATGAATTCTATAAGTGTATACAGTTTAAGGTTCCTAGCCTTTGCACTTTTGGAGATATGCTCCGGACAAAATTCCAAAGTGAAAATTTACAAAGAGCAATAACTCAACAATTACTGAAGATAGAGTTATGGTTCTTTAGCACTGCACTTTTCCTTTATTAATTCTATATGTATGTGATGTTTCAAGTTCCTAGCTTTTATACTTTTCGAAATATGCTCCGGACAAAAATCCAAAGTTAAAATTGACAAAGGGCAATAACTCCAAAAATATTGAAGACAGAGTTATGGTTGTTGTGCACTGCACTCCTCCTCAATCAGTTCTATATATGTGTGAAGTTTCAAGTTCCTAGCTTTTACACTATTGGAGATATGCTCCGGACAAAAATTCAAAGTAAAAATGTACAAAGGGCAATAACTCCAAAATACTTAAGACAGAGTTATGGTTCTTGTGCACTGCACTTTTCCTCAATGAGTTCTATATGTGTGTGAAGTTTCAAGTTCCTAGCTTTCATACTTTTGGAGATAAGCTCCGGACAAAAATTCCAGGAAAAGTGTACAAAGGGCAATAACTCCAAAAATACTGAAGATAGAGTAATGGTTCTTGTACACAGCACGCCTCCTTAATGAGATCTATCCACATGTGAAGTTTGAAGATGATATCTGAAATACTTTTGGAGATATTCTCCGGACAAAAATGTATCGCGGAAGGACGGAAGGACGGAAGGACGAAGGACGGAAGGACGGACGGAGACTATTACCATATCCCCCGCCGCCTTTCGGCGGGGGGTAAAAAAATGAATAGTGATATAAAAACTAAATAACTCCATATTAAGAGCATTAACAAAGAATTCAATAACAAGAGGGCCATGATGGCCCTGTATTCCTCCACTTGCTAATAAGTAATAACGCTACAAGCCAAGCATTACATTACTTGGCCAATTTGTTTCAAACATGAAGACATACTAAATTTTTTTCTATAAAATCCGAGAAAGTTATGACCTCCAGGCAAAGCCGTTTTTCTCTACAAAGCTATAATTACTTGAATCCTGGAGGAGGTCCACACGATAAATCCCCATACCAAATAATACAGGTCTTGAATGTGTAGTTATAAACAAGAAGATTTTCTAAGTTTCCTTTTCAAAAAGGCCCTGTAAAACATCAGAGGCAGAGCTAACTTTAGTAGCCCTAGGTATTATAACGATTACTAGGCCTTATGTCTATAGGTACAGGTAGATTCTGTAAGTTTTCCAAATATAAGCACATGTACAACTTGTGACCCCATGGGAAGGGGTCAAATTGACCCAAGGGCTACAATTTGGGCACCCTTTGTAGAAACCCACCAGATAAAGCTACATACCAAATTTGCCTTATCACTAGGTAAAAGCGGATTTTTAAAGTTTCCCCTGTATAAGCCCAAATAAAACTTATGAGCCACGGGGCTATGGTTTTGGCATTCTTGGTAGACACCCAGTTGATAAAGATACATGATAGCCCTAGGTCCTATGGCTAGGTACCAGAGGAATTTTAAAGTTTTTCCTATATAAGCCCAAGGGTGTGTCAGTTCTGCTAAATAGCTAAATTAAGGATGATTTCTCTTGCGATTCAAATTTAAGAATACATGAAATTGTCTGGCTGGCGCTTTTTCGGGGGTAAATTTTCCAAAAGGTAGCCCCATAAGCATGGTTTCACATTCGTCTATACTTGTGAAACCTTCCTTGCGGCGTGTTAAGCAGCTCGAACTAAAAACTTTATAAGCCGAAACATGTCGCTGTCGGTGTGATTAAGACTTTTCTGAATAACTCCACGGACAACTGCATCGATGTTTTCATCTGTAAGATTCCTATCTTTAAATAATCTTCTTTTGATTCCTCTCTCAAAGTCCCAGTTAAGGGCTGCATTGTTGTCCATGAAAAGGGACTTCAATTCTTCCCCGTCTTTGTTAATAAGCTCAATCGCTGCATATTCGATGGTTCCACCCTTTTCTAAGCCTGAGCCAGGCGAAGAATTGGCCCACACAAATATTCCATCTCTTTCTAAAACAGCCACCCCATTAAGTCTGAATTCACTTTCAAGGTGCTCTAATCTGAAATCTGAAAAGAACTTTCTGATACTTTCTCTTCTGTCTATGATTGCATCGTGATTCAAAATGAAAAATCGCTCACGAGCTAATAGAGTACAGACATTTTCAAATTTGAGTTTGTCTCTCGATCCGTTCATTTGAAGAATTCTGAGAGAACATAAGAACTGACAAAGTGTGTCAACAGTTATATCTGGGTCCACAGATTTAAGAACATCATTCGCCAGCTCTCTGTCATCGAAGAGGACTGATTTCACCGCCGATAAGAACAGTGAATCCGAAAAACCTTCAACAAACAAGACACGAGACGAAAAAAGTATTTTTACAATACTAGTATTAACAGAAACCTCAGGGAACAATGGTTTTGATAGAATGTCCTTTCCATGAATGGCCTTAAACAGGGTCCCACCATCCTGACCGAAATCACGACGAAAAAAGAATAACTTCTCATATTTCCAGGTGTTTAACAATTCTGGGACGTGGGTTGTCATGATAACTGTTTTGTTTTGTACTTTTTTAAGAACAAAATCTCTGAGACTTTCAATCATTTGTGTATGCATGCCCTTTCCAGGTTCCTCTAGACAAATGGTTTTGAACTGCTTTACTGAAAACAGAATTGCACAGATCTTGGCTTCCAAAATACCCTCTGGGACCTGTGCACAAGACAAAACGGCACCACAATCTTTTACTTTTAGGTCGCCTCCACTCTTCTGAAAGCGAATGTGACTGTTTTCTGTTAAAATATCGAACAGTTCATCTGCAGCATTTCGTTCTTCGATGCTAATGTCTGGGTTGTCCAAATACCATGCAATAATGTCAGAGTTAGATCCTATTTCATATTGGAAGCTGTCTGCCGTTCGTGGTAAAATATCGAAATTCGGGCTGTAGCGCCATAGTGCACCACTGAAACTTCTATGTGGCTCAATGATGACTACACCATTGTCAATTGATTGCTTTAAATACATTTCGCAATCTGTTGTGGCTTCATACTCTACATTCTCTGAAACGAACGACCGAAATAACTTTGTGTTGATAATCGCATCGAAGACAAATGCTCTGAGACTTTTAGTTGATATCTCGGTTCCCAAAAACTCTTTCATTGGCACACCTTTAATGGCTTTGTCGATTGGAAACATCCTGTTTACAAGGTAGCCTTGTTTGGTTGTTTTCACCAAATCCACATATAGTTTGTGTTGCTTTGACTTCTCGACGACAACTTTTACGTCTATCTCTGGATGGGGAAGAGAAACAACGCAGGAGTAAATATTTTTTTCCATATCCTCAGCATAGGCTGTGGTAAACTCACAAATCACATAAGAAGGTTTGTCTCGGTCGTGACGGAAAGACCTAAAGATATTCTTTGAGGTACTCATACAACGTCGAACTGCCTCAAAAGTACAACTTTTACCAGATGTATTTTTCCCAATAAAGAAATACGATCCTCCGTTGAATACGAGTGTTTGCTCCTGTTGAAAATGTGCCAAATTTCGTAGTGTCAGTTTACTCAGCGTAGTGGTCTGTTCTAAATCTGAAATGAGAGATAGAGAGAGTTAAAGAGAAAGAAAAATAAAGACTGTCATAAACAAAAAATCGAGTATAAGATCTGATGGTGAAATAATACATGTTGTGCAAAGGCAATCTGTTTATCATGGTCAAGGTACAAAATAGCTCTAGCTGTACATTTTTACATATAACCTAGAGAGTCTTTTTTAACTGAGGGTATCTACTTTAAACAAATACTATTAAGATAAATCAAAGTTCTCTGGACCTTTTATCTTTTCATCTTATCTAGATAAATTTTCTAGGAAACTATGATTTACCGCAATGGTTTTTTACAATAATCATGATAGTTATCATGTATCTCTTGGCAGATTTACGTCACTATATCGTATTTACGTAAAACTTACGCAAAATTTATTTGTAACTACAGCTATCAGTAAACGTGATCATACCCCGCAGCAGCTCCTTGTCACAAAACAGGTCTCAGTGTGTCACAGAAAGCAGAATGGTTAAGGACAAAAGTAAGAGTTGAAAAAAAAAAGTTCAAGGAGAGATAATTACATAAGAAACCGCTCCAGGGTCATGAAAATTGTACATACAAAACTTCATATACACAAGAGGGCTAAGATGGCCCTGGATCGCTCACCTGAATTTTGGAGAAGACCATAGCCGTTTTTTGAGGTATTGAAACACTGGAAACAAAATCATTATTTTGCCAAGGAATTTTCAAAAAATCACCTGTTTCTTAATTTCCGTACAGTGCAAATAGCCCCCATTCACCAGAGCCATGTTTCTTAACTTATTAAAATTTCGCGAACAATTTTTGAAAAGAGTCATTTAAGGAAGATTTCTGTGAAATTGTTTTAAAATCTGACCAGCCATTTCAGAGAAGAAGAATTTTCAAGAATTTCTTCATGTCCGTATAGTGCAAGTAGCCCCCATTCACAAGAGCCATTTTTCTTGACCTATCAAATTTTCGCGAACAATTTTTGAAAAGGGTCACCCAAGGAACATTTTTGTGAAATTGTTTTAAAATTTGACCAGCCGTTTCAGAGAAGAAGAATGTTAAAGAATTTCTTCATGTCCGTATATATAGTGCAAGTAGCCCCCATTCACCAGAGCCATGTTCTTGATGAATCAAAATTTCCCGAACACTTTTTTAAAAGGATCATCCAAGGAACATCTCTGTGAAATTATTTCAAAATCTGACCAGACGTTCCAGAGAAGAAGAATTTTTAAGAATTTCTTCATTTCCCTATAGTGCAAGTAACCCCAATTCAACAGAGCCATGTTTTTCGATGAATCAAAATTTCACGAACACTTTTTTAAAAGGTTCGCGTAAGGAACATCTATGTGAAATTATTTCAAAATCTGACAAGCTGTTTGAGAGGAGAAGAATTTTTAAGAAATTTTTCATTACCCTGTAGTGCAAGTAGCCCCCATTCACCAGAGCCATGTTTCTCGACGAATCAAAATTTCACGAACAATTTTTTAAAAGGGTCAGTTGTGCTCAGGTAAGCTTATAAAAACATTGTGTGTAAATTTGAGTTAAGTACTTGAAAGACTGTCAGAGTATTTCGCCTGACAAATTTGTGTCTACGGAAAGGCAGACGGACGGACTAACGGATAGACAGCTATAGCGATTCCAGTATACTCCCTCCACTTCGTTGTGAGGGGTAACTACCTTAGTAACAAGGGTATCTATAGGTATCCAGATTGAGGAAGACTCAATGTAAACAAAACAACCCACAGTTGCTAAGTAGTTCCTCACAGAAAGAAATAGTCTTTACTGTCAGGATGTTTAATTCTGTTATATAAGACTATTTTGACAGAATGCACATAATCTCTACCATCCCGATTTGAACATGTCTATTTACAAAATAATAGACTGTACAAGATGTCATTGATGAGGTAGACGATGTTTGCTTATATATAAATAAAGTGACCTATGCAATTCAGGCTCGAATCACTAATTCCTACACAGCTTATTTAAAGTCGTGAATGATTCTGAAAACAAATACCTGCAGGTAACTTGTAGCAAATCCCAGCTACACAAGCCCTCACTGGGAAGGGAATCTTTGTCATTCCTTCGGTAATTCATTGATCTTTTATCTTGTTTATTAAAGGCCACCGACAATCAGTATTCGTCTTTTTCTAATGAAATTCTATACTATGGAAAAGGGGGCTTAATGGATAATTTCATTGCGGACCAGTAACAAAAAAGCCACATGTAAATGCAAAAAACAATTACCTCTTATATGTTTCTATCAAAAGAGGTATTTTTAGGCAGGAGATATCATTTCAAGGAAATAATCTGTTTTGAACTGAAAGTTAACAAAGTCATGTTTTTTATGATAACTTATTTCTTGTTTTGAGAACTAAATAATCCAGAGCATAGGGTAAAATCAATGGATTCAACTAGATATGGATTAGACCGGAATGGACTTGATAACCGGAATGAACCGATGCAACTGGAACGGACTCAGTAACCAAATTTACATTTTTTCTTCAATCTTGTATAAACCAACTAAGTTACATATTTACAATAGCCATTTATTTCAAATTCGCAAGTTTTGTCAGTACTTTCAGGACTTTGATATTTATGGGTAGTTCTTCGACTTTTTAGCGGATTTGCTATGAAACAAATCCGTTTACTGTGATCGTTTTGACCGGAACCAAATACATCATGCGTAACGACGCATGCGCGCTCACTTTTAGTTTTGCAATGCTGATGAACGGGACGAACAACGCAGATATACAAATGATATCCAACCCTGACTTTAAACAATTCATACAATTTATGTATGATTTCTTTATCGAAATTTCGTTAGAAATACATCTATTACTTTAGAATACTATAGATACTTAAACAAAGTTGTTTTTTTTTTTCTTTTTAAATATTGCCATATGTGTATTCATGAACATTGTTTACACAGACTGGCCTCGTTTTCATTCAAGAAAAAAAAACATTTACAACTTGTGCCGTCCACTGTAAAAATAAACAAGATTTTAAGCACTTAATTTTTTAACATTTTGAGCTATGCATTAGGTCTATAGCAAATATCTTTAGCTGTCAAGATTGCTAGCTAGAATTTGACCGTGAATAATTTAAAGCCATTTCAATAACCCATTAAGTAAGCCAATTTTGTGCACCTTTTACCTCCCTTCGTATATCGATGAATTTCCGAATATTGTTTGAAACATTTCTGAGAAACTTTTAAAGTAATGGAGATCATGTGCTCTATCAACAGACATTTTTTTGACGTTTGATTTAAGCAAGATTGCATTTGAAAAGCATCCAAAATTTCTCTCCATATATCGAATGAACATGAAGAAATCATTCGTTACTAACGGCCCCGATCGAATTCAAACTCGTGACATGAATTTATACTGAGGATTCGTGTCCTTCTCAGTAAACTAGATCTAGACATTCACTAACTTAACCTAATATCCTGGACTTCAAGCTTCAGAGACTTATCAAGGTGTAAAAGTACTTCTAATACGCTTGAATTTTACTTTGTTACCTTTCATGCAACAGAATAGTTAAGATTAGGAATGCAGAATTTGCAGGTATATTTATGATGCAGAGTTTACAGGAACTCATCTATACGTTTTACTGTTTGGACATGTAGATTTAAAGGGGCACTTATACTCATTTTCAGCCAGTTTTAACTCATTCTGTCTTTATTTTATCAAAATATAGTCATTCTTATATCTTCAATAACAAATATTGTGCCTGGCGGTTGCAAGTTTGCTTAGATTACGGGCGATAGAAAATGCATTTCGCCGAGTTGCGGCCTTCATTGTAAATAGACGCTTCGTTTCTGGTTTTTGAATCGAAGATTTTCGATAACCGTAATACACTCGGGTAGATTCGTGTGATGATCATGCATTCTGTCACGTGACTATATTTCACCTTCGCTCTGCGTTTAATACGGTAAATAAAGGAAAATGGATGATTCTCTGTTGCAGCCTCGATTTTCAGACGGAGGTCTCAGCTTATATACAAATTACACCTTATCCGACTCTATGCGGAAACCAACGATAAATTTCCATTACGCACCACCATTGTATACAGTTTCGATCTTCAGCCAGATTTCTTCTAAGCAATGATCGGTTTCTTATGCAAATCTCCGTGTTTCTTTTTTTTCAATTACACCACATATGTCAGTAATTTTCCATGTTTACACAAAGGATTGATTTCTGTACCATTCTGAATTATTTAAAATTTAACAGCGTTTTTGCTCACCGGCTGTAGACGGGCATCTTTAAATTCCCTAATATATTATTGATGACTGGGATTTGAAGTACATGTACAGAGCAATTTTAGAATATTTACACTTTATTTCATAATATAATTTTTTATGATCAATTGCTGCTACTCAACTCAAATTAGAAACTGTGCTTCATGTAAACAGCTAGTAATTTAAACCTTAGAATGAAAATATGCCTATATATAGTTTTTGAAAGTTCTATAGATGGACAGAATTCCTTTAATCATTAAGCTGCTAAATGATACCCAAGGACTTTTGCAGACATTGTAGATCAGGATCAGATTGCACAGAACATGCAGTCTGATCTTGGATCTAGATACTGCCTGGTAAGGAGGTATTTTTCTTCCCCTCCCCCACTAAATAACGTAGAAATAGCAATATTTTGGATTTTTACTAGCTACGTGAAGGTTTCATTTTGGTTAAGTAAAAGTCGATTTTTTCTTTGCTTGTCACTCTGTGTTAAGGGTTACTATTCAATTTCAAGTATCTCATTATGCTACATCAGTATTTTTTCTCTGCACATGTCCCTGCAATGGCTCAATTATGTATACATGTATGACTGTCAAAGTTTTTAGGACATGGCTCAAAACTTCAAAGATAAATCTAGATATATACGTTTGAAGAACAGTTATATTATCAGACAAAATTTAAAACTCCCATCATACTATAACTGTTTGTTTCAATATATGTGAGATTAAAGTCTACTTTTTATATCGTGCTTATTCACATCTGTAGTTTTTGACTGAATAGAAATAGATCCAAGAATGTGAAGTCCCAAGTTTTCGTATTAAATGTAGGTCTGTTATGTTTAATGTGATACTCATAAAATGAACTTGAAGTTAATGTAGTAACAATAAAGGTCAAATATAAATACACCGCGATTTTTAATGCATTTCAATTCATATCATACAATTTAAAAGTATGGAAATTATTATGAAGATGACAATCTGTCATTGTACAGTCGATCCAAGTCTTAGTCGCTGACAGAGAAATTAATTTAAAAACTAAGTTAAAACATGCCAGATAGCTGTGCCTTTTGATTACCTTTCGCCTGATTTGAAAAATTCATTTTTTTTCTGCCAGTGACTAACATATGACCCGATCACAATTCACAGACTGTAATCTTCACAATATTTTCCATTCTTTAAAACGGTATTATTTAAATTTAAATGTATTATGACAGCTGTCCTTTTTTACAGTTAAGTTTAAAACCAGTTGTTTTTTTGAAAGTGTATTATAATCTATATCTGTATTATAATCTACGTTCAGACTGCACAGAATATGAGGTCTGGGCTAGAATATTCATGGCCTGGGCTTTTTCTTTTTCTTTTTTAAAGATGCACCAAAACGGCAGTGAAATTACATAATCCCATTCATTTATTCAGTGAGGTGCTTTGAGACTGTGGTTGATTGGTGAAGGTGTAGGATTGGTTATCCCGGGTTTTATCCTCTCCTAGGTGGCAGGATTTTCTAGGAGTGCCTATAGAAAAGACACTGCAGAGAACCAGGCTAGCCGTAGTACAACCAGAGAAGTACACAAATGTGTTGTTGTCAATGTAATACTGAAACAGTGTTGAAACTAATGCAATGACCAGAAATCAGTATCAAACTACTCTTGATGGTAGTTACAACTAATTTCATGGTTTGTGGCACTGCATGAGTTGACTTTACTTTTGTTTAGTGAAATCATTATTTGCTTGATTTGTGTATTTATGATGATACAAGGTAAGTTTTCATTTATGTAACAGAAGGTAGGTACATTCAATATTCATGAATAAAACATGGCCTAAATCTTAGAAATTACTGAATGAATGAATGAATGGAGTTTTAAGGCCCGTCGACAACAGTGGTCATGTTGGGCGCACTTACAGGAAATGCAATGCAAAGTGATAAAACAAAAGTATTATGAAATCATAAAATCTAAGTTGTGAAAACACTAAAATTACAGGTAGAAAGTAAGCATCTAAAACAAGAAATTTCAAAAGAACCTAAAATTATATCGTTTTATAGAGATGTATCTCTTTCAAAAAATCAAAAACGGACTCGATCTTTACAGTATCGAACAAGGTCTTCATGCTGTCGACATCAAAAAACCTTTGTCTTATAGGTGCAAGATCTACACAGTCGACAAGTATATGTTTAATAGTAAAAGGTGCATTGCAGGGTATACATAGAGGCTCATCTTCTCCTTTCAGAAGATAAGAGTGCGTTATATATGAATGCCCAATGCGAAGACAGGCCAAGATAATTTCTTCGCGGCGATTTGTCCGCAACCCTGGAAGCCATTCGCCAAGTCCTGGTTTAATGTTGAAAAGTTTGTTGTTTTGATTGGCTGGATCGCTCCAGGATTGCTGCCACACATTTTGAATAAAGATATTGATTAATGGTTTAAAATCGTTAAAAGGAACTTTAAAAGGTAAAATTTCTAGTGATAATGCTTCCTTGGCAGCTTTATTTGCCTCTTCATTACCACTTATCCCAATATGGCTGGGAAGCCAGCAAAAAACTATATCAGCTCTCTCGCAGAGTCTAGACAATTTTTCAAGGAGATTGACAATTAGCAGGTTATCGGTTTTCTCACCCTCAAGAGCTTGCATGACTGACAACGAATCAGTAAATAGGATGTATCGCCAATAGGCGTCCTGTTCAATATGGTTGAGGGCAAGGTCAATCGCCTTTATCTCCGCAGAGAAAATCGAAGAGTTATTGGGTAGGCGGAACTGGTATAATTCGCCATCAAGGATGGCAGCTGAAGCTACTTTTTCTCCATCTTTCGAATCATCTGTATAGATCTCTTCATGGGTATAATATAGTTCTTTAATTTACAAGAGTTTATTCTTAAAGATCTTAGGATCAGTTGTAGCCTTCTTGTCTGAAGCAAGATAATAGTCATTAGTTGGACTCTTACAAGTCCATAAAGGAACTTCAGAAATCTTGTGGTTTGCTACATCCTCCAAATTAACATCAATACAATTCATATCTGCTTCACAGCGCAGACTGAAAGGAGGAATAACTTTTTCTTTTTCTATAAACTCATCTTTGTGCAACGGTTCGAATACTACCCTGTGAGTGGGGTTATCGGGATTTGATTTTAACTTTAAATAGTATTGCAAGGAAAGCTTTTTCCTGCGTAAATTTAGTGATGGCTCATTAGCCTCAGCATATAAACTATTTACTGGAGATGTCCTAAAAGCTCCTAGTGCTAGTCGTAAACCTTGGTTGTGGATAGAATCCAACTTACGAAGGTACGACTGCCGCGCTGAACCATATACGATACAGCCGTAATCTAACTTGGAGCGGACAAGACTTCTATATAGTCTCAACAAGACTTTCCTGTCGGCTCCCAGGTCCATACTGGAGACCACTCGTAAGAGATTAAGAGCTTTTTGGCATTTATTGCTCAAATAATTGATGTGGGGAATAAACGACAGTTTAGAGTCAAATAAAAGATCTAAAAATTTGAATTCAGGAACGACTTCAATTTGTACGCCATCCAAAATAAGCTCAGGATCCAAGTGTAATTTTCTTGATTGGCAGAAATGCATACATTTGATCTTGGTTTTAAAAAATTTAAAACCATTTTCTCTTGACCATTTGCTTAAATTATTCAGCACTTGCTGTAACTGCCGTTCAATGGTATGCATATGCTTAGATCTATAGCAAATACAGAAGTCGTCAACATACAAAAAGCATTCCACGCCAGGGCAGACAGACCTCACAATATTGTTAATTGTAATACTGAACAACGTAACAGAGAGAATACTTCCCTGAGGAACACCCATTTCTTGCTCATGAGGGTTTGAGAAAGTATCTCCAACCCGGACTCTAAACTGACGTTCATTCAGAAATGCAGAAATAAAATAAGCAAGGCGACCTCTTATACCGAAATCATGGAGGTCGTTCATGATCCCATACTTCCATGTGGTATCATAAGCACTTTCGAGATCAAAAAAACACGGAAACAACATGTTCCTTCTTAATAAAAGCTTCGCGAATAAATGTTTCGAAGCGGACTAAATGATCGAGAGTGCCCTTTGTTTACGAAAACCGCTCTGAACGGTAGCAATAAGTTTGTTCTTCTCTAAAAACCAAAGAAGGCGGTCATTAACCATTCGTTCCATGGTTTTGCAAATACAACTTGTTAAAGCTATAGGGCGGTAATTAGCAGGATTTGTAGAATCTTTACCTGGCTTTGGTATTGGGATAACTATAGCTTCCTTCCAGGAATCTGGGAGAATACCAGTATGCCAGACTTGATTAAAGATGCGGAGCAAACTGTCGAGGGATCGAAATGGTAAATGTTTTAAAAATTGGTAATGGATGTCGTCACATCCAACAGCAGTGTCATGACACTTTTTTAATGCTTTCCTCAATTCTTTTATCGTGAAATCTTTATTGTAATGTTCACTGTTATTCGACTTGAAATGTAGCTTTGTTTTTTCTTTAGTGTTTTTGAATTTCTGAAATACTGTCGAATAATTTGAAGAAGAGGATTTCTCTGCAAAGGTGTCAGCTAAGGCATCTGCAATGTCTGCTTTGGAGGTGACCACATTATCACCAACATTTAAGTGTCCAACATTTAATGAGGATTTCTTGCCGCTAATTTTTCGAATCATGTCCCATGTCTTTTTGACAGATGATCTAGAATTGAGTCTAGACACGTACTGTCGCCAAGACGCACGTTTTCTTTGCTTGATAGTCTGGCGTGCTTTTGCACGAGCAATTTTAAATTTTGAAAGATTTTCCTGTGTTGGCCTCAGGTTAAATTTTCTGAGAACAGATTTTCGTTCTGTTATAGCCTTTTTGCAGTCATCATTAAACCATGGCTTGTTTGGATGCTTTGGATTTGTCGAAGTTCGAGGAACTGACTTTTCAGCAGCCGAATAAATCAAGGAAGTGAAGAGCTCAGCAGGATTTCCACAATCTTCAAAAGCATTGGGATGAATTGTCTGTTCGCAATGAATTCTGAATTGTTCCCATTTGGCTTTGTGAAGTTTCCAACGTCGAGGACGTTGTTGTACTGAAGGTCCTACTTCCGATACTTTTATCGGGAAGTGATCACTTCCATGCAGGTCATCACAAACCTTCCAGTTAAAATCTGGAACAATTCCAGGGCTGCATATTGTTAGGTCTAAAGATGAGTAAGAACCAGTAGCAGGATGAAGATAGGTTGAAGATTTATCATTCAGCAGAACAAGGTCGTGCTTCGTGATAAAATCTTCAATAATTCGACCCTTGTCATTCGTTCTTGTAGATCCCCATAACGTATGATGAGAATTAAAATCTCCCATTAAAATGAACGGCTTTGGCAGTTGATCTACGAGGCGATCAAGCTTTTTAACATCAGTTGGTGAGTTAGGAGGAAGATAAATGGAACACAAAGTTACGGTCATATTAAAAGAAATGCTTACCGCAACAGCTTGAAGGGCAGTGTCAAGGTTGATAGAGTGATGTGGAACACTGTTGTTCACAATCACTGCAACGCCTCCGGAAGCCTTATCATTACCACAGAAGTTTTTCAAATAACAAGAGTGATATTTCAAAGTAAGCTTGTCCGAGTCTCTAAGAAATGTCTCTTGTAAACAAACTGCTACTGGTCTATGTTCATTGACTAGAAGGCTTAATTCCTCAAAGTTAGCTTTAATACTTCGACAATTCCATTGTAAAATATTATTACTCATGATAAAGTTATAAGTAAGGATAATACCACAGAATAATGGAAGTGTGTATTTGATCATTTTTTGTTATTGAGTTTGATAATTCGGCCTTGCCTATTTGCATTTTGATCTGCTTGTGTATCTTCCGCTTCCATGTCATCATCAAGACATTGGAAGCGATTATGCTGCTGAACTGGGTCGTCGAATCCCTTTGGAAGGCGATCCGAGTTGACCTTGTTTGGAGATTTATTTCTTCTTTGGCTAGGGCTTCTTGGAGACTTTGCCTTTGTACGTGTCGATGAATCTTTATTTGCTTTACTATTTGTAGATTGTTCAACGATTGTGTTTTGTTTCCGTTGGCTAGTCGTTTGCACGGCCACATCAGTTGTCTGTGTAAAGGCGTCTTTTACCTGTTTTTGTGTATTCATGTTTGATTTAGTAACAGTGGAGTAGGAGTTTATTAAAACATGGCGGCTATTCACTATTTTCCTGGCGTCTGGAAAGGAGAGACTTTCTTTGTATTTAACTGATACAATTTCCTTTTCGTGCTTCCAGACAGGGCATGCTCGTGAAGTGGCAACATGTTCTCCATCGCAGTTAACACATTTGATTTTATTTTTGCAATTATTGGAATCATGCGAATTTGCCAATTCTCCACAATGTTTACATAAACTTTCCATTGTGGACTTCTTGCATTTACGCTCATGGTGGCCGTATTTAAAACATGTGTAACATTGAAGTGGGTTTGGGATGTATAGCTCCACTCCAACATTCAAATAACCAACTTTGAGAGTTTTAGGCAGAATTGCAGAGTTGAAAGTGAGCACTATTGTGTTTGTTTCCCTCTTGACACCATCTCTAAAGACAGTTATACGTCTGGCACCTGCAACATTCTGTTTGGCCAGTTCCTGTACTATTTCCTGTTCACTAACACCTGCTAGATCTGGACAACGAATGATGCCCCTGGAGGTATTTAAAGTAGTATGCGGTGAGCATTTTGCTGGTATTTGGAAAAAACTGCTAATCTTTAAAAGGTTTTCAGCATGCTTTGGTTTTTCAAGCTCTACTAACAGAGCACCAGAAATAAACTTTTTCACTAATTTTGGCAAACCAGCAACTGAAACCAAGACTTTTTCGATAACGAAAGGAGACAGTTTACTCAATGGCTGGTCAGGAGCAGTTGATTCTATCAATAGGAAGCGAGGAAAAGCCGAAGTTGGTTGAGAGTTGTCCGAGTCAGCATCTAGTTGGTCACGTGTTCGTTTTTTATTTTGATGATCCATGGTTAAGGTTTAAAGTTTCGTCATCCGCGGCCCCCACCCACCTCGGAGCCCAACAACGGGGCATGGTATTTGGAGCGGAAAACCAGCTCCCCATGCCAGGGTTACCTAGATGGTATACTCAGATGCCATGAATAAGTCGGAGCGACAAGGAAAAGAACATGGGTAGTCCCCCAGATCGGGGATTTGCCATGGCAGTCAAAGTCTCAACGAAAAATCCATATCACCCAATTAGCCCATAAGCCTATATAAGACTAGGACTTTAAAGTACATGTCAAATTAAAAGGTAAAAAGGCACTTTTCAAGCAAACATTGATTTTGGGTTTAACATATTAGATTATTCCACTCAATATGAAGACAAGATGAAATATGGAAGTAAAAGCGGGAAAAGGGTAAAAAAAATCCCAAGTTTGCTTAGAATCGGAAAATCTGAGTTTCAAGTAGTATAGTGGGACACATGCAGGAAGGAGACATCTGCAGAGGATACAGATGTTCTCCCCCCATACAGCTCCACAACACATTACAGGTAAATATAAAATGTGCCCAATCTTAAAACGACCAGCCGATTGCACTGGACCGGGCCCATCTAGGCTCTCGTTTACACAGAAGCCGAGGCCAAAGCAGTGTGTTGAAGAGCTGGAGATCCCTGAGCTCCCCTCAACTGCCAGGACCCTCTTTTCCTGCTTACGAGTCTCCACCCACGGCAAACAGGCGGGTCTATTGGTGGGGTCTTACCACTCTGCAGGACGGCAGCCGGCGAATTCTACACCCCGTCCGGCTGGGGGCTAGAAATTACTGAACACACCATTTAGTTTTCACCTTTCAGACTATTATATAACATTCTTTAGTTCAGGAATAAAACCAAGAAAATTTCTTTCAAAGTAAAGAAGAAATCATTGCATCTGAACAATCTAGTATTGTTTCTAGATTGACTTTTTATTTCATTTTAAAATTAGTACATGCAGTGTCAAGTTGTGCAGTAATAAAGAGGAACCCTTGTTGAGGTTTCTGGGTGTTAGAGTCATTTTGAGTTCACATGTTTACAAAACCTAGGGTGAGCTATTAATATTTTCAATCTGATTTAATGCATAATCTCAGACCAAAACCACATTCACTAGTTTTTCTGAAACCCTTAACTTTTAATGTAGCTTAATAAAACTCGGCCATTTGGGAAAGCTGTGTGAACATTCTTCAAAAACTTACCTTATTTAAAACACTTTGTATCCTTTATGGTGTTATAGAAGGAGGAAAAATGGCTTTAGTAAGAATGAAAAAAATGGAAATTTTGTTGGTCTACCAATGTTTTCAAAAACTTAAGAGCTACATTTTGTAAGACTAAGGGAAATATTAGATAAAGGTTACCTTTGCAACCAATTCTAGATCCACATTGACTAATTAAATGCTGTTTAATGTTGCTTTCAATATTATTTCAATCATGTAACTGCTACAACTAGCTTAATTATGTATGTCTAGGTTTCAACAGTAGTAGGCTAGAGCTCTGTTCAAAGTGTCTTGCCCAAGGACACTCCCACAGTAAAATATGCAGCTTCCAGTAAGGCTGAAACCTAGACCATCAGGTAACAAGTCCTACACATTACTGGTGAGCCATGCAGGACCCCAGATCCACATTTAGAGGGGAGTTAATTTTTTGTAAGATTGTATAGCATAGTGTATGTCCACAATCTGTACATAAGTTACGTTTTCTTTAATCAGAAATGTGATCAAATGGATGCTATTTCGTTATTCATTCCTTCCCGATATGACAAGTTTTTGACTCTTTAAATGCATCTCCCAACAACAAGTCAGAAACTGACACAAAATGGGCTGAATTTTAATCATTGGATCGAAAACACCGTTAGAACAGGAGAACAGGAGAAAATACTGCGTACCAGAATTTAGGCCTATAAGGGGACACTGATGCTGCCTTGTTACGGAGCTAGCTTTTATAGCAATATGGCAGAGCATTTGCCTAAGGACCTGAAGGTTCTGGATTCAATCTTAGCCTTGGGAGGCTATTTAACAGAAATTACAATTACAGATTCATGTAATCAGTATTCAGAAGGTATAATGGTTTGTCCATAGGGCCTATATTTGACCCTTGAATTCTGTATCATACAAAGTCAAACTGTGAGAATTTTTGAGGATTTTTCTTTTGTTAGTTCTCAACCACACAATAAACCCTACGTTTTGTGAGTTCTGTGTGAAAGGAACTCTACTGTGGGAAAGACATCAGAATTTTTTTCTTTTTTTTTTCAGATTTTTTTCTACCCATTACCAATACAAACCACACAATCTGATCCGTATTTATGGGAATGTTTGTTAATACTCAAAAAAGGGAGCTGATTAGTTGTTATGACACAAATCAATTTCTTTTGTAAAATGCCAATAAATTCTACGACATACATCTTTCTTTTCATATAAAGTGTAGATTAAGTAAAATGGGGGGGGGGTCATTCTGTTCACTTTTTGTTACACCAGGTATGGTGTCTTGATACTGATTTGAATGTGAATCCTTGTCGACGGTGCCTGTTATTGATTATGTTCCATTCCCACAAGGCTTTCTAGAACTGTGACATGAAATCGTATAATAGCAAAAGAGGTTATGCATCCCATTAAACAAGTAAATACCTTTTCTTTTTTTCTAATCTCTAATCTCATCTTTCTTCATTACTTATGATTTTTCATCTAGAATTCAGTGATAAGTAATTTTTAGGTCTGGTGAAAGCATGTAAATCTGAAAAGATGGGGTTTTGTCCTCTGGTAAAGAGTTCAACGAGAAAGCATAAAAATTTCATATTGAATACATGTGTAAGTAACAATATCTTGTACTCTTTGATCAAATTAGTTTTGTCCGTGATTGCTGAAACTTATCCCACAATCATATTTTTACTTTCTAGTATGTTTACACGCAGCTACACTACACCATTCTGCTACAAAAAAAAAACAAAAAACGTTAAATGTTTGGATGAATTGTAAAGTTTTAAAAAGACCTTAGATTTCTGACGAAAATAAGCAAGTGTAAATAAAACATGTTTTTAGCTCCACTGGCCGAAGGCCAGCGGACTTAAGTCATTGCTCGGTCTCTGTCATGCGTCCATCCGTCCGTCTGTCCTTGCGTGCTTGCGTGCATTTACTTTTATTTCAAACATCCTTTTCTCTGAAACTACCCATCCAAATTTGATGAAACTTCACAGATACATGTATTTTATCCTGCCATAGTCCTATTCATAATTGCTTGATAGAATCTGATTCATTCAAACTCTCGTTGCCATGGCAACAAAACAAAGAAAAAATATTCTTCTCTGAAACCACAAAGCCCAGGGCTTTTAAATTTGGCATGTAGCTTTATGTAACAGATTTTTAACAAGTTTCTTCATATTATAGCCCTGGGGTCAAAATCTCAGTTTTTTTGATAGAACATAATTATTCTGTTTTCAGGGAGAGTGATTCATTTTGATCCTAATAGTTATGTTCACACGAGTGGAATATTAATTCAAAAAAAGGTTTCTATCGTTCAGGTTTCTTTTCCAAGAACCTTACCTTTCATGCTAGTGAATGAACCTGCTTGTATTGTCTGACAGTGTTCAATGTTTTCAAAAGCCTACTCTTTCAGGGTCATGAACACTTGAATGTGTGTGGTAAAGGGTTAAAAAGCCAGGGGAGCGATACAGAGTCATCATGGCCCTCTTGTTTATATAGAACTATGAATACCTCTCAAACTTCCTCATTTTGTGCTGATGTTAGACTTGAAAGATATTCTTTTTGAAGTCTGTGCAATGTTACTGGTTTGATCCAAACCAGATATTGTCATGTGCACACGTTTGCACACTTACCATCTTACTTTAACTTTTAGCTGGTACACCCTAACTTCATTTTTTTTTTTTTTTTGAAACACTATATACAGTCCTATGCGTGTTTAAAGTCCGAAATACAATACATCATAAAAACACGTCAAATCTTTGCATAAAATTACTACTCTAATAAGTAGCAAAAGCAAATTGCTACACAGCAAACTTGGTAGAACAACTTTGACTCCCATTGTCCTTGCTTAATCTACTAATTACTTGCACATTACACATGTATTACGTGTGATAATTAAAGAAAAAATTAATTCCATCTAACATAGCTTAAAACTGTTCAACAAATCCGCTTTTCAGGACTTTCAGTCCTTTGACTTCTTATGACTACTTTTGTTGCCCTTAAACATTAGTTGTTGTCTGCTCTAAATATAGATTCACTTCAATTTGGTGTTTTTGTTTAAGATGATTTTAAAGTCAAAAGCAGTAGATAAAATAAATCATGTCACAAATACCTCAAAATAGGACATACTCTTCAGTCTAGCCCTCCAAAGTTTCCAATGATTGAACCTTTCACATGGGTTATACCGAATTAAGACACTGATACACAATTAAAGTGATTCAGGATTTTACATCTCCGTTTTATTTCTTCCGAATTTATCATCGTATCAAAGAAACTATAATTTCTCAGCGGTTTGTATACCTAGTATGTTATTGCTGTGTAAAGCTTTTGATAAAAGTATTGTACTCATGAATTGAACCTGTCACCAATTATAAGACATAATGGAAATGTTGTGTGTTTGTTGTACAGATTTTGATAATACTGAGGACTAATGGGTAGGTTTGAGATAAAGTCAATTTCTCTGTTTTTCTTCATTGTCTTCCATATCATAAAAACCGATATCTTCGTTTAAATTTACACGTTTTTTTCGTTGCGAGATTCAAAGCTTCAGAATTTCCAAATGGGATAGAGCAAAGAGTAATTAATTAAATAATGGTCTATTTGAAACATTAACATGTCAAGACTTATTGAAGAATATATTTCTAAACATCGACTAATTATACACATATACAAATTTTTTGTTCATGCTAAACTCAGTGGATATTGAGTGAATCTTGAAGGTGAAACTAGTACTATGATTATATAGTCAAGGATCAGAACGCATGTTCATTTTGGATTTAAATTGTCTGTGAAAGCATTAAAATGTACGCTTGAGGCCGAACAAGATTTATTTAACACTTTTGTAATCACTGTATCGTTTTAGTCCGTTTGGTTTTTTTGAAGACGGACATGCACTACGGAAAAAAAAGGGAAAAGAGAGGAGAGGTGTGAAACATGGACAGAAGAACGGCGAAATAGAAGGTGATCATTTAAGGATATAGATAGATAAGTACATCGGCTCTTGTTTCAGTTTTTTTTTTACTATCTTCAGATGGTTAACCTTTCGAGCACTTGTTTAATGACATGTAAATTTTCTGCAAGTTGGAAAAGAGCAAGACAACCTAATCTAAAGACTTTTTCAGTCAGCACACCACACATGTTATGTGATAGTTCAGATCCACTATCACATTGTAGCCGAGGCTAAAATGTTACGGATTTGCATCTTAGCAAAACTACACAGATCTATGTGGCGTCGTGATATTTACTTGCTTCCTGTTGCTAAGTCTTAGCTGAAGGTAATAAACAATCAGGTACGTATAATGTATGTAACTTTATCACTTTTGCTTGGAAGATTTAACTCACGTGTTTCTTTCGTGCACGTGGGTGAGAATACACAGCAATATTTTCTTGGATCTGCAAGATCCAGAGGAGCATTTAAAGATGCTTGCCTAGCTTATCGCTTTAAAACATAATCCCAAAATTTACCCGTAAGGAAGACAGCTTTTGAAAACATTATGGGTAAAGGGTAAAAATATTTTAATCACCATTTTCTCATTTATCAACTCTCTTTTCACCCTTTCCAAGACATATACATGCATATTTTAGTAGAATTTGATATATAGTCCAAAAATACTTCCAATATTGACGGTTCTAAAATTGTGCCGTTTGTTAAAAAGTTGAATGTTGGGCTGAAACGCGTACAGAAAGGTTGAAGTTCATAGACGCCTCATGAAGTTAGAAGTATCTTTAGCTATCGTAACAAGAGGGCCAAGATGGCCCTGGATCGCTCATCTGAATTTTTGAGAGAACCATAACCAACTTTTTTTCAAAGTATTGAAATTTTGGAAACAAAATCAGTGTTTTTTGCCAAGCAATTACGAAAACGTGACCTGTAAAAAATAATTTCAAAATCTGTCACCACCCCTACAATCATCACCACTGTCTTGTTTTTGACGAATTAGAATTCTACTAATAGATTTGAGGATATGCCACCATAAGATCATTTCTTGAACAAGAGGACATGCCCGATGGTGGTTTAAAATATTAAGCTGAACAAGAGCACCTCATGCGGGTGCAAATGATTGGCTGTTGGTTGCTGGATAGTAAGTTAAAATTCCAAGACGCAAAAGGGGCATAATTTGGACAAACAAGTTCGGAGTTACCTGCCCTTGTTGTATTCGTTGCTGTTTTACTAGTGAACAATTATTCCGAGTTTCAAGTACATGTGTTTAGTAAAAACTGAGATAAAACAAAATGTCGAAGTTTTTGCACAACAACAACAACAACGCAGATGACGACAACAGCTAAGCTAAGTAAGGGATAAAATATAATGATCATTTCTGTGAAATAACTTGTACATCTGACTAGTGGTTTAAGAGAAAGAAAATAAGAATTTCGTCATGTTCGTACAGTGCAGTCCAAATCGGCCAAACGATTTAGGAAAAGAAGATGTTTAAAGAATTGTTGACGTCGCTTGAGGGACGTGTGTACAGCGTGATCCTAAAAGCTCACTTTGAACACGTTGTGCTCAGGTAAGCTAATAAAAATGTATGATTAACAATGTTATCCTTGATGTTAATAATGATACCCCTACCAACTCTGGGTGAACATTTCTGACTTTTCTATATCTGATAGCTTAGTTTTACTTAGTTTTGGCATTCAGTTCAATATTAACAAAACAGAAGAAAAATGATAGAAGGAGAGAAGTCTATTCCGAGTACAAGCAAGTACACCAACCGTGGTCTTTTACTGTCTGAATAGCATAAACTCCAACTCTAAAGCCCAGATCTCTTTTATCATTTGAATTCTACGACAAAGTTAATTGTTTCGGGATTTAAAGCCATTTTAACAGCTCAGTCAGATATGCTAAACACCCAGCTAGCCGGACCTAATAATAGTACAATGTTGGAGATTTGCCAGCACTTGTTCATACTTTATTGTCTTTTCAAAGCCCAACAATAAACGTTTTCAGAAAACGCATAAACCAGCTCCAAAGATTTGTGAAATTAGTTCTTTTACGGTCAAATGACATTATGTTTTAAAATCATCACCTGATGTTTGAAATATAATTCCAATTGAGCTGATGTTAGGCGAACATAAATTCATAGTAAAAACCAATTAAAAACAAACCATGAAACAGCTGCATGTTAGGCAGTGTTGAAGACATATTTCAAAAGACATTTTATAAATCATGGAGCCATACGGAAAATAGAATTGAGAACAAATGTAGGATAAGAGTTAACGCGCGTGAGGACATTGGACGATTCACTATAGACTTAAAAGATTTGTAGGAAAGCGCTATTTAAAGTAAGGTAGAAATACGTGTATATAGCATTTGCACGTAAAATAGCGTCAGTGCCTCAGAAAGAGAGGTACTGACATATTTCTAGTCCAGTCAAATTGTAAGAAGACCCAAAACTAATTGCAAAACAAACACTTTTTTCGTTTTCAACATCCTTAGGGACACCTTTTTAACATATGTAAAGTAGGACGAAATCGGAGGATATGAAATTTGATTTTTTCAGCTTTTTTTAATTCATATGAATTTGGCCATTTTAAACTTTATTATGGCTCATCTCGCAAGTTTTACATGTCATTCCTACTTGATTTTTCTCTTGAAAGTAACAGTAAAACCCACTAGCAACTTGTTACAACCTGCCCGCCATGATTTACATATAAGGCAGCATCCCTTCTGTCAATTTAGTTCTACACTGGAGTTGGTTTACCCCACCCACCAATGCAAAGGGAGGGACCACTGTATATATACAGTAAACTATGGTTGGATAGTTGAAATGGTTAATTTACATTTCTATTTTGAATAAGTTTTTGTTTGTTGAAATACTGATTAGTACTTCAGACCATATTTTTCTCTTTAATTGTACAGAAACTTGTCAGTAACACTTTATTAAGGCAGTGGTCCCGTAATACATGTACTTCTAGTGCAGCATGGTATAAAATTTCTTGACCGTTGATAAAGACAGATTTATATAGATATAATACTTTTTGCATATTTTTGATTGACCAGAAATTCCTGTGATGTCTATCTTCATATTATCTGTTGATACTTTTGTTAGTCTCCAGAAAAGGGAGGTAATTATCACATCTCTTAATAATGAGAATAGAGTGCTTTTAGATTTATAAACGATAATTCCAGGAAGGACAAAAATGAAAAAGTGGCTCGGTGAAAGTAGTATAATAATACTCATTTTTAATATTAGCAAATTCTGTAGGATAATAATATAGTGGAAATAGCTGTTTCTATTAAGGGTCCACTACGTTAAGTGGTGTAAATTTGGTGTTGAAGAAGCGAGAAGGTAGTTTTGCGGTCCGAATACAATATACTCATTTGACTGCCATTTCACATAATCGTTGCAAGCTAATGATCATGTGACATTCCCACCTGCATTTGCAAATTAGCATGAAAACTAGATTTACAATAAATCATAGGCTACGTATCCGTGTAAGACAATATCGCAAGAGACCTCTTTTAGTATTCTTCCTACCAATGGATATGTTAGCAGATACTGTCTTACACTTTACAGATATTAAGTACAGAGTTCCACAGAGATACACTGGGGATATTTCCATTTGTGTTGCATATAAAATGATCATCAAAATAATATATAAATCTTTTTATATTTTAGCATTGTATGATTAAAAAAAAAAAAAAAACTTGCAGAAATACTGAACTTGTGAATTCTACTCTTCTTCAGAGGCCTAAAGTTAAGTGAACCCTACATGGATAATTTAACTTTTCAGGATTTTTTCCCATCATCTCCACCTGCCATTCATGGTGATAACGTAAAAAATTCACCCAATTTGTAACCATTCTGAAATTCTGCAGAACATCCCTGTCCGAGTTCAGATCCTCCGCCCTCTGTCCTGTTCACAGGACAGAGGGCCGAGGATCTTAAATTGCACTGACCTTACTCGTATACATGTATTTAATCCATCAGAATCCAATAAACATGTACATAGCATTTTCCTATTTCCAAAGAGAGAGTGTACATGGTTCATGGACCGTTTCTAATGGCACGGTCACAAATTAGGAACTGCCAACGGACAGTGCGCCTTTATCCGGAATCGGGGCAGAAAGGGATTGCACCAGCCCAGCGGCAGTTGCAAATGAACAAGAACAGCTGAGAATTTTGTCAGTAGACAGAGTTTGTTGGATGTTAAGGTACAACTTAACAGTTAACGGCAACAACAACAACAAAACTCACGTCATCCGGGCATCTTTTCAAATAGGCACTGCCTTTTACTTACTGTCAGGGTATCGGCGATTTCTGTGCAGGCAGCAGGCAGCAGGCAGTAGAAGTCTTGTCTGACTGGAGCCGCCCGGCTTACATGTTACTAATGAAAGTTGAGATTCCAAATTCTCTATTGTCGGGATTTTGTTTGCATTATAATCAGAAGAAACATTCTTTTGAAACGGAGGCTGGCTGTGTGGAGCGTTTCTTCAGCAAAGAAGAAACATGCTTGTTGCCTTAGCAGTTTACATTGGGAAAGCTGGAGAAGACCACGAACAAAGCTCTGTTTAAGTGAAAGCCTTGCTCTAATGTGGGAGTCATGAGTAGATTTCAAGTCATAACTTCACCTGAAACTGGAGATTCTAAGATTCTTCAGGTTTTCGAAAGGTTGGGGCTTAGTTTAAACTGGCCAAGAATCTGTGCTTCTTGGCAAATCATATTCTTACTGCAGTCTTGCCATTGGCTTTACCTTGTCCTTCTTTGCTGGCAATTTTATCATTAGTAGTCGATATAAAACTACTGACAGACTGAAGTCACCTAGATGGTCTCAATGCAGTTACCTCCTGGTTCACGCACGGAGATCAGCTAACATATTCACCACGCGGACATCATTCGATTGTCAGAAGGTCACCCGTCCCAATACCACCTAGTGTTCTAAACTGCTTGTTTCCAAACTTGGTTGAATATTATCCAACGATTCTTTTATTTTCAAATACGCGAAGAAATAATACTGGATCAAACTGCAACCTGTCCGAGTCCACAATTCACTGATATCTATCGAACTTCATCATCAAAGAACTAGATTTGGCTGGTTGCATGATGTCTCTGTCTGAAATTACTAGAGCTTTAAATTTCTCCTTGGTAACACTGTTGCAGATATTAACGTTCAACTGTAAACACTCTGCTTTCATAAAGTCAGCTTTTATGCAGATGTACTTTAGCATTCATTGCATGGTTTGTAACTTATCAATTAGTCTTTTCTATATATAAGATACGTCCAAGGCATGTGTCTAATGGTTGGCTAGGGAACATTTTACCATAGTGCACACCTAAATTCAAAAGATGCGGTAGAACCTTAATTATTTTCAAAAAATGCCCGATGTCATTCAGTTATCATAAAAGACCTGCTGGCATTTTTTATCAACAGTACATTTTGGACAACCCTTGCTTATGGCTTTTGAACACGTGCATGCGAATATCATTTGCTTAACTTGGAAAGTGAGTCCCTTATCAAGTTTGATAGACACCAATCACAAAACCTGTATTGTGGCTTTTTCGTAACTTAAAATGGCAACGAATTTGATATGAAATTGTTGCTGGAATTCAAAATCAGAAAAAAAACATTATATGGTTGAATAACGAAACCTTACAAAGTTGGAACTTTGTATTTGTGGGTTACAAATCTAAGTTGTAAGACTTACAATTATTGGTTCATATGACAGCTTTGCTTGAATACATCTATGGGAGTACTTGTGTTTAACCTGCAATTGACTTAATATGCCCCTGCAGTTGATAGCGGTATGTTACCTTTTCTTAAAATGGTGGTTCAAGGTTTGCTTATTTATAGAAAAAGCAATAGGGTAAGTATATAAGACCAAAAAGACGTTTTAATTTTTTTAATTATCATAGGTTGAATTATTACCTCCATCTTGTCAAAAACATCCTAACACAGTTTTCTAAACTTAAAACACAATGATTCAAGTTTATTCCTATGTTTTTAGTGAGAGTCTTGTTTGGCAGGACACTTCAGACCCCAAGCCTATTACTGGTCAAACCAAAGAAATACACCAATATGTGAAATGTCACAGCGGTATGACTGAAACCAAGCTGATTGTTGCATTAAAAGTCGTTCAACCAAACATTCATGTTTATTCATAAACGATTTTGTTGTTTCACAAAATCTATAATAAGACCCAGATTCGGCATTCACGATTCCATCACAAGACATTGTGCCAGACTTTATCAAATGGAAGCCATTGAAAGAATGTGTGTAGGCTTTTAATAGGCAATTATTATTATATAGGGAATGATCATGCACATTGCAGTTCACTTCCCCCCAAAAAATTTACCCTGAAAATCTAATACAAAAAGTAGTGGGTGGGGTAAGTTGATATTGCCTCTATCATTATTTTAAGTAAAAAACCAGAAAGAAGAAAGAACAATATTTCAAATAACTAGATAATTCACTACCAGAGTTATCAGAAAATGTTACATGCAATATAGAAAGCTCAAAACAGTTCGAAGAATGTAAAATTTACACATAAGCTACTATTTGTACACAAAGTTGCGGCTGGAAACGAAACACGCGAAAAAATCGAATTTCATATCTTCCGATTTCGTCCTACTTTTTATATATTGTTTAGGAAGGGTAACTCCTCATAAAAATCAAAGAATGGCTTGTGTTGCAATTAGTTTTGGTTTAAGCCCTTTTTTTCATTATTTTGACTGGACTATTCACATATCCAGTTAGGTTTGACATGGCAGTCACTGATGGAGAAAAGCTTAGCTTCAAAACAACATTTCAACACTGCTGTAATGGGTCAAATGCTTTTTCTTGTGGAGGGAAAGTTCTGATTTCGCTGTGAGAGTTGGTAGGGGCATTTCAAAAAAGGTTTTGAAGAGGTTTCGTAAGGATCAGTACGTTTTTTGTTTTTTCGGACGTGGATTGAATTCTGGTCTGAAATACTGTATTGCTAATTATTATGTGAGGTATTCTGGCCAAACTCCTTGTGGATAAATCACCTCATTGTCGATTCAATCTACAAACATGTACGCAGATATGAGTTGAATCAATTATCTCTACTTGTACCAGCTTGGTAAAAAAGGAAAATATTTCTTCTGATAATTCTTCACTATTTCGTTGCATGGCTATTTTTTCATGTTCTTAATACTGCAGAGCATAGCTGTACAACACTTTTTGACACGTACGTCGTGGAAAGACATCGTTTGGAGAGAATATATATTTCGACAGTGTTTTCACATGAGGTTAAAACGGCATCTTTCCTTCCGAGTATTTTACCATTTGTGTCTTATATAATAATGTTTTGTAATTGGTTTTTACTTTCACTAACTGTTGAACTCAAAGTCATCTTGAAAGCCGTATTATGTTTGTGAAAGTTTAAACTTATATATTTTATCATCGATTTAGAAACATAAAATTTATATCAATCTCTCTCGATTCTGCTTCCTCGGAACTACACCAGTGCTCCCGCCGAATGTGTGGGCCAATGAAGAATCCCAAAGTTAACACTCGCTCTCGGGTATGAACTCAGGACTTTATAGTTACGAGGCCGACACTCTACCCCAAAACCACGGACACCATATAATTTATTTAGCGCAGGGCTTTACACCTTTAATGACTCTCGGGAAAAAAACGTATAGACGGCGGTTTGACATTTGTTTAGGATAAGGCACACGATTACTCTATTCAATAAAGAGCAGCGAGTCAATGAATGATAACAAATTAGGTATTTTACCACCAAATAGACATGTGCATATTCGCTTATACCCCAGGTCTAAAGGTACCGTACCAGTGCAATGAAAATGATCTTGCTCATAGTTTAGCGTTAGATAGCGGGCTTTGAACATTACACATCAGCCTAAACTGGAGCCATCCAATAGAATTATCAGTCGTCATTGGTACAGCAAAAGTATATATCACAATTTCTTTTTCATTTATAGACAATCGACACGAAAAGGTTATTGTTTTGTATAACTTTTCACAAATTACATGGGTACAATCTTTTATAGGACATTGTAAGATACATTTGAGATAAAGGACAGAAAGAACTGGCTTTAAAAAGTTCCAACTCAAAATAACAATATAGCTCTATACAGTGCTTTTAAAAACATTTTTGTGAAAGGAGGAATGGTTCATTGGAATAGGTTTCCCTCATCCTATTTTGTACAGTGATTTAAAGACATACAGCTGGTTTATCAGTTTTCTTTTTGTACGTAACAGGTGTGTGCGGACTCTCCAACTACCTCAATGCAGACACAAATCATTGAAATTATAGGCAAGAAAGGTAAGAAAATGCCTAATACAGTTCTCTCACAGCATACAAACCAGTAAGTAACATCTAAATATCAGTTTACCTCTAAGTAACATTTCCTGTTTTGCCTCCAAAGTGGCCCCCCTGTAGTCTTGCTTAAAAAATAAGCATGGAGGAACCGCAGAATAAACATGCCCACATTTTTAGTATAACGCAATTTTCTGTGTATTTTTTCGACTGATCGACACGAAGAATAAAGAACACCCATCGTATTTAGCCTCGTGAAAACTACGGTTCAATTAGGACTTACTTGCATAGAATGCTCATTAAAACAAAGTGGAGAAATAGACCTAATCGATAAACTATCAGAAAGAAAATCAAAGCTCTTAAAGTTGCAGAAATTTGACCAACCTACGAATGCAAACCTATTTTGATCAAGATCTTTTTATTTTTATTCTTTCTCTGTAGACAGGCATCAAGTTTTTTTGATATACACGTATAAATGAAAGTATATATATATATATATGTGTGTGTGTGTGTGTGTGTGTGTGTGTGTGTACATAAAACAGAAGAACTAATCTTACCTTTATGGCCCTGTGTCCTGTCTGATGGCATTTTCTTCGATGCAATTTTATACGGAAGCGCTGAAAATACATAAATTTATAATTACATAAATACTCCCGAGAGTTAGCAGTATTTTTTTTGAAAAAGCATCTTTCACGGGATGAAGTAACTAAAATTAATGTTTAAACGGTAGCAGGTTGCTGGAACTTTAAATAAATAGAAGTGTGGTCTTTATTTGGAGTGAAATATTTATGAAAGATTCCAGAAAACCGTGATAGTTGGGTTGATATGTAAAATATTTAGAAAATAAAACGGGAACTGCAGTGTTGCCACAGCTAATTTCTTTACTCAGCACCATCACAGAAATTAAGAAAGGTGAGGACCATAATGGTCGTCTATCACACATCGGGGTAGATAAGACTCGGAAATTTGCGCGGCTAAAAACTATTGTATCATGTCAATTCCTTTTATTTCTTTTTTAATACTTTACTATCAGTAACTTGGACCCGTTGTATTAAGGTAGTTATCCAGAAAAGTTTTAAGTTATTGCGTCATTCCACAGAAAACGTATTATGAGTGCACTTACTAAAAACAATTTCGTAACTGATGTGCGACTAAGTTTTTCGTAACTTAACGAACAAAAAAAAAAATGTTTGTGTTGAGATTTTTCTATTATTAACCATGGATTCCATCCCTTTAATTCAAGACAGAGCAGCAGGCCTGGTATCTTTTGCAGCCATGTTTGCTACATCCGTCTCGTATAACAACTTTTGATAAAGACAAGTCAAATCATGAACATTGATAGAATACGGTTGTTTCATTTTTAAAATGAACTTCACAATGATATTCTTTGTCATCAAAAGGAAACTTTACGTCTTCTCTTAACTTCTATATAACATAACGAACACCCATATGCAAATACCAGACGGTGAGTCTTTAATGAGCTGGATAGCGTTATACATACATGTACATGTATACGAGTGAATTTGCCAATGAAACCTAGCAGGAACAACATAGCAAAACAACATAGCAAAACAACATAGCAGCCTTGATCGTTTGTAACTTGATTTTGGGCTATAGGAGAACTTTCTAATAACAAAAATGAAATGTATGAATCTGTCTCGCCCAGGAACAACCAGAGATAAAAAACCATTCTATGGAAAAGAACTCTGGAAACCTGTGTCCGTTTGTCAGTGACAGATTTTGAATGTCGGACCTCATTCATATAGCAAAAGCCAGTAAAAACAAATACAAAAGAGATTAAAAAAAAGATTTGAACTAGCTGCTGTCGTCTGGTAGAATGAACTATTTCCCGCCCTTTACACATATATATATATATAGCAAACATGCAAACAAACCTCGTGCTTCTCGTACCCCAACGCTTACAAATAAAACCTGTGCAATATGTTACGTGAAGACAAATATTTCAGGCTATTCTCATCGAAACGCGTGAAATTACTCATCATTTCGTATGGCACAACTTTAATATGGAAATACATAAAACATTCTTACCATAAGGATCGTTTTTATTTTGTTTTTCAACTTCGAGTTTGTACGAGTACACTACAAAGAAAAATAAGAAAGAACAATTGACAATTTGGTAAAGTTAATGAATTTTAGGGCTTGTGACATCGAAACAGTTATAGTCGTGTTAAATACTGAGACTTTATATAGTTACTTTACCCACTGATGAGGCGTTAGCCGAAACATGTATGGTTTTATTTAGAATTTATTAAATTTAATGAATTCAAAGGCGTGTGACGTTTTAATATATCAGTTTAACCACTAAACCTTGTGTTGGACCGGCATCTGCCGACCTTTTTTGTTTCCGTATATATATATATATATATATATATATATATATGTGTGTGTGTGTGTGTGTGTGTGTGTGAGAAATATAATGTGCTTCAACAGTTGAAATAATAATCTTACCCGAGCGCTTTCGGTATACTGCCTTCATCAGGGGTTTTTGATAGTTTTGTAAATTCAAAACCCCTGATGAAGGCAGTATGCCGAAAGCGCTCGGGTAAAATTATCATTTCAACTGTTGAAGCACATTATATTTCTCATTTATATTTAATCAAGCATTTGCGCTCATGTATCCTCTGGATCCAGTTGTCTTAAGGGAAATACGTTGATGCTCTTTACTATTTTTCACCTCTTTATATATCGCCTTTACCTTAACCCATTACCACACAATCGCTACTTTTGACGACCATGAGAAAGAAGCCTTTAGAAAACATTGTGGAAAAAAGAGAAAATGCTGGTCACCAGCATTGTCTCCTTTTCCCACAATGTTTTCTACTCTTCCCATAACAAATTTCAATGTTTAGTCACTTTTATTTTGTCGTCTGCAAAAGCTTTCAATTTGGGCAAGCCTAAGATATTGTCGTTTGGTAATGAGTTAAATTATCATGTCAACGATTCAACGATTTGACACAATTACTGACTAAAAAAAAAAAAAGATAGTATTTACCGATACAGTTGAAACAGCGTTCCATTTCAGCCTCTGTCAACAGGATTTCGAACTCAAGTGAATCACAGTGTAACTGTTCTCGACATGCGCCTTTGATGCTGTCAAAAACTTTAAGAATCTTACCACAGAGGCATTGATTCCAAAATTCAAACAGAGATTTTACTGTAGGACATGTAATTTCGAGGATTATACATCCAAGTCCTATAGATTCCACGCGATTCGGCGCAATTTCTTCGTTCAAGCGAGTATATAGTAACTCTGTCTGTGCCTCAGGAGACATCATTCCTACCAACTCTTTGTGTTGATCCGGCGGTAAATTTTTTGGTTTGACAGTGATGTAGGTAGCTGAAAATAAAGTTAAAGAAAAATACTCAAAAACTCTACAAATCAGTCATATTGATTGCTCATCACATAAATTCACCATGCAGCTGGGAACTTATACTGTCTATTAACATCTTTTCAATAGTAATTCAATATCTAAATAATCGTTGCGACAAAGACCCATAGTAAGTATTAAATAAATTCTCAATTTCACACTTAAGGACGTTTATGACAAATTCTTCCAACGGACAGATTTTTTTTAAACTTTGCACATACAAAGCTCATCATGTCTCTTGTACATTACAATGAAAAAGAAAAGGGGTCCCCGTGCTCGTTTCTGAGAAATTCGCTTTTGAAAAAAGTATATACTAATCCAAAATTCAGCATATACTGGATTTAACATACTTTCCTTTAATAGTCAATTAAACAGGAAAATTTACCAGATGAATTTACAAATATACATCACTTTAAAGAAAAATAATTCAGTTTTGCCCAAAAAACATATAAAAGCCTTGTTCTGAGCATGGTAAATGTACCAATATGCATTTCATATATAGACCATTGAGTTAAAAAGGGAGATAATTTGATGGGTTAATCTTCAATAAAAACATACTTTCTAACGGACAGATTCTTTTTGAAATTTCCACAATCATAGAACTTATAAATCTTGACAATAAGAAAAAATGAAATTGGCACCTACCTCTGCTTCTTTCCCCAGGAAAAAGTGGTGAAGGTCATTTTTTCAAAGGAAAACTATATAATATATAGAAGCTCAGCAGACATAGAGGGAAAGATGAAATTGCTCATTAAAAGCGATTTCTTCTTTTCCCTCATTAATTTTGGATCCTATACTCCTTAAAAAATGAACATAGCCTATATACCTAAAATTCACAGCAAACCTTTTTTTTTTTTATAAATTTGCATACATGATTATGGCCATACGGCTCATAGAAATACAACAAAAAGAAATGTCTGTGGAAAAAATGGGATAAAAGCTTGGCAGATATAATGGAAAAAGGAAAAAATATTCAGTAGAAGAAATTTCTCCTTTTCCCACAGTATCTTTCAAAGAGGGAATAGCTACACTTTTAGAAATAGGTATATTTCAACAGCTTCGATTTTCTGCCTGTTTCATTGTTTGCTGTGTAACTGGACTTTTTTTCAAGCTAGTTCTTTACCAGTCATATCATCCTTACACTGGCAGACCAGTTTTGATGCTATCACCTTATTCCTGAAAGGATAGCATGACAACTGGCCTGCCAGTGTCAGGAAAAAGTCAGCAACTGTATCATTTTCCCTGTTGGATGGCTGACATTGCGTAAAAGATTTCCTTTCTCCACACAAATAAGCAGTCGTTTTGATGAAAACTTCCCCTTTTTATTTCGAGCATAGAATACCATGCCCGGTGCAACCGTACTAGTATCATCCGTAGAATGTTCTACTTGTCAAAGTGCACGTCGGTCCGCAGTTACTATTGCCATTTGTGCGAAAAATACACAATAGCGCTGATAGTTTTACTATCTGTGAGAAATGCGCAGTATGGATGCACGTGAACATTTATACCAAACGTCAATAAAAAAGGAAATCTCGTCGATTATCTTTCATAAAAAATAGACATACTGCTATTAATTTCATTTACTCGGCGATGCAGTTCTAGGGGAGAAGAATGAGTAGCATCAACGAATTTGTTGTATCGGTCTTCTAAAGATTGCAGTCCTTCTTTGAGCTCTGAGATGCCTGAAACACAAAATCAACATATAATACGAGTGTGAACAGTAAAGAATATTTATTATGTCTGATTAGAACAGTAACTGTTGTAGATTAGAAAACAGAGAAAAATAGAGTATTGGTCATTTGTCGTATAGTTCATTGTTTTTAGTTTGCAACAAAATACTATAAATACTAAAGCATCCAAATCGTTGACTAAAGAGATTTTGGCACACATCATTAAAGTCAACAAAATAACATATAGACCAAAAATACATTTTTAAATAACATTTAACGTTTTTATTGCATGAAGGCACCTGCCTTTTGAACATCTTTGTCCATCAATTTTTATTTCATTCATCAACCAGTTTTTCAAGATGTCCTGTGGCGGTGGTTCTCGTTGCATTTGGCGAATATCACATTGTATGATCTCTTGAATCTTAGCTTGGAGCGTCTCAGGTGCCTGTCCAACTAAATGTTCCAAGCTCTCCATCTGTATCTTTCTTTTCTCTAAAATGAGGTCACGCACACCTTTGAGTTCCTTAACATAATCCAGTGCTGCCTTATTGACACTCGTCCGACACGGAATCGTCAGGATAAACGCTAATAAGGAAAGAGCCCATTCTGATACCTCAGCTGGTTCTCCATCTTTTGGGTACAGCATGTCTTTGTGATGATGTAACATCACTTCCATGCCTTGTGCATTTCTAATGTAGTCCAAAAATGTATAGTGATTCCAGACTGTTGCATGGTCGGGTTTCTGGTTTTCAATGTGACTCCAGACAAGTTCCAACAATGTCCTCCTGCATATCTCCAAGAATTTTATGCTGCATTGTTCTGTGGACAAAATATGTGAATGCACAGAATAATTCAAGTGAGCAAGAAAGACAAAGTTTGATTGTTATATAGATATGCGCATACTCTATTGTTGTTCAGCCTACCTATTATGTACATATCCTTTACAAATGACATTTTTTTGATAAAATCAATTTTAAACCCTTTCTAACTGAGAACAAACCTAGCTGCATCGATCAAGGAGATTCCAGAAAAATTCAACAAGAACCTATGTTTCTTTTTATCACGGTCAGCGACTAATATTAAATCATTTACAGTAATGAAGTTAAACTTCAAGCTAAATTCCGTTTAATAGAGTTACGATATGACTATTTGCTCATACCTCTAATGTCAACCTCTTCTTGGAATAATTTTGTGACTCTAATATTTTCATACATATCTTGTGTCAACATTTTTAACGCATCTACAGCTTCTTCTACACAGCGTATCATTTTTTGGGGCTTAAACCTTGTTTTCTGTTGTAGCTGAAAAAAAACAACAACATTGGAATAGTGTCTTGCATCAAATTAATTTTCTTAAAGGTAGACAACCTCTATAATTCAAAAAAGAGATATACTATACATAGGTTTTGCCGAACAATAAACATATGAGTTGTGCAATGGAAACAGAGGGTTTAATGCTCATGCAAAGAAAATCCACATACATCAGCCTGCGAAGACTTCGCAGGCCAACCTGGAGAGTCGAATCTTTTTGAAGTCAGTCGATGTTCTTCACGTCAGAGGACCATCCTAACACATGCTTAAGCGGGTTTTTCAACAACTTTTGATCCATTAGACGTCAACTTACAAAGTAGGCCTATGATGCATTACGAAACTGAAATAAACCCATTTCCTTCCTGAGAGTAAATCTAGATCTATATAAGAGAAAAAGAAAAAAAAAGAAAAGAAAGAAAGGAAGAAATTCACGGTCACACTTTCACGATTAGTGGCGTCATCATTTGCTAGAATAGATCATTGCGTATATTTATACAAAAATAACAAGCGAAGCTCGTTATGCGGTAACACCGTTATAGATTTTTAAAATTAAGATATCCGATTTAAACTAAATCTAGAAGGGCATGGCTAAATATTTAGTGTCTTCCGGTTGATAGCAAAGCCTCACACGTATCACAATCTTTCGCATATTTACCTGTTTGGCCAAAAATGACAAAAATACCTATTGTTTGGATTATTACTTAAAAAGCATGGTCAGCTGAGTGAGTGCTGATTATCTAATTTCCTACGTACTTTCAGCGTAATAGGCAAAGCCTAGAAAAGGGCGAAAAATATTTTTTTCTCGGACATATTTTAACATAATCTGTACAATCCGTAATCAGTTTAGATATGTTTATTTGACACTGCCAAGCAAAGTTTTGATGGCAGTTGTTATTTACTGCCTTAACTCTACCAAACGACAAATCCTACACTCCTATAGATTGAAAACCTCCGCAGAAACCATTAAAATTCCTCCTAAATTACTGGTGGACTGAAAAAACAAGAGGGCCATGATGGCCCTGAAATCGCTCACCTGAGTCTATTGACCAAACATGAACCATCTAGTTTCCCAGTGACTTAGTTTTTTTATCAGACATTACCCATCATCGAACACTTTTGAGATATCAATAAGACAAACATTCTGACCAAGTTTCATGAGTAATGGACTGAAAATGTGGCCTCTACAGCGTACAAAAGGTTTTTTCTAAGATTTCACCAAGTGACCTAGTTTTGGACCCAACAATTACCCATTATCAAACTCTTTGGGACATCACCAAAACAAACATTCTGACCTAGTCTGAAGAGTATCAGGCAGAAAATGTAGCCTCTAGAGTGTACACAAGGTTTTTCTAATATTTGACCCATTGAGCTAGTTTTTGACTCCACATGACCCATTTTCAAACTCATTCAAGGTATCACCAGGACATATATTATGAACAAGTTTTAGGAGTATCAGACTGAAAATGTGTCCTCCAGAGCATACAAAATATGTTTATAACATTTGACCTATTGACCCAATTTTTGACCCAACATGACCCATTTTCAAACTCATCCAAGATATTATAAAGGCAAACATTCTGACTAATTTTCAAGAGTGTTGGACTGAAAATGTGGCATCCAGAGTATATACAGGGTTTTTCTAAGATTTGACCTGGTGACCTAGTTCTTAACCCCCAATGACCCATTTTCAAACTCGTCTATTATATCATCAAGGCAAACATTCTGACCAACTTTACAAGAGTTTTGGACTGAAAATGTAGCCTCTAGAGCCTACAAAAGGTTTTTTAACATTTGACCTGGTGACCTAGTTTTTGACTCAACATGACCCATTTTCAAACTCATCCAAGATATCAAAAAGGCAAATATTCTGACCAAGGTTCAAGAGTTTTGGATTGAAAATGTGGCCTGTAGAGCGTACACAAGGTTTTCTTAAGATTTGACCTAGTGACCTAGTTTTTGACCCAACATGACCCATTTTCAAACTTGTCCGAAATATCATCAAGACAAACATTCTGACCACTTTCAAGAGATTTGGACTGAAAATGTGGCCTCTAGAGCATACACAAAGTTATTTGACCTCACATGACCCACTTTCGATCTTGTCCAAGATATCATCCAGGCAAACATCCTGACCAATTTTCTTGAGTATCCGACTGAAAATGTGGCTTTTAGAGCTTACACAAGGTTTTTCTAAGATTTGACCTAGTGACCTAGTTTTTGACCTGGCATGACCCATTTTCAAACTCGTCCTAGAATTCATAGAGGCAAACATCCTTACCAACTTTCATAAGTATCGGACTGAAAATGTGGCCTCTAGAGCATACAAAAGGTTTTTCTAAGATTTGACCTAGTGACCTAGTTTTTGACCCGACATAAACCGTTTTCGGACTCGTACGAGATGTCTTCAAGGCAAACATTCTGACCAACTTTCAAGAGTTTTGGACTGAAAATGTGGCCTCTAGAGCGTACACAAGGTTTTTCTAAGATTTGACCTAGTGACCTAGTTTTTGACTCAACATGACCCATTTTTAAACTCGTCTGAGATATCATCAAGACAAACATTCTGAAGAACTTCCAAGAGTTTTGGACTGAAAATGTGGCCTCTACAGCGTACACAAGAATTTTCAAAGATTTGACCTAGTGACCTAGTTTTTGACCTGACATGGCCCATTTTCGAACTCGTTTGAGATATTATCCAGGCAAACAACCTGACCAACTGTCATGGGTATCCGACTGAAAATGTGGCCTCTAGAGCGTACACAATGTTTTTCTATATCTTAACCTAGTGACCTAGTTTTTGACCCGACATGACCCATTTTCGAACTTGTCCGCGATATCATCCAGACCAACATGATGACCAACTTTCATGAGTATCGGACCGAAAATGTGGCCTGTAGAGCGTACACAAGGTTTTTCTAAGATTTGACCTAGTGACTTAGTTTTTGACCCGACATGACCAATTTTCGAAGTCGTTCGAGATTTCATCGAGGCAAACATCTTTACCAACTTTCATGAGTATCAGACCGAAAATGTGGCCTCTAGAGCGTACACAAGGTAAAAAGTTGACGACGGACGACGGACACAGCACGATCACAATACTTCACTATGAGCACTTCGTGCTCAGGTTAGCTTAAAAATATTGCAAACGGCGTTAAACACCAGAAAATCAAACTTCTGCTCTCATATTTCAATTATACACCTACCCCTCAATCCATTAATCCACCGAGAGGTCTTTGAGGGCCTGAAATCGCTATTCTGGCAGTAATTTTGCTTATTTGCTAGCATACATTATAATTTCATGATGAAAAAAATAGGGGGATGTCCTACAAACTAGGCTTGAACTCACTTCGGCAGCATATGTAAGCATGGCGAATTGAACAAACAGTGAAGAAAAGAAGAGTAATTTCTCAAAACAAACTGTTTTGAATCCAGCCAAATTTGATATGGTTTTAGTATGCCTTCTATAAAACAATGCTAGCAAATTTCAAAGAAACGTGACTAATAATGTGGACTTTGTTGAGTAACCAATACTCATCAAGAGAATGCTTTTCCTGAATGGTGTACTAGATTTTCTTCACTTTTAATACAATTCAATCCTTGATGAACCCAATAATCTTTGCAAGAATTGGAACAAAACTGTAGACTTCATTACCGAAATAGAAGTGAACATTTTCAACTTTAAATGACTACTTTTTCTGTTGGATTCTTTTTTTTTTCCAAAATTTATAGGATTCAAGCTGTTGATAATACAAAGCAATTTTGCAAGTACCATGAGAATCTCATCGCGAATGCAGACTTCATCGAGTAAACAAGAAATGGAATTTTTCATCTTTAAATGATCACTTTTCCCATACTGATTGTCAGATTCTTTTCAAAATCAATAGAGTTCAAGCTATTGATGATACAAAACAACTGTGTAAGTTTCATGAAAATTTGACCACAAATGCAGACTTCATCGGGTAAACAAGAAATGGAAATTTTCAATTCTAATTGACTACTTTTCTATACTGATTGTCAGTTTTTTTTTTTTTTGTTTTTTTTTTTTTTTTCAAAATCACAAGGGTTGAAGCTATTAATGAGATATACAAATTGTGCAAGTTTCACAAGAACCTGATGGCAAATGCAGACTTTATCATGTAAACAAAAAATGGAAATATTCAACTTGAAATGGCTACTTTTCCCATACTGTTTGTTCTAAGAATCAACAAGCAATTTTGTTGAAATGATATACCCCGCCAAAAAAGACCTTTTTTTGCTACAAACATATTAGAGGTGTTTTGTTTTGCAGGTACACGTGGCCTTTTTAGCTCAACTGAGCACGAAGTGCTCAGAGTGAGCTATTGTGATCACTCACCGTCCGTCGGCGTCCGTCGTGCGTCCGTCCGACCGTCCGTCGTCCGTTCACATTTCCTTGTTTACACTCTAGCACATACAAATGTTAAATTTGCTATATTTGACTTTGTTTTCACTCTAGCGTCTACAATTATAAACCAATCGACACCAAACTTGGACAAAATATACATGATTATAAGACCTCGGATGAGTTTGATTATGGGTGTAATCAGATCAGAACAACTGGAGTTATTTGCCCTTGAATTCGAAAAATTGCTATATTTCACTTTGTTTACACTCTAGCATCTACAAATATCAACCAATTAGTTCCAAACTTGGTCAAAAGATATATGACTCTAAGATCTGACATGAGTCCGATTATGGGTGTAATCAGACCAGAACAACTGGAGTTATTTGCCCTTGAATTAGAAAGTTCTTTAGTATGGTTGTTAGTCCGGAGCATAACTTTGTCATCTACATTTCAATTGACTTGAAACTTGGCATTTGTGTTTGTTGCAATAATCTATAGTGCATAGTGAAAGAACCATAACTCTACTTCATACTGTCTATGAGTTATTTCCCTTTGATTGAAATTTTTACAGCATTTTCTGCTTGTCTGGAATATAACTTTGTCATCTACAGTCTGAATATCTTCAAATTTGATATGTGTGATTGTTGAAAAATTATGGAGTGCGTTGCACAAGAACTATAACTTCCTAGCACAAATTTTGAGTTATCCTCCCTTTGACCTACATTTTAATAGCATTTCTTGCTTGTCCCGAGCAAAACTTTGTCATCTTAAGGAGGAATGAGTTGAAATTTGGTATGCTTATTTGTTGCAATATTTGGAAGTGCAGTGCCTACTTGTGCTGTCTTTAAGTTATTTCCCTTTTCACACCATTTAGTGCCTACCTGAAATAAACTTTCATCTTAAGTCGGAACGACTTCAAACTTGATATGCATGTTTGTTGCAAAATTACGGAGTACAGTGCTCAAGAACAATAATTCTACCAAGTGTGAATTTTGAGTAACTCCACTTTGATCTTCATTTTACAGTATTTCTTGCTTGTATGGAATGGAACTTCAAAGTCTCAAGTGAAACTGCAACAATTTGCTGCTCTTGTTTCATTATCATTTTGCCTTTAACCTTGTTATTTGGTATATATCTATATTTTAGACCTGTGCTGCTTGGTACTCAGGTGAGCGATATAGGACCATCATGGTCTTCTTGTTGTTATTGGTGCATGATGAAATTATATATGAAGCTCCCTTGTTCCATGGCACAGCATATGATTGCATGAAAAATACATAAGAGGTCCATAACAGGATTATACATGAAGTATCCTTTTTGCAGAACTTGGTATGTTATGAAATGAAAACAAATAAAGAAAATATACATAAAACCCCCTTTTTCCATGACAAGTATATATATATATATATATATATATATATATATATATATATACACACACACACACACACACACACACAAATAAAGAAAATATACATAAAACCCCCTTTTTCCATGACAAGTCATTATATATATATATATATATACACACACACACACACACACACACACGAAAAAAAATGTATCAAAGGACTATCCAATGGAAGACATGCTTGAAGTTTCATAAATTTTTGTCAAGGACTTTAGAAGATATCCCTCTCAAAATATACGCACCACACTGCTGCCATTTCAAGCAGCTAAAGTGTTAAAATCTCTAGCATCTGCTTGGGTATCTCAATGGATATATGGTATTACTTGTGATCTAAAAGGTTTACGAACAGACTGATGCGTGGAGAGACGAATGCACAATACACTCATTGGTCACTGTCTTTGATTTACCAATTAAAATATGAAGCTTCGTGAAACTATGTCCAAAAGTTGGAGACACATGTACATGTAAATTTATAAAAAAATAAATTTGGCATAAAGCCCCTTTTTCCATGATACAGTGATAAATTGCAAAACCCTGACAACATGCGCTAAGTCACATAATCTGCAAAAATCTCATACAAATCTGTTGAGATACGTCCAGTAATTAAAGAGATACTGGTGAAAAATGAAATGTAACATAAAGCCCCCTTATTCCATAATGCAGGTACAAACCCCAAAACTTGACAATATGCGGTAGGTAACATGATTCTGTGAAAATTCCATCCAGATCTGCCGAGAAATGTGGGAGGAGTTGCCTTCACAAGAAATAGAATGAAATAAAACATGGAGCCCCCTGTTTAGCTCACCTGAGCACAACGTGCTCAAGGGAAGCTTTAGGATCACCCGGTGTCCGTCGTCCGTCGTTGTCAGTGCGTCGTGCGTCGTCAACAATTCTTTAAACGTTAACTCCTCCTAAACCGCTGGGCCGAATGTTCCTTGGGAGGTCCTCTTTAAAAATTGTTCACAGAATTTGATTCCATCAAAAACTCTGGTTGCCATGGCAACCAAATGGAATTTTTTAGGGACTTCAAAAAAAATCTTCTCCTCTGAAACTGCTAGTCAGATTTTAAAATAATTTCACAGCTATATTCCTTGGTTGACCCTTTTCAAAAACTGTTCATAAAATTTTGGTTCTTGTGCAATGCACTCCATAATTTTTCAACAATCACACATATCAAATTTGAAGATATTCAGACAGTAGATGACAAAGTTATATTCCAGACAAGCAGAAATTGCTGTAAAAATTTCAATCAAAGGGAAATAACTCATAGACAGTATGAAGTAGAGTTATGGTTCTTTCACTATGCACTATAGATTATTGCAACAAACACAAATGCCAAGTTTCAAGTCAATTGAAATGTAGATGACAAAGTTATGCTCCGGACTAACAACCATACTAAAGAACTTTCTAATCCTGAATCAAAAATCTATGCTAGATCTATAGATCAATTTTCTGCATGTCAGGACCAGTATGAATGCCTCGTTATTCAGTCAGTTACCATACAAAATGGATAATGTGGATCTATACAATTATGTGATGACTTGCTTGGTATCAAGCATCACGAAGATTAATTAAATCCTCTTTTGCCGCAACAGGGAGGAAATATGTTTATTCAAATGTTATAGAAGCTTGTTGATAGATCTAAAAGTTGGGGTTTCTTTACCTTAAGTTGGATATCTATCGAATAGCTCGGCAAATTTCTAGCCTGGGATCATTATCGCCCGCTAGATAGCATCCTACAAATACACTTCTATTAAATTCGGGCATGCCTGGTAGGGAACCGGACTACTTTTCTCCGCGACAACCGTTACTTTGAATTTAAAACTAAAATAAACATTTACTGAATAAAACACTACCTGGTGCGATTCAGTCAGCTATGATCAGCAGTTTAGAGAAATCTGGAGCTAAAACAGGCCTGATTTCTCCTCAAACATATGATAAAAGCCATTTTCTCCATCGCTACTTTATAGCGCAAATTACTACAATCTCCCCACCCCCAAAATTGGGGGAAGCGATGCTTCATATGAGACAGATCGAATCTACAGTATGACATGCGCAGACAACGATCTGGGATTGATGAAAGAGCTAGTCATTGCAACAGAATTCATTCCTGTTTTCTACACTGATGACTGTTTCAACGATGGTCGTAAAGGAAAGCAGATAGGATGAAAAAGGGCGGAGCTCTCCATGTAGGTAATCCACACACTCTCATTTTAAAGAAACCCTAGATAAAAGATGGGTAGGTGCTCTTGCCTTCATTGACAGATTTACAAGTGAAGTTTGTCAAAGTGTAAAATTGTTGAAAATCATAGTCTATAAAAACATCATAATTCTCTAATGATGGAGAGGTCAAGATGTGAATCAGGTCATAGAATGATCAGATGTCGCTATAATAGCGCCCGGGTAGAACTAGCGGTTGAAACAATTCAGCCTACATGTACTGTAAACACAATCTAAACCCGTCAAAACATGGCGGTCAGATATGATTCGTTTTTAGTTGGTATGTCTGTGGTAAAATACGCCAAAATTTTGCGAAATTTTCAAATTCGGGAATCGCAAACATTTCCACATCGCAAAAAATCCACTTACACAGCATCCCCGTAACTTGTTCTTTAAAAGTACCTAAACCAATACCGGGTAACACTCCAACTTCTTATTTTTTTGTATAAGAATTAACAAAATCGACGAGGAGGCCGCTTGATTTTGTGAAGGGAATCCGGGCTCTTTCGACCTATTTCAGGTGTATAAATCTGCGAAAAAGCATTGCTTCTACTTTTGACAAATTTAGTTTAAGCAAAGGCGGAATTCAAACACAAAACCCTTTGATTTCAAGATCTAAAATCTGGGTCGTCATTCGAATTAGGTGAGTTTAAAATGCAGGCCGTCTCAGAAGTTGCAGTCTAAATCCATTTTCCTTACCAAATTCTTCTGATACACAGTCTGTTTCGTCGTGGTTTTATAAGAAGAAAAAACTGAAATAGGAAATAGACAGAGTTTGTTTTTATTTGACGGATTTCAGAAAAGATTTGTGCCATTGACTTGATTGCAAATGTCCTCTCATAGTTTTATTCTTTATTCAAATGAATAATCTATGGAAAAGGAAAACAAAAGAATTTCGTTAAAAAAGAGAAAAGATCTAGAAACTTCGAAACACGGGATGACGGTCACGATACTGCCGTATGCCATTAGAGGTTTCTACGCTGCGTTTTTCTAGTCACCTATCGGGGACCGGCGAAGCCGAAGGGGACTTAAGGTTTGCACTCCGTCTGTCCGTCAGTCCGGCAAATCAGATTTCCGTACTTTTTCTTTTAAACGCTGGCAGATATTGGGCTGATTTTTGATGTGCCAGTCTTCCACTATGAGTTACAGATCATGTTCCAGTTTCGTTGATTTTTGACGAAATTAAGGGCCTTGGGCTTAGAAATTTTCAAGAAAAAAAACAGTTTTCCGGACTTTTTTCTGGTCCACTGATTTTTGACAAAGTTACGGGCCTTGGACACAGAATTTTCAAGGAAAAACAACAACAGTTTTTCGCCCTTTTTATAAACGCTGGTAGATATTGAGCTGATTTTTGATGTGCAAGTCTACCACTATGAGTTACAGATCATGTTCGAGTTTCCTTGATTTTTGACGAATTTAAGAGCCTTGGGCTTAGTAATTTAAAAAAAAAAAAACAGTTTTCCGGACTTTTTTCTGGTCCACTGATTTTTGACAAAGTTACGGGCCTTGGACAAAAAGTTTTCACGGAAAAAACAGTTTTCCGCCCTTTTTATAAACGCTGGCAGATACTAAGCTGAATTTTGTTGTGTAAGTGAACCACTGCGAGTTACATATAAAGTTTGAGTTTCGTTCCGGTCCACTGATTTTTGACGAAATTACGGGCCTCGGACTTCGAAATTTCACACAAAAAACAACAGTGTTCTGGACTTTATTAGCTATTGTGATCATGCTGCGTCCGTCGTGCGTCGTGTGTCGTGCGTCGTCAACTTTTTACCTTGTGTACGCTCTAGTGGCCACAGTTTCGATTCGATACTCATGAAAATTGGTCAGGATGTTTGCCTCGATGTCATCTCGGAGGAGTTCGAAAATGGGTCATGTCGGGTCAAAAACTAGGTCACTAGGTCAAATCTTAGAAAAACCTTGTGTACGCTCTAGAGGCCACATTTCTGTCGGATACTCATGAAAGTTGGTCAGGATGTTTGTCTGGATAATATCTCGAACGAGGTCGAAAATGGGTCATGTGGGGTCAAAAACAAGGTCACTAGGTAAAATTTTAGAAAAAACCTTGTGTACGCTCTAGAGGCCACATGTTCAGTCCGATACTCATGAAAGTTGATCAGGATGTTTGCCTAAATAATATCTCGGACGAGTTCGAAAATGGGTCATGTCGGGTCAAAAACTAGGTCACTAGGTCAAATCTTAGAAAAACTTTGTGTACCCTCTAGAGGCCTAATTTTCAGTCCAAAACTCTTGGAAGTTCTTCAGAATGTTTGTCTTGATGATATCTCGAACAAATTTGAAAATGTGTCATGTCGGGTCAAAAACTAGGTCACTAGGTCAAATCTTAGAAAAACCTTGTGTATGTTCTAGAGGCCACATTTTCAGTCCGATACTCATGAAAATTGGTCAGGGTGTTTGCCTGGATAATATCTCGGACAAGATCGAAAATGGGTCATGTGGGGTCAAAAACTAGGTTATTAGGTCAAATTTTAGAAAACCTTGTGTACGCTCTAGAGGCCACATTTTCAGTCCAAAACTCTTTTAAGTTGGTCAGAATGTTTGTCCGAGACAAGTCCGAAAATGGGTCATGTTGGGTCAAAAACTAGGTCAAAAGGTCAAATCTTAGAAAAACCTTGTGTACGCTCTAGAAGCCACATTTTCAGTCCGATACTAATGAAAGTTGCTCAGGATGTTTGCCACGATGAAATCTAGGACGAGTTTGAAAATGGGTCATGCTAGGTGAAAAACTAGGTCACTTAGGTCCACTCTTAGAAAAACCTTGTGTAAGCTCTGAAGGTCACATTTTCAGTCGGATATTCATGAAAATTGGTAAGGATGTTTTCCTGGATGTTATCTCGGACACGATCGAAATGGGTCATGTGGGGTCAAAAACTAGGTCACAAAGTCAAATTTTAGAAAATTTGGTGTACGCTCTAGAGGCCACATTTTCAGTCCAAAACTCTTGAAAGTTGGTCAGAATGTTTGTCTTGATGATATCTCGGACAAGTTAGAAAATGGGTCATTTGGGATCAAAAACTAGGTCACTAGGTCAAATCTTAGAAAAACCTTGTGTACGCTCTAGTTTACGCCCTCCTTTTCAGTCCAAAACTCTTGAAAGTTGGTCTGAATATTTGCCTTTATGATATCTTGGACGAGTTTGAAAATGGGTCATGTGGAGTCAAAAACTAGGTCACCAGGTCAAATGTTAGAAAAACCTTTGTAGGCTCTAGAGGCTACATTTTCAATTCAAAACTCTTGTAAGTTGGTCAGAATGTATGCCTAGATGATATATTAGACGAGTTTGAAAATGGGTCATGTGGGGTTAAAAACTAGGTCACCAGATCAAATCTTAGAAAAACCTTGTATATGCTTTGGATGCCACATTTTCAGTCCAACACTTTTAAAAATTAGTCAGAATGTTTGCCTTTATAATATCTTGGATGAGTTTGAAAATGGGTCATGTTGGGTAAAAAACTGGGTCAACAGGTCAAATGTTATAAACACATTTTGTATGCTCTGGAGGACACATTTTTAGTCTGATACTCCTAAAACTTGTTAATAATATTTGTCCTGGTGATACCTTGAATGAGTTTGAAAATGGGTCATGTGGAGTCAAAAACTAGCTCAATGGGTCAACTATTAGAAAAACCTTGTGTACACTCTAGAGGCTACATTTTCTGCCTGATACTCTTCAGACTAGGTCAGAATGTTTGTTTTGGTGATGTCTCAAAAGAGTTTGATAATGGGTAATTGTCGGGTCCAACACTAGGTCACTTGGTGAAATCTTAGAAAAACCTTTTGTACGCTGTAGAGGCCACATGTTCAGTCCAATACTCATGAAACTTACTTGGTCAGAATGTTTGTCTTATTGATATCTCAAAAGTGTTTGATGATGGGTAATGTCTGATAAAAACTAAGTCACTGGGAAACTAGATGGTTCATGTTTGGTCACTAGACTCAGGTGAGCGATTTTAGGGCCATCATGGCCCTCTCGTTTTTCTAAATGCTGCCAGATATTGACCTGATTTTCCTTGTGTGAGTCAACCACCATGAGCTACGGATCAAGTTCGAGTTTTGTCCTAGTCCAATGATTTTTTTAAGAAATCACGGGTCTTGGACTTATAAATTTTCAAGGAAAAACACTCTTCCAGGGATTATTTCTAAAAGCTGGTAGATATTTACCAAAATTTTAGTGTGCAAGTCAACAATCATGAGTTACAGACTAAGTTCGAGTTTTGTTCCGGTCCACTGATTTTTGACGAAATAACGGGTTGGAATTAAAATTCTAGCTGTATAAAAGAGAACAGTTTTCCTTTTTTTTAACCTACAATGCACATGTTTGGTATGTAGGTACCTGTCATTGATCCGATATTATGTGGATTATATGTCCAAGGTAAAGATAGAAAAAAAATAACCCTTATCATGAAAGCTTATCCTCAACACTTTTCATAGTCATTTCTCTGTATATATTTTTAAGTGCTTAAGTTAAAACACTAATACATTATGAGCTGGTACCTCTCATTGTTACGCACCTGCTGATGATAAGGTCATAGTCATCTCACAAGGTAAAGGTCATATTGAAAATTTGCTTTTACTGGGCCATTTATGTTTCACAAACACGTCTTGTCTTAGTAAAACTTCTTTAATGAACTTACTTAAACGAAGAAAATGCTTATATATCTGGCTTTCGTTGAAGCATTGCATACACAGACAGACAGGATGCTTATAACTCTGAAAGTTGGTAAAATACGTTCGTTCTCCTCCACAGAATTTCGCAAACTATACCTGCCAGCGATATATACGGCCGGTAGGGGACTCAGTATTGTTATGCAATACTATCAGAATGCTTGTTTTTCTTCATTCATTGAATGTCAAACTTCTTTGTTAATATGCACTTAAATGTATTGTATAAATAACACGTACTTAAATATACTGAAATAAATAGGCAATGAAATTTTTGTAAAGATTTATGCTGACCTCTCCTGGGTCCTTTATTAAACAAGCTAACCTGCACCACAAATCATTCACGTCGCTCGTATTGTGCCTTTTTTTCGTAATACGCTGGAAGTAAAGAGGAAATTGGATAATATGTTCTCATTAAACTAACGATGATTTTTCAGTAATTATCCGATCGGTAGATAATTATTGTCATTTTTGACTAATCAGGTATTTTTGCGAAGGATTGTGGTACGTGTGACGCTGTGCGACCGACTAGAAGACACTCAATTTTTAGTCATCCGCTGCTAGATTCAGATTGAAATTAAAACAAGGTTGTAATTTAATTTCTGAAAATCTAAATCGGTGTTACCGCACAACGAGCTTCGCTTCGCTCGTTATGGGCTTCGCCGTAATTCGAAATCGCTCCTTATAATTTACTAGATACCTAATAAGGCTTACAAGGCTGTTAAGACTCTAGAATCAAGAATCAAAGCTAGTTTCGGTTATCGAGTTACAATTTTTTCCAGAAAAAAAAAATCGCCTGATTCATTCTAAATCATTATTTGAAGTTTGGAGAGTGTGAGATGTATAATTACCAACTGCACGCGCAATACACAGTTTACGAGATAATAAAACTCTGTCCACTATCAAACTAGAACACAAACCTTATAAATCTTTGATACCGTCTCTCTTGTATCGATGGTCTTGAAGTCTTGCAGCATCGAGATTATAGAATTGCAGTTAGCTTTCATGTTTTGTTCACTCATTTTATACTCGGTACTGTGCATTATATTGTTTCGAACTTGTCCGACCTAGAAAAGAAATGATACTTTGTAAGTTGTAATAATTTGTTGAAAAAATATGTAGTATCGCAAAACTCGATGTGCAAATGAATACACAGATATTTTCTTTATCCCTTATTGTGCCGCCACATTAACAAATTCTACAATTACTTAAATACGATTTAAGGCTATTCTCGACATCCGACCTAAACATCGAAAAGGTTGCCAGCAAAATTAAGATATATAGCTGCAATGATTTGGGTCATTTTAATTGAAATAATTGAGCAAATTATTTGTTCAAGTCTTTTTATTACTTTATAGCATAGCTGCTTCAACATGGTAAAGTAATCAGTCGTACAATGACAAGCTTTGTATGCAGGCTTGCACTTTGAGGGGAATTACTGAATTGTTAATTTACCAAGCGTATATGATAAGGTTCAACAGAGGCTTTGATACTATTGAAAATATTTCAGCCCGCGTCTCTTTCACAGACAGATGTAAGTGTTGTCTTTTTCTACCTCATATTTCATTGGTCAACTACCAAAGTTGAATAAATGTTTGTATTGTAAGATTTACGTCAATTTTCTCTTACCTTTCTGAAAATATTGTTATCACTGTTTAAGTCACTATTGACATAGTTTTGAAATCCTTTAAAGTTGATGATAATACTGATGATACCCGCGAAGTCTGTCTCCTGGGCTGACTCTTTATCTCGATATCCATATGCTTTAATAAAACATTTGGCAACCTCCCAATGTCTGTGTTGCCATCTGCTTACATCGATGTTGTGAAATGGTAAGGTTCGAAGACGGCTATGTTGGATGATCTCGCCCAAGATTATGTTGCAGACGTTTTCCCGACAAAAAGCAACAGTATTTTTGTTGCAATTGGAACAGCTGCGTTCTTCTGGGATTGTCTTTGTCACATCAAAGTGAAATGTTTGGATCACATTTTCAACGGTTTTCAGACATGCACTTCTGGCGAATCTTAGAGCCAACACACATTTTACCCAACGCTGGAAATCTGGATTTTGAAGTTCTGCGGGAAGATTTTGATTTTCCATTACTGGGAGGGCATGTTTCAGTTGTTGTAGTACTGAAAAATATAATTAGCATAAAAAGAAATACTGAAAGATTCGGTCAGATACATACTGACCATGGTTTTGGGGGTTAAGAAATGCATGGCTGCGCCGGGTAGAATTTCGAGAGGTAGCTTAATGGTTATTAAAAATAAACTAAATATACAAGAAGAGATAAATGTTAATATCGAGGTAAACGGAGCAGAGCAGGTTAATTACCCTAGTATTAAAAAGATTTCAGTTGCACAGTTTTTCCAAAACTAATCGAGCTAAAGCAATGTGACACCATAAACTTTATCTCAAGATAAAGGAACTCTAGCGTGCGTCACGCATACATGTCTATCTTGATAGAGTTAGACTTGTAAATTATAAAAAGTTTTTTAGAGTTACAATTTAGTTAACTTCTTACTCTTTTTTATGTCGCTTTCATTGTAAGAACCAAGATCTACTGCTAAAGGGTTAGGGACAAGAACTTTCTTTGGAGGTAATTGTGCAACTTCTTTGTTTATAATAACCGAGGAAATCTTGGTTTGAACTGCGGTTAAGCTTGCGTTAACGAAGATGCCCTCTATTTTATAGACTATAGATTTTTACGTGTGTAGCGCTATCATTTAACTTGCTCAGTCCTGTTCTTCAAGCGGAATGGTATTCATGAATGGTTTGGATGTGGATCAACACCACCCGGCACGTTTTCTCGGGACTGGCGTGGCTCTCATCCTTACCATTCGTGCTTATAACAACGGGCGTTCCCCAGTTCCCTACTTGCCTGCCTGTCTGTCTGAAAATATTTCATGATTATCACGTGACATTGTTATTGATTTAATGAAAATGTTTATTTTTTCTCATGTATCTATGTATTTTAGATTTGAGAATAAAAAGTATTTGTTTATTTCTCTTTAAAAGACAAATCACCTTACACGTTTTTTTAACGTAAGAAAAAGGATCTGCTTCTACAAACCGTTAGTTATTCTTTCTGGCTTGTCCTTAGATGTTTCTTTTCTGTAAAATGTTTTGGTCTTTTAAGCTCTTCTTCATTACTATACTTGCTGTCCAAGAGCTTTGGGTAAAATTGGGGGAATGCAAGGTCTTTGAACTTTAGGATTTCTAAACTACTGAAGTCTTTAACTTTTTAGCTCTTATTTCTTTTCTTTAGCTTGTTCTTGTATAAACTCTGTAATCTCTTCTATAACTTCCTTAACCTTAGCTTCTTTTTGGGCTTGTTCGTCTTGGTTGTGAAAGCATTATAAAGACAAGTAGTAACCTTTTTTTATTTTTTTTAGAATTTTATCTTCATAAGCATTGACCTTATCAGAAAACAGAGGAGTACGAAGAAGTTGTGGACCTTTTTCTCCATTACAATGCTCATACTCAAGCCCTACTTTTTGATAGACGTACCCATTGTCTTTGCTTACACATGCAGTTACTTCACCAAAACTTAGCTTTTCTACGTCAAAAGTCATTCTGCTTTACATTAGCCTACTCTTTTTAGCGGATTTGCTATAGCAAATCCACTTACTGTGATCGTTTTGACCGGAACCAAATACATCAGGCGTAACGACGCATGCGTGCTCACTTTCAGTTTTGCATGGCTGAACGAGCCGAATAACGCAGATCTACACATGATATTCAGCTTTGACTGTAAATAATTCATACAAAGTATGTATATTTCTTTATCGAAATTTCGTTAGAACTAAAAATCTAGATCTATCATTTTTTTTTTTGTTTTTATTTTTATAGCCTATAGCCATATGCGTATGAACATTGTTTACACGGACTGGCCTCGTTTTCATTCTTGAAAGAAACATTCATTCACAACTTCTACCGTCCACCGTCAAAACAAACAAGGAGATTCTAAGCTCTTAATTTTTTAACATTTTCAACTATGCATTATATCAAATATCTGTAACTGTTCAGATAGCTTGCTAGAATTTGACTGTAAATAAATTAAAGCCATTTCGATAACCCATAGAGTCAATTCGGCAGCTTGTTGACCGCCCTTCGTATATCAATGAATTTCCGAGCTGTTTAAATATTTCGGTGAAACTTTTAAAGAAATAGAGATTATGTGGTTTATCAACAGAAATTCATTTGAGTTTGCATTGGAAAAGCCTGCAAGATTTCTCTCCATTTATCGAATGAACATGCAGAAATCATTCGTTACAAACGGCCCCGATCAAGTACGAACCCGTAACATGAATTTATACTGAGGATTCGTGTCCTTCTCAGTGAACTAGACATCCACTAACTTAGCCTAATATCCTGGACTTTAAGCCTCAGAGACTTACAATTGTTATCAAGGTGTAAAAGTCCTTCTAATACGCTTGAATTTTACTTTGTTACCTTTCATGCAACATAATAGACTTGGGGAAAAGTTAGATAAAGGTTACCCTTGCAGGCCAATTTTAGAATCCACATTGACTAGTTAAATGGTGTTTATTTTGCTTTCAAAATTATTTCAGTCATATAACTGCTACAACTAGCTTTATAATGTATGTCTAGGTTATAGCAGAATTTGCAGGTAGACTAGATTTATGATAAAGAGTCCACAGGAACTCAGATACGTTTTACTCTTTGGACATGTCTAAATAAATTCCCTGATATATTATTGATGACTGATATTTGAAGTACATGTACAGAGTAAATTTAGAATATTTACACTTTATTTCATAATATACATGTTTAAGATGAACTGCTGCTGCTCAACCCAAATTAGAAACTATGCTTCATATTTTTAAAAGAGCTAGTAATTAAACCTTAGAATGAAAGCATGCCTATGGTTTTGAAAGTTTAATACAGGGGCTGAATTCCTTTAATCCTTAACGTGCTAAGTGGTACTCAAGGACATATTGCAGACAGTGTAGATCAGGATCAGATTGCACAGAACATGCAGTCTGATCTTGGATCAAGATACTGCCTAGTAAGGAGGTATCTTCCCCCCCCCCCAAAAAAAAAAATAATAATAACTTTGAAATAGCAATATTTGGAGTTTACTAGCGACCTCATTTTGGCTGAGTAAAAGTCAAATTTTACTTTGCTTGTCACACTATGTGTAGCTTGACCAATTTTTGGGGGAAGAAACAAGAAATCTGGAAGTCCTATGTTCTGCCAAGTCATGAGTAATGATTTTAATTCTTTTCTTTGTACAATGAAAAGTGATTCACCCAAAACTGCATTTGCCTGTAATGAATTGCATTTTTACCAGTGTTGATATTGAATTTCAGGTATCTCATAATGTTACATCAGTATTTTTTTTCTGCACATGTCCCTGAAATGGCTAAATTATGTAGTACTTGTATGACTGTCAAAGTCATTAGGACATGGCTCATAACTTCAAAAACAAATCTAGATCTATATGTTTGAAGAAAACTTACATTATCAGACAAAATTTCAAGCTACCATCATAAACTATTCTTTCAATGTATGTGAGACTAAAGTCTACTTATTACATTGTGCTTATTCACAAATCTGCATTTTTTTTTACTGAAATAGACCTAAGAATGTGAAGTCCGACTTTGCATATTAAATGTAGATCTGTTATGCATTATGTGATACTCATAAAATGAATTTGAAGTTATTATCTTTTACCACACAATCTCGACTTATGACGACCCTGAAAAAAGAAGGCCTTTGAAAACATTGTCGGAAAAGGAGAAAATGCTGGTAACCAGCATTTTCTCCGTTTACCACAATGCTTTCCACCCTTTCCAAATCAATTTTCAATTTTAGATTCACATTCATTTTGTCGTCTGCAAATGCTTTCAATTTGGACAAGGCTGAAATTTGTCGTCGGGTAAAGGCTTAAAATAACAATAATGGCCAAATATAAACACAGAGGGTTTTTCAATGCATTTGAATTTATTTCATTCAATTTAAAAGTATGGAAATTATTATGAAGATGACAATCTGTCATTGTACGGTCGGTCCAAGAGTTAGTCACTGACAGAGAAATTAATTTCAAAACTATGTTAAAACCTGCCAGGTAGCTGTGTCTTTTGTTTACTTTTTGTCTGATTTTGATTTTTTTTCTGCCAGTGACTAACACTTATTTTTGTGTGAAAGTTCAGACTGCACAGAATATGAGGTCTGAGCTTGAATCTACATGGCGTAAGTTTTTTTTTTTTTTATTTTTCTTTTTTAAAGTTGCACAAAAATAGCGGTGAAATTAGATAATCTCATTCATTTATTTGGTTAGGTGCTTAGAGACTGTAGTTGATTGGTTGACTGATTATCCTGGGTTTTATCCTCACCTACATGTAGGTGGCATGATTGTGTAGGAGTGCCTATAGAAAAGACACTACAGAGAACCAGCTTAGCTCTAGTACAACCACAGAGGTACACAATTGAGTTGTCACTGTAAAACTGAAACAGTGTTGTTCGAAACTAATGTAATTGCCAGAAAACATTATCAAATTACTCTTGATGGTAGTTACAACTAGTTTCATGGTTTGTGGCACTGCATGAGCTGACCTTACTTTTGTTTTGTGAAATCATTATTTGCTTGATTAGTGTCTTTGTGATGATATAAGGCAAATTTTCATTTATGTAACAAAAGGAAGGTACATTCAATATTCATGAATTAAACATAGCCTAAATCTTAGAACAATTTAGTTTTCAAAGGAGGGGTGTCCATAAGGCCCTTTTCATGGCCACTATCGATTTTTTTTTAATTTTGTACACTGAAACCTATACATATTGGCTGTAATATTATGCAATATTGAATCGATTGGTAAAAGTTTGTAAGATCTGTGCAGGTTCAAAGTGGGTGGGGTAATTCTGACCCAAAGAGGGGTCTGTTAAGAAATCGATGATATTGTCATTGGTATTCAGAGCTTAAGGTTAACAATTTCATGCTTTCTTAAGCAATATCAGATATAACAGCTTATGCTAAAACTTTTGTAAAATTCTTTTAATAAATGTGTTTTTACACAATTGACTGACATTCCTAAATTTTAGCTTTTTTCAGTTCTCCAACTTTACGAAAAACCACAACATCGTTTTATATATGGAGGGATTCCAATGATATTTTGCATATGTACAGTATATTAAATGGTTATTGTAAAGTTTCAAGATAGACATCAAAGACATTTCTGGTCCTTTGAAAATATGCAAAAGTGTTATATCTGTATAAATTCGTATTTATCAGCTATTAAAAAAAATTCATTCCATGTTGCACCAGAAGTATTACGGGTTTACTACCTTAACTAAATCAGGAGGCCTTATGTTTGTGTGTAAGTCGGATGCAAACTGCACAGCATGTTTCAAAGTTTGCTTTATGTGCAACGACTATCAAAGCGAGCTCGTTCTATGTGGAAACCCATTCTTTTTAATTAACAAATGTAAATGTAATATGTTGCCATTCCCTAAAACTGATATGTACAAATAACTACTAATTACAAACTTGAAAAGTGTCAGACAAAACATGCTTGTTCCACACTTCTCCTGTACAGAGTTTCACATGTACAACATGAGCACGATCAAAACAAGTGACACAAAAATTAGGAATGGGGTATATTACCCTAGAATAGGCCGGTCTTAAATATAAAAACACTTCGACATAAATATAGTCCATTGAGTCATGGCTCACATAAAAAGAAGTTGTCATTTTTAGAGCACCCCCCCCACACACACACACACACAACTCCCAGTAAAGCACACAATTTATGGGTTGTACATAATCAAGGCATAAATCCAATCACCGCATGGCACTGTAGATGTATAACCGGAGCAAGTAACTATAGTCGTTTGTTGTGCACTTATAGCTTTGGTACTTAGGTTGCAATAATCACTAACATCAAAAGTAAACATATCTCATATGAGTTTTAAAGCCTATGAGATGCCATTATCAACACCTACACTTCCTCAAGTTATTCAAAAGTATAGAGGAATGATATCTCTTAAAATGATTAGTTGTTTGGCAAAGCAACTCTTCTTGGCTTAGAGATTGAACATAAATCCTATAAACTACAGATATGTCACTATCCACAGGCTCATGTATACAAAAGTACTTCCTAACAGAGAAATAGATTGATATTTAGATTATGCCTAGCCTGATAGTTCAATGGACACTAGGGGATTGTTGTTTGAATCCCTGGATCGGTTATTTTTTCAGAGGATTGGTGGGGAAAAAATCTAGGAAAGTATTAAAAGATACAATGGTTGCCATGACATAACTGGAATGTTGTTGAACACATTGTTAAATACCATAAAAACAACCATTCAAGATCTGCTCCTAGAAGGAAAGTTTCTTGTTATCAATATAAGGTTGAATTAGTTCAATAGCATTGTAAGGGATAAGTTTGAACTGAAAAGTTGAAGTCACCCAAAATGTCACTGAAGCACATAGTCTGTTTGTCCAAAGCAACCGGGGATAAATCTGTAATCAGCAATCTACATATAGGTAATAGAACAAGTTCCTCTGCATTAGATAACTTAATTTTCATGGTGGCCAACTAAAAAATGAAAACATTAAACGTTTGTTAAAAAAAGTAACAAAATTCAAGGGTAGATAACCCCAAAACTGTGAGCTATAAGAAGTTTTCGTCATAATTTTACAATAACCATTTAATATACTGTACATAGTCAAAATATCATTGGAATTCCTCCATATATAAAACAATGTTGTGGTTTTTCGTAAAGTTGGAGAATTGAAAAATTCTAGAATTTAAGCTTGTCATTCAATTGTCAAAAAACACATTTATTAAAAGAATTTTACAAAAGTTTTAGCATAAGCTGTTATATCTGATATTGCTTAAGCACACATCCTACAAACCTTTACCAATTGATTCAATATTGCATGATATTACAGCCAATATGTATAGGTTTCAGTGTACAAAGTTTAAAAAAGATCGGTAGGGGCCATGAAAAGGGCCTTATGAACACCCCTCCTTTCAGACAATTACATAACATTCTTAAGTTCAGAAATAAAACCAAGAACATTCCTTTCAAAGAAAAGAAGAAATCATTGCACCTGAACAATTTAATATTGTTTCTAATTTGACATTTTATTTTTATTTTGAAACTAGTACATGTAGTTTCAAGTTGTGCAGTGATAAGGAGGAACCCTTCATGGGATTTCTGGGTGTTATAGTTATGTAAAGGACAAGGTACTTGTACTTTCAGTACAGCCCGTGTCACATCAGCTTTACGACAGCAGTGCGAGAACATTTTTTGACAAATCGTAGGACTTCGCGCGGACACCACAAGTCTGCTGTACAAATTTGCAATGCCGTAGATGTCGCAAGCTGATTTTTCAACATGCTCATATTTACTTTGCGATTTTTGGAGTTCGCAGGGCAACTGTACAGTTGCCACACAGCAGCCGTGCGGCTACCCTGAGACCATCGCACATCACTCGTACGGTTTTATACTTGCATTTGTCCTGCACGATGGTCACACGAACGTCATGCTGCTGTCTTTGGAATGCCTTGCATTTAGTGAAAGTCTGTGTTAAGACTGCTACGAAACGTACAAACAACATATAGTTTTGCACAGCTGCCCTGCAAATTCCTTGCAAAAAGTTAGTGTCATCCTTCCTCTTTTAGAAAGTTTGTATGTCTTGTTCATCATCAGTCGCTGTTGAGATTTCAGGAAGAAAAGGTCATGCCTCCAAAACAAATCTCTCAGAAAGGATAGGAGTAGGCTCCGGTTGCTGAACCCCCTATTTAACCCGAGACAACCAAGGTACCATCAACCCAGGTTTCAGATGAAGAAGGCACTTGCTTGTACAGGGGTGACAAATATGCGTTTAGTATAAAAAAGCGTTATCCCATTCTTCATCCAAGAGTATCCTGTTCATGGCTGCAATACGCAACCTATGTGCCTGGATAGCCAAAGTTAACTCTGTGAAGGCCTACAACTGAATAAGGCTCTTGCCGCATACCATTGCTTATATATATCCAAATCTGGACAAAGGGAGATGATTCCTCCTCCTTATGGCGATCGCAGGAACACCGTATCGCTTTGCAAATTTGCAGGATGTGCAACAGGTACGAATAGATAGCGATTGTGTTTGCTGCGGTAATCATACGACGAAAAAAATGCACGGCTGATGTGAAACAGGCTTAAGAAAATGCAAACAAAATACCAGTTTCTATTTTTCATTGAGGACTCCTGTGTGTGCATGTGTTTTTTTTTTTTTAAACCTAACCCATAGAAGTTTCAAATCAATACATACTTTATACCTCAGAATGAGGACTGTTTTTTAATGTAGCAAAAGTAGATTAAGATCAGACAGCCTAGCATAGTAAAATTCCAAATATATAGTGGTACTATTTTAGATTTGAAGTCCTTGTAGTCCATATGATTATATCCACTATATAAAAGTCAAGAAAGTGTTTATAGTCTAAGCAGATTTGTAATGCTTTAAATGCTATGGAAAAGATAGATGTAGTCATCATGTTTAGAGTATCTATTTGAGTTTCCATGTTTACAAAACCTAGGGTGAGCTATTCATATTTTCAATCTGATTAATATCTGATTCAATCTGATGCATAATCTCAGACCAAAACCACCTTCACAAGTTTTTTCTGAAAACCCTTAATTTGTAATGTAGCTAAAGAAAGCTTAGCTTATTGGATAATTAAGCTATGTGAAAAGTTTTTTCTGGCCATTCTTCAAAATGGGATAATATAGCAACACTTACCTTACTTAAAACACTTTGTGGCCTTTATGGTTTGTGGTGAAAAATGACTTTAGTAAGAATGAAAAAAATGAAAATTCTGTTAGTCTACCAATGTTTTCAAAAACTTAAGAGCTACATTTTGTAAGACTTGGGGAAAAGTTAGATAAAGGTTACCCTTGCAGGCCAATTTTAGAATCCACATTGACTAGTTAAATGGTGTTTATTTTGCTTTCAAAATTATTTCAGTCATATAACTGCTACAACTAGCTTTATAATGTATGTCTAGGTTATAGCAGTACTAGGCTAGGGCTCTGTTCAAAGTGTCTTGCCTAAGGACACTCCCACAGTAAAATATGGAGCTTCCAGTCAGGCTGGAACCTAGACTATCAGGCAACAAATCCTACACATTGCTGGTGAGCTATGCCGGACCCTAGATCCACATTTAGAGGGGGGTCAATTTTTTGTAAGATTGTATAGATTAGTCTAAATCCACAATCTGTGCATAAGTTACTTTTTGTATAAATATAATTTTTATATAAGTTACTTTTTGTTTTAGTCAAAAATGGTGATCAAATGGATGCCATTTTGTTATTCATTCCTCCCCCATATGACAAGTTTTAAGCACTTTAAATACATCTGCAGACAAGTAGTCAGAAACTGATACAAAATAGGCTGAATTTTACTCATTTGAATTGATTGTAAACAATGTTAGAACAGGAGAAAATACTGCATATCATATAAATGTATAGCATCTGTTTGTAGGCCTACATGTATAAGGGTACACTCATACTGTCTTGCTACAGAGCTAGCTTTTATAGCAATATGGTAGAGCATTTGCCTCAGGATCTTAAGGTTCTGGATTCAGTCCCAGTCTTGGGAGGCTATTTAACAGAACTGTTACAGATTTATGTAATCGGTATTCAGAATGCATAATGGTTTGTCCATAAGGCATATGTTTGACTCTTGAATTCTGTATCATGAAAAGTCAAATTGTGAGAAATTTTGAGGATTCTTCTTTTTTTAGCCCTCAACCACACAATATATCCTATGTTTTATAAGTTCTGTGTGAAAGGGCTTATGAATACAATGTTGGATAGCAAAACATCAGTATTTCTTTCTTTTTTTTCTTCCAGAATTTTTTTTTTTACCCTTTACCAATACAAACCACATAATCTGAGCCATATTAATAGGAATGTTTGTTAATACTCAAAAAAGGGAGCTGATTTATGCCGTGTTCATACTCAAAAAAGAGAGCTGTTTAGTTTTATGCCACATTTTTTTGGTAAAAGACCAATAAATACCACATATATATTTCTTTTCATATAAAGTGTATGGGTAGATTAAGTAAAATGATGCAATTTTGGGCGTTTTATCATGGAATTGTACCTTAGCAATGGGTCACTCTGTTTATTTTTTATTACACCTGTATGGTGTCTTGTGGATGGTGCTTGTTATTGATTATGTACCATTCTCACAAGGCTTTCCAGAACTGTGTCCTGAAATCTAACATGTAATACCAAAGAGGCTATGTAGCCCATTAAGTAATTACCATTTTTAGCTCCACTGGCTGAAGGGCTGCGGGCTTATGGCATGGCCAGGTGTCGTCATGCATTTGTGCATCCGTCAATCAGTCTTTCCGTGCATTAACTTTTATTACAAACATCTTCTATTAAACTACCCATTCAAATTTGATGAAACTTCACAGAAATTATCCTGCTATGGTCCTCTTCAGAATTTCTTGAAAGAATTTGATTCCTTCAAAAACTCTGGTTGCCATGGCAAAAAAACTGAAAAAAAAATAACATTTTTAAAAATATTCTTCTCTGAAACCACAAGACCCAGGGCTCCTGAATTTGGCATGTAGCTTTATCTAATGGACCTTAAATAAGTGTCTTCAGGCTTGGGGTCAAAATTGGCTCCATTCCAGAGATCACAAGTTTAACATGGGCTTCAATATATAGTCACTTCAATTTAAACATTAATCAAGGGAAGTCTTATTATAAAGGATAAAGTTTGTTACTATTTACCTCTTTTGACTATCAAATTGCAGTGATACATAATTGGTGCTAGAAATTTAAGTTTTTTGATAGAAAATATTCTGTTTTCAGAGAGGATGAACACACTACAGTTAATTAAGGTCAATTACGGTTAACGGCAGTCAACTATGTTCAAACTACTGTCACAGTATGGTCACAACATAGTATTTAGCCGTAACAAATTTTTTGAACATGTTTAAAAATTTCGCGCTTACTACGTTTAACTATGGTTAACTACGTGTAACTACGTTCGACACGTGCGGTTGACCATGGCTTAACTTTTAGCTGGTACACCCCAACTTCACTTTATTTTGAAATATGATATACAGTCCTATCCATGTTTAAAGTCCGAAATACAACACATCATAAAAAACAAGTCAAGTCGTTGCATCAAATTATTACTGTAATTAGTAGCAAAATAAAATTGCTGCACAGCACACTTGATAGAACAACTTTGACCCCCATTGTCCTTGCTTACTCTACTAATTACTTGCATAGTATGTATACATGTATTATGTGTTATGTTTTTTTTGTAAAATTTTCATTACATCTAAACATAGCTTAAAACAGTTCAACAAATCCGCTTTTCAGGACTTTCAGTCCTTTGATTTTAGTTTTATTGTTTCTGTATTATTTTTTACTCGCCATCTTTTCCATATTTTTAATTAGATAAAGATTCTTTAAGTCATTTTTTACTGTTAAGAAATGACTTACCTTTTCTTAAAGCTTGCAATGAGCGCGAGGGCAATAAAAAATACTTTGGATGATGACATACATACCTTAGCATTAGAACATATTGCAACGCCTATGCAATCGGGAAATTCCCATTTTATAAATCAATCCAAAGGATTATAAAATGTTTGATGGTTTTAAAACTACCGTGCCATATTTTAACCATTTTACCTCAGTACGACACGGGGTTGGCCTGGAAACGTCATATATACACTACTTGTATGTTCTGCTAACCGTCCGACAAGGGAATACGTCACAATATTAATTCAATTTGACATGTAAGAGGGCCTGAAAGGCCATCTGAAATAAATATCAAACGGGGACTTCCCCGTCTGGAATGTGTTCCCCGGTTGGTTTGTGTGTATTCTCACAAAGTTACCCCGTTAGGTAGGTTTAACGACCCATCGACACCCCCCCCCCCCCCACCACACACACAGATGAGTGGGTGGAGGAAGTGTTGCAAATAGCATTGAACCCACTTAAACAGCATAGCAGATAGGCATGGTGAAATCAACAAAATAGTAAAATAATTGAAGGTCAAATTTCCCAAACCCATAGTTTGGAATCGAGCTAGTTTGATAGGGTTTCAGAAGTCATAGTATAAATCAATCTCTGGAAGTTTCAAAGAAATGTGACTGATCATATGAACTGTTTTGATTGGATAATCAAAAGTCATCAAATGGCTTTTTTTTCCGAGAACTGACCGCTAGGATTTCCTCATTTTCCTAGGGTTTAATCTCAAAATGATATAAATGATCTGTGCAAGTTTCAAAAGAACTGAATCAAAATTGCCGACTTCATTGCGTCGAGAAGAATGCATATTTTCAACTTTAAATGGCTATTTTTCCTTACTAATAGTCGTTTATTAATTGATAATAATTAAGCGTTTTGATGGTTTGAAACAGGAAGTTTCATGAATATCAAATCGCAAATGCGACTTAGTCGCCTATACAAGAATTATATATTTTCAGTTTTAAAAGGCTACTTTTTCCCTACTATTTGTCGGGTCTCATTTTTAAAATCTATAGAGTTCAAGCTATTGATGTTACAAAGTAAATGTGCAATTTTATGTAAATCCGACCTCAAATGTGGACTTTATGGCATAAATAAGAAATGTGTTGTGTTTTTTTACTTCGGACGGCTACATTTCCTGATATTCAGATTTTTCAGAATGAATAGTGTTAAAGTTGTTGATGATATAAAGACAATGAGCAAAAGTGATAAAAAATCTAACTATAAATATGGACTTTATGGAGTAAACAAAAAAATGACTAACGGAGGGAAGGACAGACAGACAAACGGAGAGATTGACGACCTAAGCTTTCACCCAGTGGAGCTAAAATCAAATCTAAAATTGAAGAAGGATGGACGGTAATAATACTTTTCAATAATCACCACAAAAGTTTCTATCCAAGAACTTTATCACACAACCGCTATTTCGTAGCAAAGTACACAGTATATCTAAAAATATTTCTTACCTGTTCAACCTATTCTTAGATCCACTGTCTTGTCAATGCCAGTATTTGAATCATATTATGAATCACGTTTTATTATGAAATCACCAAGATCAAATATCCCCTGCAAAGTCTACTCTTGAAGAAGTTACCTTGGTTCCTATCAAGATCTCAGATTTTCGAAGCGTAAAAAAAAATTGGCAAGTACACTTGAGGGTTTTGAAAGAATAAATAGGTGTATTGCAAATTATGATCGACACATACACCTTTTTTTTTCACTTGGATATTACTCCTAGAAAGAATGGGACAGAGAGGGAGTGGGGGAGGGTGGGGGCTGACCGAAAGATTAGAAAAAAATAATCTTTTCTCTTTCAATGCTTTTTTTTCCTTCATGGTTGTTTCAATATTTGTTGAGAGGTTAACGCAATAATCTGTCTTTTTCGGTAACTGTAGTTATACTTCTAATATTTTTATATCCAATGTTTGCTTAACCCTTTACCAAACAATCCTTTGTTTTTACGACCCTGATATAAAAGCCCTTTGAAAATATTGTGGGAAAAGGAGAACATGCTGTTAACCAGCATTTTCTCCTTTTCTTCTGTTTTCTATCCTGCTGGAAACAAATTTCAATTTTAAAGTTATGTTTGATTTGTCGTCTGCAAGTGCTTTCAGTTTGGACTTGTCTAAACTTTTGTTGTTTGGTAAAGAGTTAAAAGACACGGTGTCTTAATGTAAAAAATATTGCGTGTTTTAACTAATTATTCCAATAAAATTTCTGAACTCTTACAATAACTGGTATATGTCATGTGAACTGAAGGTAAAAACGTGGACTTTTGCACCTTGTGCATATTTAAATCAGACTGTACTGATTGTGCAATCTGATCTTAACCTCAACCGTTTGCTTGTGGGATGTAAATCTTTAAGTCTCACTGAATTGTATTTTCAGCCCTCGAAAGAGGCGTGCAAAACCTAGAAAAGGGACATTCGGACATTTGCCTAAGTGTCGTCTCGAGTTTTGTATACGTATTTCTGTGTGTGTCGTAATATTGAAGCCACCCTTGTACCCGAATATAAAAGCTTCATTTTTTCCCTATTTTTTTCAAATTTCACGACTGTGTTATAAGAGGAAGCAGCTTGTAGCTTTGGAAGAATTTCATACGAATAAGTGATCATACTAACTTCAAACATAGAAAAGTGCATTGGCCACCGCGATAAACGTGAAATGATGTAGAAAACCGCGTTTCAACACTTGATCAATACAAACTCTACAGAAATGGCAAAACGATATCTAATTGGGTGCCTATTTACCTTTTTACTAAACGTTTTAAATAGATTTGTCCAATTTGAAAGCATTTGCAAAATGTATGCGACTCCAAAATTGATTTTTCCTAGTAAAATTCATTGAAGAAAAACGAAAGAAAATCTTGGTCACCTGTATTTTTTCCCTTTTCTACAATGTTTTCAAAAGCCGTCTTCTCTAGGATCCTAAAAAGTCGCGATTGTCTAGTAAAGGATTAACAGACACCACTTGCCAACATGAACAAAATTGTCACGGCCTTACATGTATCTTCGAGTTTCATGTAATTACAATTTTAGTAGGCCTATCATTGTATTCGGTCATTGAAGGAAATGAAAGCTTTTCAAAGCAGAACAAAGACTTCCATTTGTTTTTTTTTTTTTGTTTTTGTTTTTTTGCGTCAAGGCTTTCTAACTATAGGAATGAAACTGAGAGGCCCTAAGTGAGTTTTTTTAAATTGTATTGTAGTTCTTTAAATGTTCTATTGGAATGAGAAAACACTCTCAAAAATGTTTGCTTATTATCGACAAATGTGATACTTGATGCTATCTTCAGCACATATCTAACTTCGTAATTTTCTACTTCATTTTGTTAAGGTGTCCAAATTGAATTTTCGACGCCTACAATATGAAAGGAATTTATTCATTTATACGTTGTCCAAAATACCTGATGAAATCATTTGTAAACACTGAAACGAACTTAACATTCATTTTCCAATATTTCAATATAAATAGCATGTGCATGTATATCTTTCAGGCTCTCTTTTCAATACCACCATACTGCTGGAAATAATCCTCTTTGAAAGTAGGCCAGAATTGTCTTGTTTAATAAAAGTTAATTGAGGAACGGAAAATTTGTTATTATAGAAATATACAGGAGATGTCAATGCACGGTTTCTGCAATAGAAAATCAACATAAAAGACATCTATTTTCTTACTCACAGTGGATTGCCCTAGTACTACGGTAAAAGGGAATTCAATCCTAATTTTGATTCAGCAAAGAAAATACCCGCTTTTGGTTCAATTGGTGGTGAGAAAAAAGCATATTTTGGATCACAATAGTTTAAGAAATAGACACTCTAGTTGGCTAGAGGCCAACGGCGCCTAGCCTTATTAACCACGTTTCAAACTTTTGCATGAAAGCTGCAACCACTCTGACCATCATGTTTAAATGCGCGCTACTCGCTGTCACTGATTTACTGGAGCCTGAACTGTCGTTTCTTATTTTCTTGGAACGATACACCCTTTTAAACCGCCTTACACCTTACGAGTCATACATTCGTGATGTAAAAGAAGAAATGGATACAGGGGGGTCGGTCTCCACATTATACCGAGAAAGTACCGAAGAATATTTGTTCAAGGCAAAAGTTTTTAAGCATGTTTTTCTTTTTGTATGCTAATTTTTCAGATGAAAGAGCTTAAAACAGTAAACAAGAGGGCCATTGGCCCTGGAGCGCTCACCTGAGACTATAGCTTTATTTCTGTTATGTTAATGTGATGAATTTTAAACTGTCTACTTAACCTAACCTTACTCCATTGTCTTGACTTTGATAGGGGATGGGGGTGGTGGGGTTCACCTATTCTTTTACTACTGATAAATGTTACTTTTAAAATGTGAATTGATGTTTCCTCTAGCCTTTTTTTAATCCTTTATTTATGGGATAATATAACGAAATACAATATTAGAATAGGGATTTTTTTTATTAGGGAAATATTGAAACGGTATAAAGTTTTGACTAAGTACATTTCTATAATGGTCTGCTTTCTTCAATATTTAAGTATGGAAGTAAACAGTTTTATGATCTGACTAGTATGTTTCTATGGTACCTGTTGAGCCTTGGGTATTAGCAAAATCAAGATCTAAAGCTGATTGGTTGTCAGTCGTTTGTTCATCCAACAGGCTTTAAAAGTTCTTGTGTCCTATCAATTTGAAGTCCTAAATTTTGACTTGAGAATTATCGGTTACAGACTCAAGCTTTGAGTCTTAGTTTTACCTAAGCAAAGGTCTGTGTCATAGTGCCGTGACATTTTCCATGTTAAATCCTGACAACCACCAATGTAACGTAAGTCTGAGTGTGTTAAGTCACGGTAAGTATACATGATACCTGAACATTAGAAAAAAAAAGTTTTTTTTTTTACTTTTTCAGTGGAAGATATGTCCAGGGTCGTTCATCGCAGAGCAAATTACTCATACGAGCTGAAATGACTACAATGTCATTTACATAAATTCAACATATATAAGTTCTCTGTAAAACAATATAATGATGTAATGTTTTTTTTTTTCTTTTTTGCAAAGTCAAGGATGACAAGGTTACACGTATTTCAGGTATGACTTAACGGAGTTATTTTCTCTCATAGAATAAGTACCTTCATAGAATGACTGAATAAATATCCATTTCAACTTCAAATGGAAGATATTTGCGGTTTACTCTATGAAACCGGATTCATATCAACTTACCCCACCCTTTTTCTCAAGCATATAACATAGAAGACATTGCCACTGCATTATTTCTTCATTAATTTACAGCCATTACATAGTAGTATCAATCAGCAAACTTGGGCAAAAATTCTTGCCCAAAAAGGGCTCTTACGGAAATCTTCCTTTCATTGACCAATCAAATCAGTTGAACATGTTTACTGCGGTATTGAAATTTCAACTTCGTGGTAAAAAAAAGAAAAAATATTACCCATTGTTTTTACCTTTCTAAATTTAACCACTTCTATTTTATTTTTATTTATTTATTTTTTACCTTTCTAAAGTTTACCACTTCTATTTTTTTAAAACCTTTCTAAAGTTACCCACTTCCTTTTTTTTTTTTTTTTTTTTTTTCCTTTCAAAAGTTAACCACTTCTATTTTTGTGGCGGTTATCGGCACAGAGTTAACGAAAACTCGAAAATTCCAAAATTCGAAACAAAATTCGAAAAATAAATAAGTCTAGAAACCAAACTTATTGCCTATGTATCGGTGATGAACATACCTAACAACCGCCATAACATTTCAGTTAACCCCATAAAAAGTAGTCCATCACATAAGCAACTGCTTCTAAAAAGACGGCTTTAACTAATTTTACTGATCAAAGAAGCGTTGATAGTGATTGATTTTATGCTTAAAAATACATTATAAGAGACAGTTAAGGTTGGCCAACTGTTATGGAATCCTGAAACATCGACCAATGTCGGTATACTACAATCGAATTGTAACAACTGAGTGCATTCTGAGGTTCTCCGAACAGAGAAACGGAGGAATTTAAGACAACAACAACAACAATTGCCTCGGTAAGCTGCGGAGAATGGTCGGGCATTCACGTCAGTATTACCGCCGGACACGGCATGATTAAACCATCTTTAGCATTATTTCTTTTTAATATACAATGATACTTTATGAAGAAAATAAATTTCTTATAGGTGTTTTGTCGATTAATGTAACCGATAGATCTAAAATAAAAAAAAAGAAACGGTTTTTTTTAGACTTCCGCGCTCTTTCGCACGGGTGAGAGTAACGAACGACAACTCTGCTAGGAGATTGAGACTTCCGGTGTAGAAGTTTGTCATGCAATTTCGCGACTCTACAGTAAAGGCCAATTCACGCAAAACAGAAAGAAAGGCTGCCCATTCTTGTCCCAAGATCAGTTTTGACTGGCATAACTATGCTTGTGGATCGTTTTCCTGAGGCTTGTGATCATGTTGAAGTTGCCACGACAGGTTATAGTTGGAAGGTTGGCCGACGTCGGTTAAATTCGATGTTCAAGATTCGAAAAAATTGAGGGCGTGTCAATTTTGCCTTCTCTGGCCTGTTTCCTCCTGTTATGATAGTGTTGTTGGAAGAAATATAGAAAGGAAGAAGAAGAAGGTGGATATTTATATGTGAAATGTGAATTTTGTCATATGATAAATAATGTGGCCTGCGATATAACATCTTTTATGGTAATCGGAAAGACAGTATCAGGCAAAAAAAGTATCGGGAAAAAAATAATAAATTTTTGCTAGGAAAGAAAGTAGACCTATCACGAAAAAAAAAATCAGTGTCTGTCAAAGTTGTGATTCTTTATCAATATTTATGTTAAATCATATATTTATTAATTTGAAACTTTATGTAAGTAATTTATGGCATTTTAGCACACCCTAAATGCTATACAGAAACAGCTTCTCTTTTACCTACAATGCTTTCACAGGTTTTTAAATGTCTCTTGAATACTAGCTATGAGTAAAATATAAGTTAAAGATCAATCAGAAATGAAATTAAATGCTGATTAAAGACAAAGACTAATTAAAGACAACATATTCTATACAGTTTGGCATAATCGGTGACTTCATCAAAGTCAAAATTGGACCCTGATTAGGATTATACAGGTGGAAAATTATAAAAATAAATCAATTACACAAATGAATTTGCACAAGTCAAAAACATTTTAATGACTATTGTTATTTCCCAATCCTTTGTAGGTATCAACCACATTTCTTCCCAATCTAAGGCCAGAAAAAGAAAAAAAAACAGATGTACAAATATCACATTTTTTCTATACAAAGTCAATAAAAACTATCAACCAAATATCTATCACAAACAACATAATTATTACCTTAGTCTTCTTTTTGGGAACTGATACTTTTTTTTTCCCGATTCTTTTTTTTTACCTGACACTTTCTTTTCTACAATCATCTTTTATTTAACTCTTTTCAAATATATATGCAACAAACTCGTGAACTTGATATATAAGAAAATTACAAAACAATGTCAAAACAGTGTCAAACACCTGTGTTTGAAACCATCTTAAACAAGTTTGTGACAGTCAGGCCTTAATTAGATAGATAAGAAAAAAGTATCTGAGGAAGAAACACGCAACGTGTTAAAAACAACATCAAACAAATCCGGTCATATTTTACCATTTATTTTATATACATAGATCGACATTTATTAAGTATAATTAAATGAAATTAACAGAAAAGGTTAGGTTCAAAACTCTGCTATATTGAAATAAATGATTTTGACCATATCTGAAAAGTGGGCCGTTTTGGTACCCATATTTGTCGGCCGTTTTGGTAAAGTGGGCCGTTTTGGACCGGGCCGTTTCGGAATTGGGCCGTTTTGACCCTATCCCCGATATGACCCACCACGTCAAATCAAGAGGGATGGAAGTGGGTTCAGGTAATTAAGATCTATCATATTTTCTTTTAATCTTTGTAAATTTTGTTATACCTGATTTATCTGCTTAACCCATTACCACACAATCCCTACTTTTGACGCCACTGAGAAAGAAGCCTTTAGAAACCATTTTGGGAAAAGGAGAAAATGCTGGTTACCAGCATTCTTTCCTTTTCCCACAATGTGTTCCATCCTTCACAAAACAACCTTGAAATTTTCAGTCACATTTATTTTGTCGTGTGCAAATGCTTTCGATTTGGACAAACCTAACATTTTGTCGTTTGGTAATGAGTGAAAGTACCAATCCATATACATGTACATGTGTCTGACTCACTTTTTTCTGCAATAAAACCTATTACATAGGTCTTTACCAAATTTTACCTAATTAACTCTTCACCTAATTTGAGCCTGTTCCAAATTGAAAGCATTTGCAGACGACAATTTTAATGTTACTCTAATAATGGAATTTGATCTTGAAAGGGTTGAAAACATTGTGGGAAAAGAAGAAAATGCTGGCGACCAGCATTTTCTCCTTTTCCCAAAATGTTTTCAAAAGGCTTCTTTCTCAGGAATGTCAAAAGTAAGGATTGTGTGTTAATGGGTTAATGGATAGATAAATAATTTCAATAATGAGACACCATTGTGATTTTTTTTTATATTTAGACGTTTATTGTGGACTGAATGAAGGATTATTAGATACACAAGCAACAGATATGTTTAAATCCTAGTTTTGTACTCTATTTTTGAAATTATGAGAGTTCAAACTTGCACACAAAATCTGTTTGGAACTTTCTATTGGTTTTGTCTTGATCGACTCTGTAGGCGATCAGTCAAAAAGTAACATGGCCTTTTGGGACAGTTATCTGTACTAGATAGATTCAGTACACGTAAGTAGATAAAGTACAATGTAAGCCCTCCTTTGAAGCCCTCCATCTATTTACAGTCTCAATCAGTAGACTTTTAGGGTGCTCCCTTTCACAGTTGGACATTGTTTTGTGCTTGCCATGGTCCAGGAGACAATCAGTAGAAAACTGAAATAGCAATCAGATACAGCTATCTATACTACAGTACTCCAATGTATTAAACTATGTAATACACAATGACCCTAGTCTCCAAAACATGTTGGGCAGCATTTATGGGTTTAAATTCTAAAAACTAAATCGGGCCCTTGTAAATTGCAAATTCTCCTCAGAATTCCATCTATTTCTTGTTTGTGAGTGTGAAACGTTGATATGATTTTTGAAATATTCTACAACATACCAAATCAAAGGTCTGCCAGCTAAATTTAAAAATGGCAACAAAACCCATTCTATGAAAAATTTGCAATTTTGGTGGAATAAAAAATACAGAAAATGTAGGGCGAAAAGCAGAAATTTCTTGTAAAAAGCAACTTCTCATTTTTCATACATTATTTTCACAAGTGTTTACAAGCAACATTACAACAATTTCAGAATTTCTGGACAGACTGGTGGATCATATATAATTTGTTATTTTCATTGTCTTTATGACCAGAGACTGAAATTTCAATTTTTTCACTGTATGGTAGGTAATTTAAATACCGTAGATCGTAATGCAACGAACTGTATTTCTATAAAACATTTTTTTTTACAGTCATGATTGATAACCTGGTTGGACAACTTTCTGGCTGTTTTTTTGGAGCCACCGGTGATGCAAATATAACGAATATGGTAGAGCAATTTGGGAGGTGCAATTGAATTACTTTCTAAGGAAATCACCCAACTAGCAGCTAAGCAGGCCTACATGGCAAAATACAGAAAGTTTTATATCTTTAAACCTTTTTTTCATGAAAATAATAATTAATGCTCTGAGATAGGGAGGCAAAATGAAATTGAAATTCAAAATGATCAGCTGTCTTGATTTTTTGGCTTTAAGGAATTATTAGGTTGATTTTTCTAAATCCTTGAATTATGTAAGTTAGGAGCATGCTGTATATTTTAACCCTTTACCACACAATTCGAAATTGTCTTTTTCAAAATGAAAGCATTTGCAGATGACAATTCAGATGTCGTATATCAGGTAAACTTTGCATAAAATTATGTCTACTCTTGGTTATAAACACCTATTTACAACGCTACTAATACCATGACTTATTGTAAACTTTTTGTTGGTACAAGTCGAAAATAAGTTTTGCCTTCTGCACAGGAAACATATTCATTCATTAGCAACTTGAAATAATAGGTTCTTCTGAACTGGAAATATATGCTGGACATATGACTTGAAATGCCATACCCATAGGCTGGTGATTTTGCTTTTCATGGTATTAAAAAACGTTGAATTTTTGAGTCACATTAATTTTGTTGTCTGCAAAGTATTTCAACACGGACTGGTTTAAAATTTTGTCGTTTAGTAAGGAGTTAAGCAGAATGTTGAAGTGTAGATTCAGTTAATGTGTTACTGATTACCTTAAAAACATGTCAAGAATATTCAGGTGACAAATATTCAAAATTTGTCACCTGACAAAAATGCAATTTTGGTAGAAATTTGCAGTTGCCATTTGCTAGTGTTGATATCTGTTTAAACTGAATGAATGAGTGTAGATTTAGTATATTAGTAATTGATTACCTTGAAAAAATATCTCGAGATTATTAGGCCTAAGTGAAAATATGGACAAAAATGCAATTTTGCTTGGAATATGCGGTTGTTTTTTTGTTAGTGTTGACACATCTGTTTAAACAGAATGACTGAGCTTAGGTTCGGTGAATGTGTTATTGATTACCTGGGAGGAATAATGTCTAATTTTCTGTTGTTTTTTTTTTTCTTTTTATTATTATTATTTGAAGTTTTGTGCTCGGTGAAGTTGAACTTGAAAAAAGTTTATAGTCATGGGGGTAATATTTCTGACATCTGTTACTGTATAGTTTACATTTAAATAAATACCATGTGATAAACAAAACTGTTTTACCTGTTTTGTAATACCCATAGCGAGCAAAGTTTTAGGGGGTAATGCTGGGGTCACCTTGTCCATCAGTCTGTCTATCGTTCCACCTCAAATTTTTCACCCGGGCTTTCAAAGTATAAAAGCTATCAACTTGAAACTTCATACACTGACAGAACACATTATGGAGAAGTGCAGTGCATAAGAACCAAAACTGCCATTCATGTTTTTTGTGTTATTGCCCTTTGTTGATATTCACATGGAATTTTTGTCCAGTCCAGGCCATAATTTCCTAGTTATTGAAGATCAAAACTTATATCCCCCCACATTATGATTGGGCGGTATAAAAGGAGTCAGCTAGTCTGTCTGACCAAAAACTCAACATCAACCGGACAACCGCCACAACAGTGCCTTCAGCGCTTAGATTTTTTTACCTTTCTTAAACTTTTTGATATAAATCTATTTGTTCCGTGTAAGTCTTTAAAACTCCCAAGTTTTATAGCAGGGGGGCGTCACGTGAAGGCAGGACAGTGGGGGGTGGGGAATGGGGGTGGGGGCGGGGGGTCACATAATTAAAATGTAAACTGTAGGCCTATGTTTGTATCACCTGGCGAGGCGCTGGTTGTTGCTAATATAACAGATCTATATAGCGCTGATAAGTATTTTTAATACTTAAACAGTTATCTCAATCTCAATCTTTAAAATACACCACAGTGTTATTTAAGACAAAAAAAAAAGTTCGGATAAGCAGCTTAAAGTGCAGTGTAAATTCAAATAAGTTAATTTATGCTAGTTTGAAGAAAAAAAATCAATATTATGTGTGAAATCAGCCAGTATATTGGAAAGATTATTGTGTGGAGTTCTGGAAAAAAAAACCTGCAGGTAAGCAGGGATAGGTGCACTGGTCACGGCGATACATGTATAACTGAAAGTGTAATGCTTAAAACGGTATCATTAACAGTAATTCAATACAATTAAATCTAGGGCCACTTAAGGTTGTTGGTTCAGTCCCCAAAGCTGGTCACTTAAAAATCAACTAATCTTTTTCGAATGACACGTTAACCCTTCCACACAATCCAAACTTTTGACAACCCTGGAATAGAAGCCTTTTGAAAACATTGTGGGAAAAGAAGAAAATGCTGGTAACCAGCATTTTCGCCTTTTCCCACAATGTTTTCTACCCTATCAAAAAAAATTTGCAATATTTAGAGTCAGATTAAAATTGTCGTCTGCGAATGCTTTCAATTTTGACAAGGCTAAAGTTTTGTCGTCTGGTAAAGGGTTAAGCCGAGGTTTCCCTTGGCGGTACCATACACTTCAGTGAAACGGGGTCCTGCGTGACTCAGTGGCAAAGTGTTGACTCGTAACCAGGAAGCCTCAGGTTCGAACCCCACCTGATCCGCTGGAGCTTTTCGTGCCAGTGTTCTTGGACAAGACACTTCAGAGCCCAACCCAGTACTGGTGAAACACAGGAAATACATAAGCATCTGAGCCGTTGCCGAGATATGACTGACATAATATTGAAAGCTGCATAAAACGCCATTTAATCTCTCAATAAGCTCAAATGAACCAGGCGTAACTGTACACTGCACTATTTCCCGTAACAAAACTAAGTAGTCTTCTAGTGGCGACGATAAATTAACGAAAACTAACCAATCCTCCGAAAACCTAAAACAAGGACTGTCCATTTGCCACGCCACACCTGACAATCTTTATGTATTAGGATCAGCGGGGGTGTAAGCGTGAATAAGAACGATAACTCTGTCAGCATAGTAATTTACTGCCGAAAGAGTTCTTTTTCTTGCCCTGGCATTTTGCCACAACCACCACCATCCCAAATCGATCTCAAATTAAAATCTTTATAAATGAGCCATGTTCTAGTAAATTGGGGTTTAATGTAGGTCCTTGGTGCTTTATGCTAAGCAAGTTGTCACGTGATAACCCTTACCTCCATTGTGTTTAATAACCGGCTCTGTCACGATGTAGGATAGAACTGTCCTCTGACTCGCAGAAATCATACCAAACGTTTAAGTTTCGCCACCGATAACCGTGCCTCGGAAGCGCAGAGTGACCTAGGTCAGTACTCTTTGCAGGTGCTTTAAACCCCCTTTTCACAGAGCCTAGTTAAAAATACGGCAATGCAATTAACAGCGATCTCAAACGTTCATGGAGATTTAGTGACGAGATCTGTCATTGGCAGGCAATTGCCCTTCTTTAACGTGTTCTATTTTTATACTCCCACAAAACAAATGTTTTCGGGACTATACTGGAATCAGCCTGTCTGTCCCTGTGTCCGTCCGTCCTTCCATCCCTGTGTCCGTCTCTCCGTGAGTCCGTCCGTGTGTCCGTCTGTGTACAAAATAATAGTAATTTTGTGTCGCGAACTCCTCCTACAGTTTTCCTTCAATTATATTGAAATTTTCAACATATACTGATTATATATTGAAAATTTGCAAGACGCAATTTTCAAGTGTCGCTCTCCCTGGTTAAGGAATTATCTCCCCTTGAACTTGGCACTTTTTTCTGTTAAAGCGCTGGCGGGGGTTTTAAGTCACATTCAGCGACAGCTCTAGTTTAGCAGAAGCACACCAGAGATCCAGATGGAAAGAGTGATTTCAAAATTGAAAATATTAATAATTCTCCACTGGACCTATGTTATGGGTACTCATTAGAATTGTCTCAATGAGACGATTCTAATGAGTACCCACAACATAGGGTTTGGAAGAGAAATAATTCATTTGGAATACGATTTCTTTCTCCTATCTGGAGCTCAGGCACATGATAGTTTGCATTCGTTTGAAAATGCCTCTTACGAATAAGCATAGAAGAGAAGAGTTAGGGGAAAGTGTCGTGACAAGTAGAGGATTCCCCTATTTCAAATATTTCTCTGATTTCCATTTAATTTAAGATCTAGATCACTTAGCCCTTTCACGGAAAATCCCCCAAGATTTAATAAATCCAATAGAAGAAAACTTTTGAAAACATTTTGGGAAAAGGAGAAAATGCAGGTAACCAGCATTTTCTAATTTTCCTAGAAATTTTTTAAACCTTTCAAAAATACATATCAACATTTGGCCAACATTCAATGTCTTTTGCCAAATGCTTTCAAATGGACTGATCTAAAACTTTGTCCTTTGTAAGACAGCATAATACTCGCACAGGAATAATTTCTATTCTGCTCTGTTTGAATTTGGCGAATCCATTTGTTACACTAAATAAACTTACACGCCAATTCAAACGGTTGCTAATCACGTTTTAAGTATAGGTGCAGATGTTAATGTAATCGATAATTGCATCTTTGATATCTCATATAGGGATGACCAGATAACAATCGATGATATATTTGATGTCCGTATTGACACCGTCTTGTTTGTAAAATTAAATTAAACAGAAATTGCTACTTGGGGCAATCTTGCTTTCGGCATCTGGAAAAAATGAATGTGTTGCCGAGTTTCACTGTATCTTAAAGGTTTTATAACACAAAGAAAGAAACGAATGAACGAACGAAGGACAGACAGACGGGCGGACAGATCGATCGATCGACCTCCCGATCGAACAAAAAACCAACCAATCTACCAAGCAATCCATACATTCACCCCGACTTCTCTACTCACCCATCCATCTACCCACCAACCCGCAAACAAACCAACCAGTCAACATAAAAGATCATAAACAATCGAACCATTCAATCAGTTAAACAACCAGCCAATAAAATAACCAACAATAAACCAACCAACCGACCACCCGACCGACCGACCGACCGACCAATCAACCAACCAGCCAGCCAGCCAGCCAGCCAACCAACCGACCGACCGACCGACCGACCGACCACAGAAAGACTGATCGATTGAACGAAGGAACGAACGAACAAACAAACAAATAACCAAACAAACAAACAAACAAACAAATGAAAAAAAAACGAGCAAATGGATGCTGGCATGCTCGCGTATAGTATGTATTTGACGGTCTAAAATGGTCATAACGACCTTGTCATGTCACACTAAAGTCAAAACAAATGGCTATTAATGTTGAACATAACTGTCCGTCAGGTGATATTGTTCCTGTCTCGTCGGGGCAAAATAACCCGTATTCAAGAAAAGTATCACCACTGGCCTTCTTGTACAAACCGTGCAGGCCTATCCGCGTCGATATTTTTTGGTTGAAATTGAATTAAAATTCCAATATTGATTTAGTCATTGTCAAAATCATACTGTGCAACATGATTCAGGTAGATAGCTTTAACCCTTTACTCCATATATACTCATTTTGACGCATCAGCAACAGACAACTTTTGAAAACATTGTGGGAAAAGGAGAAATTGCTCGTAACGAGCAATTTCTCCTTTTCCCACAATGTTTACCACTCAATCAGATATTTGTATCCTCGTTTGTTCATATTTTTGACATCACACCTTTATTTGCTGCTGATATGGAAGAGCCTCAAATTGGCATATCAGGTAAAGGGTTAACACAGGTATGAAAAATAAAAGGATCAGCAAAGTTGTCGTTCTTGAATCAATCGTACTGTTGGGGATCTGAATAATCAAATCAGGGATCGTCTGTATTGCTCCAGTGAAAATCAAAGTGTTGAGAACGCTGAAGTGGTATTTGTCAAGGAAACCCATTACGTGGAATTAATAGTTTGAAAGAAAACAAAGACATATAGTTCAAATATTGGCTTAAAAGTCAACCCACTATGCAAATGAATACCTTTTCGGTTGAAGGGAGAGTACTCATGTACATTAAAACTATAATTTTGAAATAGCTTTAGCCATTTACATTTAATTTCCAACATTGCAATCAATTACCGGTACTTCGATCTATAATTATTCATGTGCAATCAAATGGAGTAGCGCGAAATCATAGGACGAAAAAGCCATGGAATGAATTGGCTTTGGAACTAAAAAGCCCAGGGTCAGTAGGCAAATTTGTATCATTGCGCCAATAAAAGGCTATGAGCGAGAGAAGCTATTTTCAATCAAAAATAAGTATCCCAAAGATCGATGGCCTCGCTCAATGTATTTTAAAATGCCTTTCTAAATTACATATTTGTGTGCCACCGAAAATCTCGTTTGCCTGAGAAAAAAAGAGTTTAACTGGGTTTATTTCCTTCGGCTTTGCACAAAATAAGATACATGGATATCAAAATTCAATCTTGAACTCATAGTGGTATTGTCTTCGACAAATACCACAAAAATAGATAAGAATGTTGATAGATTGATTTTATAGTGCTTAACGCCATTTTCAACATCATGGCAGTTAAAAAGCGGCGCCCAGTGCCCCTGTCCATGCTTTCCCTGGAGTTTCTGTTTGCAGTACAGTGTACTCTGCACTATATTCTTTCCAAGCCACTGGCTGCTTTCCCACATGATTAACTGAGAAACAATGATCAGCGACGCGAGAGGAATATAACTTATTGCAATGACAACATCAAGGGCCGGAAAGACATTACCAGCGACCCCCTAGTTCTTAAATCCTTCACAGTACCGACTGCGTACTAGTACTGGGAAAAAAACCGAAATAAACAACGTCTTTAGAATATAACGTCGGTTTACTTCGAAAACCTCGTAACCACAGCTTGTTTCAAGCTGTAGTTACGAGGTTTTTGAAGTAAACCGACCATAAAAAGATAAAAAAAAGAGCAAATCACATAAAGTTTGAGAGTATTTTAGAAAGCATATCAGTCACTGAGTATCGAACTATCTCAGGAATATAAGGGGTCCTTCGTGGCTCAGTGGTTAAGTATGGGACTCGTGACAGGGAAGTCGTGGATTCGAGCCTCACTGGATCCACTAGGTTTTTCTTGGGAGTTTCCTTTGGCAAGACATTTCAGGGCTCTAGCCTGGTATTTGTAAAAACTAGAACAGATATGAATATGTGAGCTGTCGCCTTGATAGGCTTGAAATAATGTTAAAAGCGGCGTTAAACATCAATCAATCAATCAGTCAACCAACCGACCAGCGATCAATCAATCAATCAATCAACCTATCGATCAATCAATCGATTAATCAACCAACCAACCAATCGATCGACCGACCACGCAAGCAAGCGACCAACCAACCAACCAAACCACCAACCAACCGACTGACCATTTAGTCAATCAATCAATCAATCAATCAATTTCAGCACTACGATATTGATGGACTCTGCATATACAAAGCTAACTTTGTCTTTCTCGGCAGTGGCAGTGTTAATGACCTTACTCTAACAATCTAACAATGCAAAATAATATCTTGGCCGGAGCAAAACTGTGTAACTAAGGTTTTAATAGAGAAGACAACGCCCAGGATTTATCTTATGTACAAATACAAGTAGACGACAGCTTTTCACGACCTCCGACTCTCAGACGTTTTATAAAGCTTATGGAAAGGGTCGATTGTCTAACGAAGACCTAGGTTCAGTGATTATAAAACTTTTTCGTGGTCAACTCGGCTGACAAGCTCCAGTAGCGAAATCGGTTTGGTGTAAGACCAAATTAAATTGATCTGCACATTGACAATCTGTTTTCATCTTACTGATGTACAGAATTCCCAGATGGTCCCATGTTTGAGTGATAGGTCACACTCGTATAATTGCATCTTATATGTGGTGAAATTCGCAAAAATGAACTCCTGTGTGCCAGATACCTTGACAAGAAATTGCCCCATTGAAAAGGCATTGCAAACATTAAAAGAAACCAGACTCGTTCCGATATCGAATTTAACTTTTTTCATCATTTATCAGCTATGTAGAAACAGAATCTGTGCTTTGTAGAGTCTAGATCAGCCTGCACATCAGGTGCAGTTAGCTATTAATCTACACTATCCGCTGACGCGAACCACTTTGTTCTCAACATCCTAAGGGATAAATAACTATACGTCTCTATCCTGTAAAATCGATATCAATAAACAATACAGGTAAGATGAGGACAGTTTTTGCGTATCGATCTTCACTGAGTGGTGCAAACGGGATGTTATTCTTTAAAGGCGGGTATTTAGATTTTCCATATCTCACCCAATTGAAAAAAAATAAATATATATATATATATCATTGAAATTTATATGAAAAAAACAATATAAATCATCAATGATTAAGAATCATAAAAATACAAAAAAAAAAAAGAAATTGACGGTGTTCCTGTAAAAGGCTTCGTATCCTCTTAAGGTATTTTTTTTTTTTATTTCACTGGTTCTGTAACAAACTCTGGTAGTTTGGTAGAGGGTTAGAATGTGGTCCATCTGACGAAGTTGTAAGTGAAAGCCCAGAAAAGCGTTGATTTGCCATAATTATAATACAATAACTGTATTTTCGTATTAATAAAAAAATCCATTTTTGTCCTTTCAGCTCTTTTAATAGATAGATTATTATCTCTTTTTAAACAAGGTTTAACTTCTTATTATATTTCAAAGACCGTTTGTAGAATGCACACACTCTTTTTTACGTTCTTTAAATGTTTTCAAAGAGGAATATCTGTACTTTAAATACATTTACTTTGCCATTCGAGATTTGAAATGACAAAAATCCTGTCGCTTCTTTTAAGCAGGTAATAAGTTCACCCTTTACCAAACAATCCTTGTTTTTTTTACGACCCAGGGAAAGAAGCGTTCTGAAAAAAAGGGTGGGAAGAGGAGAAAATGCTTGAAACCATACAATCCTTGTATTTTTACAACCCGGGGAAAGAAGCCTTTTGAAAACGTTGTGGGAAGCCTTTTGAAAACGTTGTGGGAAAACGTTGTGGGAAAAGGAGAAAATGCTGGCATTTTCTCCTTTTCCCACAACGTTTTCTACTCTTCTACTGTCAAGTTGTAAATTTTCAATCACATTTATTTTTTCGTCAGCATTATGTTTTGAATTTGGACAAGTCTGAAATTTAGTCGTTTAGTAAAGATTTAACTCATTACTAAACAACAATATTACAGGCTTGTCAAAATCGAAAGCATCTGCAGATGACAAATTAAAGTGATTGAAAATTTGAAATCTGTTTTGTGAAGGGTAGAAAACATTGTGGGAAGAGGAGAAAATGCTGGTAACCAGCATTTTCTCCTTTTCCCTTTATGTTTTCAAACCTGCTGGAAACAATTTTTAATTTTTGAATATTGTTTATTTTGTCGTCTGCAAATGCTTTGAATTTGGACCAGTCTAGACTTTTGTCGTGTGGTAGAAGCTTAAGTTTTACCGTGATGTAAAGAGTTTGCCCTTTGCCACATAATTCCTAAATTTGACGAACCCAAGAAAGAAAGCCTTTTTGAAAATATGGTGGGAAAAGGAGAAAATCCTGGTGACAACTCCTCAGCATTTTCTTCTCTTTTTTTTAACACACTGCTTTTTCAGTTTTTCAAAGAAAAACACCACACTTTAAGTCAGGTACATTGTTTCGTCTGCAAATAGCTTTAAACCCGCTACCACACAATCCCTACATTTGACTACCCGGAGAAAGAAGCTTTCAGAAAATTTTGTGGGAACCATCATTTTCTCCTTTTCCCCACAATGTTTTCTACCCTTCAGGAAACAAATTTCAAATTTTCAGTCACTTATTTTGTCGTCTAAAAATGCTTTCGATTTGGAAAAGCCTAAAATATTGTCGTTTGGTAATGAGTTAAAGCTATTACTACACAATCCCTTCATTTGACGACACTGAGAAAGAAACCTTTAGAAAACATTGTGGGATTAGGAGAAAATACTGGAAACCAGCATTTTCTCCTTTTCCCACAAGGTTTTCTACCCTTCACAAAACAAATTTCAATTTTTCAGTCATTCTTAATTTAGCCGTCTGCAAATGCTTTCAATTTGGGCCAGTCTAAAAAGAAAAATTCGATCAGTAAAGAGTTAAATTTATGATGAGTCTTAAATTTTGTCTTCTGTTGAGTTAAGGGGCGAGTATACAGTTTCTCATTGGTAAACCGTGTCAATGGCTCGGTGATTCACGTTTTTTTTAACAAATCGTAAATACGAATCCCCTCGTTTTGAAATGTGTATTGCTGTGAACTATTTCGACCGTGTTTTCGTACTGGGATAGAGTTTAATTTCTCTATAATAATACAACCTGTAGGTAGGTTCGGTCTTTCATCGTCATTTGTAAAATTGCTATGATAGTTGACAGATTATATTTACAGTGGAATTTAAAGTGCGTATTGTCTGTGATGAATAATTGATGAAGTTTTCGTGAAATGTTACAATTATTGTTTTACGTAGAGGAAAAGAAAAAGTCGTTCCGCTAACAGAGAGTCATAAATGCAGATTCATATTCCATATGGATATATATTGTCGGTTTACTTCCAAAACCTCGTAACTACAGCTTGAAACAAGCTGTAGTTACGAGGTTTTGAAAGTAAACCGACGATATATGATATCATTGTCTGAAGTGTGACCCTCCATTTCATAAAACGTAGACTAGAGTCGTTTTAGTAAACATAACTCCGATACTCTGACTTTCTTTCTATCTCCCTCTGTCTTCTCTCTCTATCATTGTTCGAAGTGCAACGTATATTACGTCTGTGTGTATCGTTAAAGCCTCTCCCTTCTCCCGTCTCTCCCCTGTCTCTCTTTCTCTCCCCCTTTTTACTCTCGCCCTCGTTCAACCCCTCTCTCTCTCTCTCTCTCCAAGCCCACCCAGTTGGCTCAGTGGTGAGCGTGGACTCGTGAACTGGTGGCTGTGAGTTCGATACCCGGTTGAGACGAACTTTCTTTCCGGCGTATTTTCGCCTCTCACCTCTGCTGAAGCAATTGAGAAAAGTAGTCGGTGGCTTTGGAAAGAAAGTAGTGTAAGTACCGGTGTGAGAAAGCCAGGAAACACATGTGCGTGACCGACCGCCTTGATATGACCTTAGCTGTTAAAGTGGCGTTAAACCCCAATACAATCAATCGTCAATCAATCAATCTCTCTCCACTCTATGTCTCTCTTTGCCTTCCCTCTCTCTCTCTCTCTCTCTCTCTCTCTCTCTCTCTCTCTCTCTTTCTTCATCTATCTATCTATCAATCTATCTATTTCCTTCTCCCTGCCTTCTTTTTTCTCTCTCTCTCATACAAGTGAAAAATCCTAAGAACTCGAAGTATAGAAAAAAAAATGAAAGTGATGTTCTTTTTAAAGCTAAGTGTATATAAATCGTAAGAGGAGAGAAAGAAGCGTTTAAAACAGGTAGCTGTGATTGGAATAAACAATGGCTTGGTCTGTAATGGTGGTGGCCGCTCTTTGGCTCACATGTTTGGGACTTCTCTTGCAAGCCGTCGGGTTCGCCATACCCTTCTGGTTCGGATACGAAACCGCGTCTTCAGCGGCCACCAATGACAAAACTTTACAGTCGTACGTTGGTTCCTGGTATGTGTTATCGTGTGTGAAAAGTGAAGCCAGTTCCTGCAAGACCGAGGCTGTGGAGCCGAAGTTCAAGGACACCACGAGTAATGTTGACGTCATAGGTCTGGCATTTCAGGGAACAACACAGGACCTCATAGCAAAAGCTGCCTCAGAAGTACTCGGTAAGTGACTTCTATTTTAAACTTATGTCTTTATATTGTCATTTATTTTTTCAACTGACCTAATATCCATGCAATTATATCACGAAATAATCTTCTTTCTGTCGTGGTTTATCGTTCTATAAACCACAGTTGTGAGTTATGAGGCGCAATAAATAATCCACGAGGGCTTAGCTATAGCCCTAGAGGTTTATTCATTGTGCCTCATACCTCACAAAGTGGTTTAATTAAGAATGCCCTTTTCAACTGCAAATATTGCTAGATTCGGGTTTTTCATTGTTAGAAACGATAAACACCAAAATATAACAAGTTGATTAAAAGATAAATAAAACACGTACGTAGTGTTGTCGTACATGTATATGAAAAATATCTAACGAGGTTGGCAGAATTGATAATTGTCAAGCCAAGGCTCGACAATTATCAATTCTCCCAACCTCAAGGCTCGACAATTATCAATTCTGCCAACCTCGTTAGATATTTTTCATATACGAAAAAAAAGTGTATGCTAAAGTTGTCTGATTTAAAAAAAAAAAATGTTATGGGTAAAGAAATGTCGTAATTAAAGCTGAGTTACTTCCCCGTCCAGTGAATATTTTCCTTCTGTTGAAAATCTGAAACTACTTTTTTTTTTTTGTTCTACTTTGCTAAAAATAGAATCACTAGTTTTAAAAGAGGCATTCGTTGACAAAATAATCAGAGGAAATATAATATATAATTTATTTCATCAGCTTGTGGTTAATATGGGGAAATAATTGCCTCAAAAAGGAAAGGTCCGCGAAAATAACTCGTGCCTTATGGCACTCGTAATTTTCGCCCGCCTTTCCCTTTTTCGGCAAATATTTCCCCATATTAACCACACGCTGATGAAATAAACTCTATTTACGCAGTGCATTGTCCGTAACACAGTCGTCATAAACCTTAAAAGATAATCTGGTGTTTTATTACAGAAGTGGTTTCAACTATGCAAATGTATAAACATTGAAGACGAGACATTCTATGACAAAAGGGGGTTTAACTCATTACGACAAAATTTTAGGATTGTCCAAATCGAAAGCATTTGCGTACAACAAAATAAAAGTGACTGAAAAATTGAAATTTGTCTTGTGAAGAGTAGAAAACATTGTGGGAAAAGGAGAAAATGCTGGTTACCAGCATTTTCTCCTTTTCCCACAATGTTTTCTAAAGGCTTCTTTCTCAGGGGCGTCAAAGGTAGGGATTGTATGGTAATGGGTTAATACATCTCCGCGGTGCATTGTGCCGAGTACGACATCGCAAAAACATAATGGATCCATATATTCCATCTTGCTTTGCAACAGACTTGATCATGAGGTAGACTGGTCCTTCGAAATGCAGAAAAATTAACCATTAGCAAAACATTTCGACCTAGGTCAGAGTCCGCGCAGGCTGACCTAGGTCGAAAGGTTTTGCAGATGTATAAAACTGTAACAGTATAAACAGAGATTTTCGTCGTCGTGTTCGTAGGATTTTACTCTTTCACAAACGACATAATGTTATACATGCCCAAATTCATTAAGAACACCTGCTAACAAAGCCCGTCCGGGTGGCTCAGTGGTGAGCGTGTTGGACTCATGACCTGATGGTTGTGAGTTCGATACCTGGTTAAGGCGAACTTTCTTTCCGTCGTATTTTCACCTCTGCTGAAGCATATGAGAAAAGTAGTCGGTGGCTTTGGAAAGAAAGTTGTGTTAGTACTGGTTTGAGAAAGCCAGGAAACACATGTGCGATGATATGACCTTAGCTGTTAAAGTGGCGTTAAATCCCAATATAACCAACCAACCTGTTAACAACATTTTAAATTGGTTTCAAATATTGTCATTTTTCTTCAAAAGGGTGCAAAACATTACGGGAAGTGGAGGATATGCTGCCTAAGCTGGTTAACAACATTTTCTACTCTTCTGACTATGTTTCCAATTTGTCGTCAAAGGGGTAGAAAACATCATTTGAAAAGGAAAAGAAAATGCTGATTTTCAACCGCGTCTCCTTTTTTCCCCATAGTGTGCTATAAAAACTCTTTTCCAACGGTTCAAATTCATGATTGTTACCACACAGCAAAATTTGAGACCTATCAAAATTGAAAGCATTTGCAGATGACAATTTCAAAGTGGCTCAAATGGTGCATTTCAAGTTACTGTGATAGGGTAGAAAACTTTTTGGGAAAAGGAGAAAATGCTGGTTACCAGCATTTTCTCCTTTTCCCACAATGTTTTCAAAAGGCCTCTTCCTCGGGGGCGTTAGAAGTCATCATTGTGTGGTAAAGGGTTAAACGCTGGGTTTCGAAAGGATTCCCTGCACGGTACTTGTTTAATTATCAACAACATATTTTACCTAAGCTTTAACTGCCGGGATTAATCTTTGTGTATTACGTATTTTATAAACAATCATCTTTCACAAAAAAGATAAAACATTTGCAAGGATGGGGGTCAGGCCACACCCAAACACGGTCACGAAACAAACAGAATGATAAAATTTCAACCCTTTTTCTTCTACTTGTACTCGAAATTAGTAAAGTGATTTAAGGTAAGACCTGTGTAATGGAAAACAGCTATTTCCACTAAAATATCATCCTGCAAAATTAGCTATTATTAAAAAAGAGTATTATTGAACTACTTTCAGCAATTCATTTTTTCCATTTTTTTTTTCCTTCTTTGAATTATCATTTATAAATCTAAAACCACTATATTCTAAATTCAAAAAGAGATAATAATTACCTCCCTTTTCAGAAAACTAACAAAAGTATCAAAAAATAATTTCAAGATAGACATAAACGGAATTTCTGATCCGTTAGAAATGTGCAAAAATATTATTTCTGCATAAATCCTTATTCATCCTTATTATCAACCAAATAAATCCTTATTTATCCTTATTTATCAACCGATTAGAATTTTCACCGGAAGTGCCTTACACAGGTCTTACCATAAGCTTTGACAATAGGGGAGTTAAATGCACGCCTATAATGCATTGTACAGAGTGCCAGCCGATATAGCTCAGTAGGTAGAGCGTAGGACTTGTGAACATAATGTTTCGGGGCACTACAGGTTGTGGGTTCGAATACCCGGCTGGCCAACTAAAATTTCTAATAGTCTTTCGGATGAGACATTAAACCGAGGTCCCGTGTGACGGTGCTATACGCTGAGCACGTTAAAGAACCAGGCGAAGCTCTCAGTAGTTTCGACCTGTATCCTTGCACTATGCCCCGTAACAACTAACTATCTTCTGGGGGCGTCGCTCAGATGGGCAACCGGTAGCGACGATAAATAAACGCAAATAACCAAAAATTGTACAGAGCAAGACAACACGTATCTATGGATCCATAAAAAATACATTTAGTCTAACAACTGATTTGAGTTATGAGGTAGACTGTTCCTTTGAGATGCAGAAAATTGACCACCAGCAAAAAGTTTCGACCCATGTCAGCCTGCGCGGAGAGCGCAGGCTGACATGGGTCGATACTTTTCGCAGATGCATTAAACCTCCTTTTTAAAGAGCAGTGTTCAAGGAAATGGTGTTTGATAGAAATGACTCTAATATCATATTGCAAATACCAGTTATTCTCAACTCTCTAAAATCCTTTTGCAATCAGGGTAGAAAAGGACCCTTCTCAATGACTTTTGACTCCACACTGTTTGATAACTTCTTGGCATGGTTTTGCCAAAACAGCTTTGACATTTCGAATATGGAGTCTTATTTTATTCATGTAGTAGTCGAAAGCTTTAATGTTTGAAATTATACGTCAGCCATTCCCTTCGAAAAGGGGATGTTATGTGTCTCTGCGAAGCACTTTACTCAGGAACTCATTTTATACTAGTCATGGATACAAAATGAATAAAATCCATTTTATCTTAACAGCAGGCTGAATCCTGTGATAGACCGGTCATTTGACATGTAGAAAATTGACTATCTATTATAAAAAAATGTTTTAACGCTGGAAAACAAAGATAGAGGTTACGGAACAGCATGCCCATATAAGAAGTATCGTTAAAAAAGACAGACGGCAAAAATTTGCCAGCAAATAAGCATGGTCCCTTAGAATAAACACGTCTACATTTTAGACCAATCACGTATTTCTATTTATTCATCAGTTATCAGTACCAAAAAGTATGTAGGTCAAAAAACCAGCACATTCAGCTACACCGGAAGAGACAGACGGCGTAAATTTGCCATCCACCAGGAAGGGCCCTTAGAACAAACTTGTGTACATTTTAGACCAATCAAAAGTTGCTATTTATTCATTTGTTATTTGTACTAAAATGTATAGGTCAAAAGCCAACAGATTCATCTCTACCGAAAAAAAAAGAAATCAAATTTCGTCCTAGTTATTAAAGACCACATTTTGAAAAAAAAAATCGATTTAAAGATTTCATCCTTCAGTGCGTGATTTTGACGTCTTAGTACCCAAAATTTGATCCTTATTCACAAGCTAATGAATGTATCTTTTCTTGATGTTCAAAATCCAAAACGTGATGTCAAAATGGCTAACCTTTGCAACGCTATGGGCGAAAATATCAGTATTTGGGAGGGCGTAGGTCAAGATGAGACTGCACAGAAGGTGCCGTCGGATCTTGGATCTATACTGTCAACATCTTTATTGAAGCCAGTAAGACATGTCTGTATAGTTTTCAGTCGTTTGTATTTTCAGCCGTCGAAACAGTTGAGGTTTTATTTTTTAGTGCCTGAACGGCTGAACGCTTTTCCAAAACAACAAAATTGTTAGACTTATATAAATTCAAAACGATTGCAGTCGAAAAATCAAAAGTGTTTTAAATGATGCGATTTGTTTTCGATAGGGTAGAGAACATTGTGGGAAAAGGAGAAATTGCTGGTTTAACCAGCATTTTCTCCTTTTTCCCACAATGTTTTCTCAAGCCATTTTTACTACAGGGTCATAAAGATTCAGAATTGTTTTGTAAAGGGTATACCTTGGATGAAATTAAGTAACCATCCTTGATCCGTGAACCATAACATAGCCAGGGTATTGAAGTACGACCTATAAGAGGGTGTCATTACACGGTTGATAAATTCCACCATTATTTCTTCCTTTTCCCACAATGTTTTCTACAGCCACTTTTCCACAGGGTCATTAAAACACGAGCTTGTTTGGTGAAGGGTATACATTCGATTGACAGGGTTACCATCCGTGAACCATTAATAGCCAATGTATTGGAGTTCGATCTATAAGCGGATGTCATGAAACGATCAATAAATTTTGCCTTCTTTTTCTCCTTTTCCCACAGTGTTTGTTCAAGCCATTTTTTTTTTCATAAAACACGAGCTTGTTTGGTACAGGGTACACACTGAATGAAGAAAGTAACCATCCGTGCACCATAAATAGCCAGGGTATTGGAGTTCGACCTATAAGCGGATGTCATAATACGATTCATAAATTTTGCCATTTACATATCGATTCGATTTTTACCTCTCGAGTTTTCAACACGACCTCTATTTCTTCAGTAGCTGTTGTTGTTATTGATGATGATGTTGCATATATTCTTTTTCCCTCATGAGTCGTTTCAATGAAAAAAATTATGCCAACTTGGTCTTGCATGTTTCCATGGGTAATTTTGATTGCAGCTGCAGGATGTCAGTCTGTCTGTCTGTCTGTCTGTCTGTCTGTCTGTCTGTCTGTCTCTCTCTCTCTCTCTCTCTCTCTGTCCATATTTTTTTAAAGCCCAGGTCTGTATTCACCAACCATCTTATGCAACATTCTTTGTCTTATTCTCCAAGATTTTCCGGGTTTGAAAGAAACACAGCTTCTGATTGGCTAAACCATTTGGTTTCGCCAATCAGAAGATATGTTACTTTCAAATGTAGAAAATTCTGGAGAATAAGACAAAAGAATATTCTTAAGAATGGTAGGTGAATACAGGTCCAGGTGATTTCTCTATGAAAACAGAAGTACATTTGACATTTGACCGTGACAAAGATGCGAATTATATCATCTTTAGATTAAAAACAAAATTATTTCATGGTATTTTCTTTTAAACAATTTTTGTACGTGATGTACGCACCTGTCAAGGGAGCGAACAGGCTGCTTGTAAGTTCCAATGTAGTACCCTCACCTGAATACATTTTCAAGCCACTGGCTGCTTTCCCACATAACCATCGTACAAGCAATGACCAGCGGCTAGAGAGGAGTGAATCCTGTTGCAATGACTATCATCAATCCTCGGAAAGAAACTTGCCGAGCCGGGGATAGAACATTTTGGGTAAAAGAATGGCATTTGAAAATATGTGAAAAACAGAAAATACTGGTCACAAGCATGTTTCTTGCTTTCCCGCATCGTTTTCTAATGTATCAAAAATAATAATCAGTACATCCTTTTGATTCATACTTCATTTTGTTGTCTTCGAGTGTTTTCTCCCGCTCGCGGGTTAGCTCAGTGGTTAGCGTAGAGTATCGGAAGCGTGACCTAGTTTTTATGAGTTCTATACCCGGTTGAGGCAAACTTTAATTCCGGCAATTTTTCGCCTCTTACCTTATTTAATGTGTCGGTTGATTCACAAAACCACATCCAGTATAACCAAGCCATTACAATCCACTTCCAGTTAAATTCCGACTGCTGTGCAGTAAAACTGAGGTAAAAGATAAATAAACGTTAATGTGAATTGAAGAGGTATGTTTCTGTCGAAGAATTCATATAAATGTACTCTCCAACAGGACACATACAAATGCCTGAGGTAAAAAGACCAAAATGGAATTTGCACGAAAAGGGTTTCGCACCACGGAAACTCATTACTTTCATCTAAGAATGGGTAGAACTTGAAATTTAAAGAAAAACATCAATAATAATAATCGGATGCAATACAGAAAAATCATATGAAATGAATTATTCAGTACTTACGAAGATTGTGCCAACATGACAAAGGAAAATTGTCGAAAATTTTTTGAAATGACTTCGTCAGCACGACATGCACGAAAAAAAGGAAGCAGTTGCTAGTTGCGACGACTCGGGTAGCAGTTCACAGTTTCCAACCAGGAAACAGTACACCTTTGATGCGTTTAAGTTCAATTAGTCAAACATGTTAGCTACATTCTTTGGGTAAATATCACCTTACCGGACAGTGTAAATCCAAGGTCAGACTGCACGTTCTGTGCAGTCTGATCAACGTGCAGTCTGATCTTGATCTACACTGTCCGCAAAAGGTCCTTGAGTCACGCTTAGCAACCGAGGGGTTCAGTCATCCTAATTCTTGGGTGGGCAGGACGGTGGAATAGATGCCACACTTTGGCTGCCGCATGCCTGAGTATTAAGCTACATCTAACTGCATATTTCTTCTAGCATTAAGTGCAAGTGGGACGAGCAAGTTATAAATTTAGCAAAAATTATATTCATGTCTTCCAAATATTCTTTTTTAGTATGAGAATTTAATAATTATACAAAGACGGCAAGAATGCGGTAGTGGTTTAAGGAGTGACTGGATGGGTGGGGGATGTCAAAGTTTAGAATTACACGTTCCTATCAAATAATTACCCCTATATTTTATGTAATTTATCCAATACGATTCATCTCTTATCCCTCAAACATTTTAGATAAGGAAGTAGTGTCGTATTTGGCCAAAGATCTATAATCACACGCCTTAATTTTTAAGTAAATAGTAATTCAGTTTTTGCAATGCGAATTCAGATACCATCAAAATTGTCATAAATTATTTACCCAGATTTGTTCATGCCTTCCTGTTCATGAATTTCATTTATTTTTATTTATTTATCATCCCTACCGGTTCATCATATGGGCGACGCCCCAGATGTTTGTTAGTAGCTTTAACAAGGAGAGTATAAAGTACAGAAAGTAACCCATCCTATGTTACGCCACGTTCTTTTAAGTGCTTGATGTATATCACTGAAAAACAGGACCGAGATTTAACATATAATCCGAAACACCATCGGTAATTTTCAGATGGCCCGCCGTGAGAATCGAACCCGCACCTTCAAGTGGCCAAAAGTTCGTTATTCACAATTCATATACTCTACCATTCTATAATGATCCGGCTTGGTTCATATTATTCATTTGAGCTGTGCTCTGGCAAAAGGAGGCTTAATGCATCACCTTGTACGGGGCAAGTCATCACACAGCTATGGAGCTCCCCCCCCTCCCCCCTCCTCCCCTTCCCGTTAAACTAAGTTTGATTCTAAGCCAACTTATTTATGCGATACACTGGTCCTTTGAGATACAAACTAATTTAAAGACAGCGAAAAAGTTTCGACCCATGTCAGCCTGCGCGGACTGCGCAGGCTGACATGAATCGAAACTTTTCGAAGATGCATTAAGCCCCCCCCTTTTCACAGAGACTATGTAGGGTCCGTGGTTATTTTCATAAACGTGTATGTTTCTGCGGGGTATACAATAAAACATCGTGAAGTCGCGAAGGCAGTAAAATTCTTCGCTCTGTTTGCTGTATCTAAATGTAATCTGGTGATAAATGTCATCACCATTTAGACGGTATTTCTATAATTGAGCCACGCCCTGGTAAAAGGGGGTTTAATGCAGCTTCCTGGTGCATTGTACCGAGCAAATAATCACATAGTAATCACATAGTTATATCCTCGCAAAAACGAATGTTTTGGGGGTATACTGGAATCAGCCTGTCTGTCCGTGAGTCCGTCTGTGTGTCAGTCCGTCTGTTTACAAAATACTAATAATTTTGCGTCGCGAAGTCCTCCTACAGTTTTCCTTCAATTTTTGAAACTTTGCACATATATTGATCATATATTGAAGATTTGCAAGACACAATTTGCAAATGTCAATTCTTCCTGGTTGAAGACTTACCTCCCCTTAAAATTGACACGTTTTTTGCTGTCAAAGTGCTGGCGCGGGTATTAAGTTACATTCAGTGACAGCCATAGTTAATTATGGATTCATTAATTTCAATATGTTCAACAACATGATCAATAATGAGATAGAATGGTTACTTAGACATGCTGAAAATTTACTTAAAACAAAAAAGTTTCGACACAAGGCTTGTTTTGAGCATGCCGCAGCCTGATCTCGTCTGTGCTTGTTTTGCAGATGCATTTAACACTCTTTTTACAGAGCATGGTTCAACGATTTAACGAGACGACAACAATTAAAGGTATTTATTAGAAAATTAAAAGTTAGCGCAGATGATGAATTACACGTGGCTCAAACATAGCGATGTGTCGGTGGTGGAATACAAAACATTGCGGGAAAAGAAGAAAATGCTGGTAACCAGCATTTTCTTCTTTTCCCACGAAGTTTTCAAAGACATTTTTTTTTCTTTAGAGTCGTCAAACTTCTTTTTTAGGGAGGAGGATGATCTTTTGGACTCAAAGGGATGGATGTATTTATGACAAAATGGAAGGCATATAGGCCAAGAAAGAAAATGTTGTTTGGCAGCATTTTCTCTTTTTTCTCTACAATGTTTTCAGAAGCTTCTTTCTCCTTGGTGGTAAAACATAAGGTTGTTTGAGAAAGGTTGAAGAAAAGATGGTTGTTGACTTCATGCCCAAGGTTTAGCGAGTTGGCAGCAAAAGGTCTTGAAATCCCGGGAGGTCGTAAGTTCGAACCCTTGCTTGGCACAGATCCTCCCGGGTATTAATGATAGCTATTGCAACAGGATTAATCTCACCTCCCACAGCTGAACATTGTAGCGAAAGTGTTAATGTGGAAAAGTAGCCGGTGGCTTGGGAAAAGTATTGGGCGAAATACTGATTAAAGACATAGTATTGACCAAATGTAAACAGTGTTCGGGAAAAATTTGCTAAGTCAGTATCTCGTTTACTTTTTTTAACCTTGTTTTCCTGACAGCGACCTATATATGGACAGATCGTACAATAACAGATTGTCATCGTCGCAATAATTCCCATGATTTTAAATGGAATGATTAAATCTAAATGTATTTTCACAACCGCGTTGTTTACTTTAGGGCTTTTAAAGTAATGTTATTGATTACTTGTATTGCATAGACCGTATGTATGCGACTAGAAATATTTAAAATGGATTTAGACACCACACAGACGAACAAACAAATAAAAAACAAATAAACATTCAAACAAACAAGAACAAAACAAACAAATAGTCGAAGAAACAAAGCCAGGGACTAGCATCTGCATGATATTGCAAACGTGTTAAACCGGATAATTATTATTATGAGGGTCAAATTACCACCAACAAAACTTAGATCCACAAAGAAATGTAAGTCTTCAAGGCCATCCAGGGAATAAACCACCTTTTCAAACATGCAGAACTAAATATTCAGAATTAAATGAAACGACATCGAATCGATTTAGTCTTTCCAAATGAATTACAAAATGACCCATTCGAATAAATCATAAGGATCTGTTTTACCACGAGTAATTGCGTGGATCTACTTTTCTCAGTTGAAGGTTTTTTTTTCACGTCATTTCCTTTTTTGTCATATAAATGGCTATGTGTGATGTGTAAAGTCACCGGATCGAACCAGGTCCATTTGGATCGGACTTATTAACCGATTTGAATCATTTCTCTCAACCTTGTATGAACCAACCAAGTTTTAAGGCCAAGGCCGCTTCTTCCACGTTCACCTGTTTGATAGTACTTTCAGTGCTTTGAACTCTGTCTATGTATCTGTCTGTTCGCCTTTCTATCTCCACCTCGCTTCTTCTATCTCAAGGCAAATATTTACATCTAATAAAAGTAATTAAACATACAGAGTTTGCATAGTTACAACGGACTTTTGTTAAGTGTGCCAGCTCGACGTCTAAGGTATGAGTCACGCTCTGGCAAAAGGGGGTTTTATGAATTTCCGTGGTTTATGATGGCAAGCAAGTCATCAAATTATCATGGAATCATAATGGCCATTTGCATAACAACGGAGAAAATCATGCGGTACACTGGTATTTTGACAAGCAGAAAAAATATAAAAAGCAAAATCTTTCGACACAGATCAGCCTGGGCGGACCGCGCAGGCCAACCTGTGTCGATACCTTTTGCAGATCCATCCCCCCACCTTGCTTTTCATGCCATGCTTTTTTTCCTGTCTGCCTTTGTCATGCAGAGAAATGACACTTCCCTACAAAATGACCCGGGTCATTCCTCTACGTAGAGAAATGACCCATGGTTCATTTTGTAGGGGAAGGTCATTTCTCTGCATTACACCGGCTTTGGTTCCATCATCTTTCTCTTTTTTCTCTCTCTTCTGCCCCTCCCTTTTTTTTTTAATAAATTAAACGAAGATGAAATAAATCGTATCTTGCGAAGGGGGTTTTAATTCATCCCCTTATACACAGCAAGTCATCACATACTGATGGATCCATAAACCCATTTCTCTATCAATTGGCTAAATCCCGAGCAGGGCTGATGTTTGGACATACCTGAAGTAGACCAACAGCAAAAAGTATCGACCCAGGTCAGCCTGCGCGGACTGCGCAGGCTGATCTGGGTCGATACTTTTTGCAGATGCATTAACCCTTTCCCAAACGACAAACTTTTGGACTAGACCAAATGGAAAGCATTAGCAGATGACAATTCAATTCTTGCTGAAAAGATTATTTCTGTCTATGATATGGTAAAAATCATTGTGGGAAAAGGAGAAAATGCTGGTTACCAGCATTTTCTCCTTTTCCCACAATGTTTTCAAAAGGCTACTACTCCAGACCCGTAAAAATTTTTGGAAAGGGTTAAGAGGTTAGGCACAAATATGTCACTATGGTTTAATTCACAACTCATAGTTCCTAGAACGATAAATCTATTGTTTTATAGCATTTTCATCATAAACAGTAATAAATCTTCAATAATGATATGCATGTTTTGACATAGGGTTCATAAAATCTTAAATATTCAGACCTTATCTAACCTGAACTTGGCTTAGTTACTTTTTTTTACCGTACATTCCTGAGTTTTTGAGGACCCTGTGTTGTTGGTATCCATTTGAATTGTTTTATCAAGGATATTGTAATGAATACCCTCAACGTAGGTGTCACTGAGCCCCGATAGCTAAGTCGGTAGCGTAGAGAACTTCAGAGTAGGGTAGTCGCTGGTTCGATCCACGGCTCGACTAATTTCTTTCCAAGGATTGATGATAGTCATTTCGACAATATTCATTTCTCTCTCACTGCTGACCATTGTTTCTACGATGGTTTGGTGGGAAAGCAGCCAGTGGCTTGGAAAGAGTTATCGTGCAGAGCTCAAGAAAGAAACTCAAGAAAAGCATGGATAGGTGCACTGGCTGCCGCAATATAACTGAAATAGTGTTAAAAATGGCCAAGCAATCAATTAACAATGCAAGTGTCAATGGTTATCGTGAAGAATTAATAATTTCTAAAAGTCATACCCCCCCCATTAGGTTGCGGGGGGGGGGGGGGGGGGGGTTGTGGTTCAAATGTACTGATTTGTAAAGTGGATGACACGTGATCCTGGGATGAAATCTTCACTGGTTTCACTTGAAAGGCCCATGGGCAAGAAACTTCAAAGCTACAGCCTAGAACTGGGCAAATCGAGACTTACATGTATAGGCGAGTTGAATCTATGATATGACTTGTGCTATAGATTAGAGCGGCGTAAAGCACCTATCTATTACTCAAAATCCATAATCTGGGTTTCGGGTCACTAATCTGACGCTTTAAGGGCTCATTCACACTGAGTAAACAAAGTGACCGGACCACGTGAATACGACTAAGAGCTATGTGAAAAGGGGGCTTACTGCGAAAAGTTTCGGCCCGGTTCAGCCTGCGTTGTCAGCGCAGGCTGACCCGGGCCGAAACTTTTCGATATTTTTCAATTTCATGCATGTCAAGGAACCTGTCTACCTGATGATTAAATCGGTTGTTGAAAAATTGTGGCTGTTTTGGATCTATAATCACGTGATTGCTTGCTTGGTGTCGTGTATCACGGATATGCATTGAGCCCCCTTTTGCCAGAGCTTGGCTCGTATATAAACTGCCCACCCCCAGTGGCAATCATTCATGTATTGTAATATACGTATATATGTACCTTTATCTTTTAACCCATTACCATTACTATCTCTAATTTTGACGACCCTAAAAAAGAGGCCTTTTGAAAACATCGTTGGAAAAGGAGAAAATGCTGGTAACCAGCATTTTCTCCTTTTCCCTCAATGTTTTCTGTCCTCCATAAAACAAATTAAACATTTTTAGTCGCTTTTATTTTGTCGTCTGCAAATGCTTTCGATTTGAACAAGCCTAAAATATTGTCGTTTGGTAATGAGTTAGATAAGTTTAATTCAACTTTCTAGCCAATAAGAATACTAAGAAAAATGTAAATTTCAAAACTTTCTATTTTGGACAAAAATATGTTCTTATCGGGCAGTGTAGATCCAAAATCAGACTGCACGTTCTGTGCACCAAACGTCAGAGGGTCGTGCATGGCACCCAAAGGATTAAGGTAAACAGGATATGGGAGCCGATGCAGAGAAATGACCCCTCCCCAACAAAATGACCCATGGGTCATTTCTCTACATAGAGGAAGGACCCGGGTCATTATTCTACGTAGAGAAATAATCCTCTGGGGTCATTATTCTACGCAGAGAAATGACCCCAGAGGGTGTTTTCTCTATGTAGAACAATGACCATTATTCTACGTAGAGAATTGACCCATAGGTCATTTTGTAATGGAGAGTCATTTCTCTGCATTACACCGGCTTCTGAACAAGAGCAACTTTCTACGTCCCTTATTTAAACAACTTTAAAGGTTTTATCCCAGGCCCCGATTTTAAATTTTACTGCCAAGCCCCGATTGCTCTGTTGGTAGGGTGCATGACTTGACTTTAGGATAGGTGATTGCTGGTTCGAATCCCAAAATCGGCTAATTTCTTTTCGAAAAATAATGATAGTCATTTCGACAGGATTCTTTTTCTCTCATACCGCTGTTCAGTCTTTTGACGGTGGTTATAATGAAGGTAACCGGTGGCTTTGGAGGAATTTTTTGCGAAATAATGGTAAAATGATATTTTATTCATATCTCGGTGACGGCTCATAATTTCATGCATTTCGTGGGTTTCACTAGTACTAGGCTAGGGATCTGAAGTGTCTTGCCCAAGGACACTCCCACGAAAAGCCCAGTGGCTCCATTGAGGTTCGAATCCGATGCCTCCAGGTCACGAGTCGCACACTTTACCAATGAGCCACACAGGAATCCTGTTGCAATTACGACAATAATATAACTAAAATACCATAATATAACTTGCTTGTATCACGCGAAAAATAGTTCCTAGTTAGGACATTTGCGTAAAGTGTCGTCTTGGATCAGCCTGCGCAGTCCGCGCAGGCTAATCCGAGACGGCACTTTACGAATACAATTATATTTTGTTCTTCATAAGACTTGTGCAAAACAGAAAATTAGAGGAAAATGGAAAGTGTCGTTTCGGATTAGCCTGCGTGGACTGCACAGGCTGATCCGAAACGACACTTTACGCAAATGACCGAATGACCCTTTTTGCGTGTTGCAGGCCGTATACGATGACCTACATACCAGTGCACAAATATAAAGAACAAGAATTTATTTGCGTCAAATGTATCAAAATAAGAGGAAGAAGGAATTTGAGCACATGTTGAATGATAAATGAAATTACGGTATGTAAATTCATGTAATTTATTTTTAAAATGTTCAAATGAGTTCCCCGAAAGGTGCTCCTTGTGTGCTGAAGTAAGCTTGTGGTTAATAGAGGAATTGATTTTACGTTAACATTATATTTTTTGTCTTTTTTTCTTCGACAATGAAAAATGAAGAACTAATTAACCCTGTCCCAAACAGCAAATTTCAGACATTTCAACAGACTTTCAAAATCAAAACATCTACAGACATTAAATTCATAATTCAGACATTAAATTCATAATTAATGGAACTGAGCCTAAGCTCTCTGAAAAGGTAGAAAACATTGTGGGAAAAGGAGAAAATGCTGGTTACCAGCATTTTCTCCTTTTCCCATAATGTTTTCAAAAGCCTTCTTTCCCCGGGTCGTAAAGGGTTAACCTTTTACCAAACTATTTCAACTTATATCAACCTGGAGGGTTGATTGATTGACTGTATGATTTTTAACGCCGTTGTCAACATGTATATCATCAGTTATATCGCGGCGGCCAGTTCACCTATCCATGCTTTCCTGATATTCTATTAGCAGTTCTCCGCACATTATACTTTCCAAGCCATTGGCTGCTTTCCCCCATGACCATCGTCAAAACAATTGTCAGCGGTGAGAGAGAAATAAATCTTGTCGCAATGACTATCACTAGCCTGCCCGGATGGCTCAGTGATGATCGTGTCGGACTCATAACCTGGTGGTTGTGAGTTTGATACCCGGTTGTGGCAAACTTTCTTTCCGGCGTATTTTCGCTTCTCACCTCTGCTGAAGCATGTGAGAAAAGTAGTTGGTGGCTTTGGAAAGAATGTTGTGTTAGTACCGGTGTGAGAAAGCTAGGAAATACATGTGCGTCACCGACCGCCATGATATGACCTTAGCTATTAAAGTGGCGTTAAACCCCAACACAACCAACCAACGACTATCACTAATCCAAGGAAAGAAATTGATCGAGCTAGGGATCGAACCTGCGACTACCTGTTCTCAAGTCCTTTTCGCTACCGATTTAGCTACCAGGGCTCGGCAGCAAGCATTGTGACAAATAATAAAAAGGCTGGTAACCAGCGTTTTTCTCCTTTTCTAGAAATGTTTCTCACCCTTTCGAATGGTAAATATCATAATCTCATGTAGGTACTAGTTAGTAACATTTCATATGTCGCCTGTGAAAGCTTTCATGTTAAACATGGCGAAAATTTTGTCAATTTTTGTTGTTGTTGTTTGATGAATTATCAAATATTAGCGACCTAGGTCAGCCCCCAAAAAACGTACCGTCTGATCTAAGAACTGTCCCGCATGTATGTCTAGTCAGGCCTGTTGGGAAAAAAAAGACATCATAGAGTCTAATGGTCTTTTATTTTTGTCAGTTTGTATAGTTTTACCGATCTCAAAGGACGTTTTCGTTTACAACATTTTTCATGGTTAATTTTATGCTATAACATGCCCAATACAATATTCAATACAATAGAGGGCCGGTCGTTTGTAAACAGAGGTTGGTCACATAAGGCTCATATAACAAAATGAAATATCGTCGGTTTACTACGAAAACCTCGTAACTATAGCTTGTTACAAACTTTAGTTACGAGGTTTTCGAAGTAAATCGACGATATGCTCTAGCAAAAGGGGGACTTCACCCATCTTTGTGATGCATTATCCCAAGTAGATCATCACGTGATTATGACTGCATAAAATTTGTCTTTTCTTACAAACGTTTGAATAATTACGTAGACATGCAGAAAATGACCTACAGCAAAAAGTTTCGGCCGAGGTCAGCCTGCGCAATCCGCGCAGGCTGACCTCGGCCAAAACCTTTTGCAGATTCATGAAGCCAGCTTTTTACAATGCATGGATAAAATATTTATAGGTTTTTATCTTGTTTCAAACAAATTGTATGTAACAACAGTTTTTTTCAAATGAAAAGATATTTAATACCATAAACGATGTCTCGATATGAAATACAGGTTTGTGACCAGTCCGTATCCACCCATTCTGACTCAAGTTTATTGAAGTGTTTACATTCTGTGATCTGTTTTGATCAATTTTAGAGAGAGTTCAATTGCTTCTCAGGACCTCTAGAGATCTACCTTTTCAGTGTCGTGCAGAATCTCTGTCTCTGTATATCTGTCTGTCGTTTATTGCGTCCCTCTCTCTGTCTGTGTTTTTGGTTCTGTCTCTGCCTTTGTCTCCCTCCCTCTCTGTCTCTCTATCTTTTTCTCCCTCTCTATCTGTCTGTCTCTGTCCATCTCTCTATGTCTCTTTGTCCGTCTTTTGCGTCTCTTTGTCCGCCTCTCTTTGTCCACATACAACTGTCTGTCTGTCGTTTATGTCGCTTTTCTTCCTGTCTGTCTTTCTGTTTCTGTCTCTGTTTCTGTCTCCCTCCCTCTCTGTCTCTATGTCTTTGTCTCCCTGTCTGTCCGTCTCTCTGTCAGCCCATCTCTCTGTGTCTCTCTATGTCTCTCTGTCTCTCTGTCTGTCTCTCTCTATGTCTCTCTCTCTCTCTCTCTCCCTCCCTCTCTCTCTCTCTCTCTCTCTCTCTCTCTCTCCTTTTCTCTTAGTCTGTCTGTCTGGCTCTTTCTGTCCCTCTGCCGGTCTATCTCTGTTTCTCTGTCTCTGTCCCTCGGGCTCTGTCTCTCTCAGTATCTCGCCTCCACTAATGTCTGATTAAATGAAGGCGAATACAAAGAGACTGAAAAGGTTAGATTTGTTGACTTAAAGTGGACAAATATCACAATGTAAATAGACATTAAATGTTAGTTTGCGACGAATAATAACGCGGCATCCAAAAGTGTTTAATTTCCGATGTTCAATTTAAGGAATTGATTGATTGATTAATCTATTGCTTGTATGGTGTATAACGCCGTTTAAACAATATTTCATTTATATGGCGGCGGCCAGTGCACCCATCCATGTTTTCCTGGAGTTTCTTTTACCAGTACTTCGCAGGTTTCTTTCCAAGTCACCGGCTGCTTTCCCACAATAACCATCGTCAAAACAGACAAATAACGAAGCCCTGTAATTACTTGGTTCCTCATGTCACCGATAGATTTAGTGATTGTCAAGTTTTGGGATTTGACCGCTGGCCATTGCTTTGACGACTTTCATGTTGGAAAGGAGCCAGTCAGAGCTCCAGATAAGGGGGTGGAGGGGGTGATGATTTTCCAAATCCATTATATGTCCTAAAAACCTTATGTTGTTGGTACTCATTAGAATCGTCTCGATGAGACGATTCTAATGAGTACCCACAACATAAGGTTTAGTCGAGAATTAATAATATTTTCAATTTTGAAATCGGAATCACCCCCACTGTCTGGAGCTCTGGCCAATTTCTCAGAAAGAATTCTTTGCGAGAAGTAGTGGTACAAGAAACATCGGGAAAGCTTGGATATGCGCTGTGACCCCTCCAGTGTGAGCGAAATAATGTTGAAAAGGATGATTTATCTCAAACAAACAAACAAACAAACAACGAGTTATATGTGAAACTTCTAAAGTATATACACAGATAAAATATCGATCAGATGATGACAAAACGTTCATGTAGGGCAAGCCCTGTTTTATTATTATTTGGTTGAACAAATTGGTAATTATTGATATTATCGTACCCGAACCTCCGAAGGGGACATAATTATATATATATGTTGAGTTACGCTCTCGGAAAAGGGAGTTAGATGCATTTTCTTGATGTATTATACTAAGCAAAATATCATACAGTTTCTTATCCATCAAATTTATTGTGTTTAGCAACTGAATAAATCATGAGATAGACTGTTCCTTTGACATACATGTAGAGAATTCACAGTTTATTTATTGAGTAGTTAGGCCTCCGGCCCAGCGTACAGTATATTCCGTATCATACAATTCCCTTGAACAAAAAAGACATAAAAGACACTATTAATAAACAGACAACCTTTTGAAACCGAAAGAAATAAAAAACACATGCAGGTCAAGGGCCTATGTGCGGGGAAGAGATTCTAAAATTTATACTAAAATTCCACCTCCCACACAGAATGATTAAGTCAAACACAATGACAAATGGAACATGAGCTATTATAAGGAAAATATCAATTATTGTCAAAAAAGTACCTGAAACGTACCCTCAAATTAAACAATATCAAATCAAAAAGGATCAACCCAGGTCAGCCTGCGCGGACTGCGCAGGCTGACCTGAGTCGATACTTTTTGCAGATGCCCTAAACCCCCTTTTCACAGAGTATGGCATTTATTTTTGTAGTTGTACTATTTTTGGTTTTGTTTTCGTGTTTGGGTTGGTGCCTGGGGCGGGGGAGGGTGGGTTAGAAAAGTAAGGCAGGTATGACTCGTCACCCTTTGAGCGCCAAATGTTTGGGGTTGACTGAATAGTGTTTTACGCCGCTTTCAACGTTATTTCAGTCATGTCACAAGTTTTCAAGTCCCCTGCCACCTGAACGTACAACTAACACAGTATGACTATGGAGCTATACAGTCTGCATATCTTGTCAAGCTCATACTTGAGTTTGAAAGGTCGACTTCATATATTTTGAGCTGAATGTATTGGTGCATCGAGGTCAAGGGTCAGTTAGCCCTTTTACCCCATAAGGCATTTCTATGGTATCTCTAATTGACCCTAAATAACAGCAAGGATGAAGCCGTTTCTTATGTGTATATGACACCTTTTGATAGCATAGAAAACGTTGTGGCAAAAGGTGAAATTGCTCGTCACGAGCAATTTCACCTTTAGCCACAATGTTTTCCAAATGCTCATACAAGCAATGCGTAGAAATGAGTATCTATGGAGTAAAGGGTTAAACTGTTATATGATATAGTCAAACTTCAAAACTTTTCCCGATTCAAAAAAACTTTCAAAACGAGTCCATCTCTCGGGAGGAGAAGTAAAGTAAAAATAATAAATTGTTTTAACCTTCTACCACACAATAACGAATTTTGACGACCCAGGGAAAGAAGCCTTTGAAAAACATTGTAGGAAAAGGAGAAAATGCTGGTTACCAGCATTTTCTCCTTTTCCCACTATGTTTTCTATCCTGCAAAAAACGAATTTCAAATTTTCAGTCACTTTTATTTTGTCGTCTGCAAATGCTTTCGATTTGGACAAACCTTAAATTTTGTCGTTTGGTAATGAGTTAATAGAAAGAACTGTATAGAAAAAAAAAAAGAAACAGAAATATAAATTTGGTACAATTACATTTTAAGTTGACACCTACATAAAAACCCAAACACATTATGGGCTGAATATTTTCAAAGGAAATGCGACTTTCCTTGGTTTAAATGTAATAGATTAGAGAAATACGACCGATCTTGCTTGTGACATTACTGAAAAATTTACGGAACAATATTAAGATGATAAGAGATCTTTCTTTTTTAACACTTTTCACCTCCCACCCCTTTCTCCAATTCATCCTCACCTCCCACCAAACAAATTTGCATTCCACTTAAAGCAACATTGAATTTCCTAGGTTTAATGTAGTGAACTACAGAAATAAGACTATTGAAATATGTACGAAAGAATATTTGGATGATAAGATCTTTTTACTCATTTCCGTCAATACACCCCTCACCTCCACACCCCCTCAAAAAATGCAGTAGACCTACGAAAACACCCCAGTTGCCACCTTTCTCTCTCCCTCCCTCTTTCTGTCTGTATGTCTCTTTCTCTCTATCTCTCTCTCTCTCTCCCTCCCCCCCCAGCCAACCCCTCCAAAAACAAAAAAAGAATTTACTGTAGATAATAGGCAGATCGGAAAATACTCTCTAAATATAGATAAACAATGCAATTTAAGTTTTGATTAATGTAAACTCATAAAACATCGTGAGTAAATGATAGAATTTATCACTTATTGGATAGAAAACATCACGGAAAAAGGAGGAAATGCAGATTACCATGATGTTTTCCATAAGCGTTCTACCTTAGGCTCGTTAAAACAGGTGATTGTTTGGTTAAAAAGACAAAGTAGTGCTAGTTACCAGCATTTCTCCTATTCACGTAATGTTTTCAAAAGTTTTTCTTCACTAGGATTGTTGACTTGATATTGTTGAGTAGTTTAAGCATATTTATTTTTCATCGACCGAGAAACAAGTTCTTACATTTTATAATAATCTCTGTTGATTCTAGTTGGAACTATACCAGTACTTGCACCGAATATGCCAGCCAGTAAAAATTCCCAAAGTTGTCTGCCGCTGCCGAGTTTCGAACTCGGGACCTTAGGGTTACGAGGTCGACGCTCTACCCTCACAACCACGGACAACACATAGATTGTTTGGTAAAGGTCTAATGTGGGTAAATTTAGGGCCAAAAATGGGGCCGATCATTTTCTTTGACAAAGATAAACCCTTTATATATAGAAGAATATTTCAGGTGATAAGATCGCTCTAATAGATGCTGTCTTCAGGCCATGTTTAATTAACATACCTTGTTCACCCACCGAATCGATACCGAGTAAAAACTGGTTTCGACAATGTTAATTTTGAAGGTCAAAAGTACAAGTTTTTTGATCGCTTGACTAACCAGGAGCCCTCCCTGCATGTAGCTCTTCGTTTGTACCGCTACGTTTTCTATGTCACTCATAAAATTTTGCATAGATAATGGCGGAAAAATTCGTTTGAAATGACCAACTGTAACTTTTATGACGGGGAAAGTAATGCAGTAGAGGATATTTGGTTTTTCGGTGAAAGATCAAAATTTATTTCATTGACTGAACATCATCGGTAATATTTTCACAAGTGGCACAGCCACTAAACCTAAATTTCGATCTAAATTTCGATCTTTCTCAGAAAAAAAAAACAAACAAATATTCTATTTATTTCATGCTTTTAATCCTTTCTGGGAGGAGCTTGATCAAAATCCAGTACAGTTCTTTTCAGTAACTGTTATTCCTCGTGGCGTACCCCTTTTCGCATACCAAGGCATTACAATATTACGTCAAGCGCGAGAAATGTAAGGTAACTGACGTTATATTTCCATCTGGTTATGAGTCACGCGCACTTTACCTAGGTAACTAGAATATAAAAATGGGTATTTTCACTATTCATACCCGTGCAATATCGAAAAATATTTTCACCGCTATTTCTCGACATCCTACCGAAAAGCATGAAAAAGAAGGAGTGTGTCTTTTAGAATTAAGGACCGTTGTTTCTTGGCTAAACCGGGTTTCAAGCTCTCAAGCATTATGCATTGCTGATCAGATTTCGCATTCCCAATTCAACATTCTTATTTTAGCTATGCTTTGTGAAAAGGGGGCTAAATGCATCTGCAAAAAGTTTCGGCCCAAGTCAGCCTGCGCAGTCCGCGCAGGCTGACTTGGGCCGACACTTTTTGCTTTATGTCAATTTTCTGCTTGTCAAAGGACCACTGTACCATATGAATCAGTCGGATGTTAGATAGAATAGACTTTATGGATCCATGATAATGTGATCATTGATCACAGAAGTGCAATAAGCTCCCTATTGTCAGAGCATGGCGAGGATTATATATAGATCTTATAAGACATGATCTTATATCCAGACATTTGTAAGAGATTCCTTCATGTACTAAAATAGCCTTGTATTTACAATTTAGTTTATTTTACGTGTAATCTGTATTTAGACGATTATACTGCAGTCATTTTTCTGTCGCTTTCACCCTTCATCACACAATTTCGGGTTTCAACTACCCTGAAAAACAAGCCCATTTGAAAACATTGTGGGATAAAGAGAAACTGCTGGTAAGCAGCATTTTCTCCTTTTTTACCAAATCGTTTTCAAGTCTGTCAAGGCAAGGCAAGTATATTTAGGTGAGTCACATTGATTTTTCTTCTAAAAAAGTGCTTTCTATTTGGACTTGTCTAAACTTTTGCGCTGTTGGTAAGTCTTAAATGTTAAACTATTAGTCTTAAATTCAAAATGCAAGTCGATTGGAATAAGCCCAATACTTTGATTTCAAACTATTTGCCGAAAAAAAAAGTCTCCACTTTTCAGACAGTATAGATCGAAGATCGGACTGCACGTCCTGTACAGTCTGATCTTGATCTACATTGTAAGCTAAAGGACTTTGAACTTAACTTAGCTGAGCTAAGCAAATCCTAGACTAAACACTTCTCTGTATAACAAAGACAGTTTTTTGAAGATATTTATCTATCTTCAAACTTCTGTAATACGAGTATTAGATTGACAATAACGCATTTGAACCGTGTTCTGTGAAAAAGGGGATTTAATACAAATGCAAAAAGTATCGATCCAGATCAGCCTGCGCGGACTGCGCAGGCTGATCTGGATCGATACTTTTTGCTTTTGGTAAATTTTCTGCATGTTGAAGGCCCATACTACTTCATAATTTAGGTGGCCTTTGGACAAAATGTTTTTATATAGATCCATGGTCATATGATCACTTGATTATTACAATGCATCACTGGGATGCATTAAACCCTCTTTTGTCAGAGCATGGCCCATTTATGATTATGCATTAAGACATGTTTAGACGTTTTATGCCTCTTTTTCAAACCTTATACAAAGCTATTTAATTCTTTATTTATGAGGAAACCCTTTTCGCTCAGGTCTGTGTTTAGTATTAAGATTGATTGGTTGATTGATTGATTGATTGATTGATTGATTGATTGATTGATCGATTGACCGATTGATTGATTGATTGATTGATTGATTTGTTGGTTGGTTGGTTGGTTGGTTGATCGATCGATCGATCGATCGATCGATTGATTGATTGATTGATCGGTTGGTCGGTTGGTCGGTTAGTTGGTTGGTTAGTTGGTTGGTTGATGATGATGATTGATTGATTCATTGATGCTTTACGCCGCTTTCAACATTATTTCAGTCATATCACGAGGACAGCTCACATATTCATGTATTTCTTGGGTTTCATCAGGACTAGACTGGGGCTCTGACTTGTCTTGCCTAAGGAAACTTCCACGAAAAATCCCATGGTTTCAGTGCGGTTCAAACCAGAGGCCTCGAGGCCACGAATGCAACACTTTACCTCTGAGCCAACCAGGACCTGTATTCACTTGCCATTCTTAAGAATGTTCTTTGTCTTTTTCTCCAAGATTTTCTGGCCGTGAAAGTAACAGAACTTCTTATTGGCTAAACCATATGGATTAACCAATCAGAAGTTCTGTTACATTCACACTGACGAAAGTCTGAAGATTAAGACTAAGAATGTTATTAAAAATAGTTGGTGAATACTGACCCAGCTGGACCCCTTCGAATTAAGATTGTACAATTTGAAAATGTTGTAAGACGTGTTTTGATTTGATTTACTTGTTTGTTTCTTTGTTTGTTATTATGTACATAAACGTCGATGTTTTTTGTATAGTTTAACGACGACATTTTTTCTTTCGTACGTCTTTCCTTTTTCTCACGACAGTGTGTTCATTGGTTATGTTTGCAAATGGACACACCATCATCTGAAAAAGCATACAAACGGCACAATATCGTAGTTAAACTATACAAATGACTTCAAAGTGTAAACAGACAAAAGTAAAATTAAACCAAATCGTGAATCGTGAATGTTGGAATTGTATGTGTATATTTAGGAATGTACTTACGTTATCGTTTCGAATATTTATGTCAAGTTTTACTGTATATTTTGTTTACTTCCTGCCCGGTTTTAAAATTCTTTTTATGGCCCAGCTACTCAATAATCTTATCTCAAAAGTCCGCTCATGTCAGATCATATATATCTTCAAACAATTCTTATTGTGTCACAACATTAGTACAATTTATTTCATGCTTACCGGTAGAATATCGAGAAATAGCGGTGAAAATATTTTTTCTTTAATTCCACGGGTGATATTACCAGTGGTGTACCACCAGTGAAAATATCGATTTTTATGTTCTAGTAATCTAGGTAAAATGCGCTTGAATCACAGCCAGATGGAAATATGACGTCATTTACATTTCTCTCGCTTGACATAATATTGTAATATTTAACTCTGCGAACGGGGTACGCCACGGGGAATAATTGGAAAGAACTGTACTGAATTTTGATAAAGTTCCTCACAGAAAGAGTTAAAAGCATGAAGTAAATAGAATTTTTTTTTTTCGGTGAAAGATTGAAATTTATTTCATCTCGTGAACACCATCGGTAATATTACCGATGATATTCATTTGATGGAATAAGCTTCGATCTTTCACCGAAAAAAAAAAAAACGTTCTCTATGTATACTACTTTTATTCCTGATGTCAATCACCGTTCAAAGCGAACGAAAGATAAGGGTTTATAAAAAGATTTGTAGTTAAACCGCACGAAAGAAAAAACACTCATTCCCTCGCTGCAGCTTTGACAAAAGTTACGTGCGTATGCATAAATCAAATACATGTACATATAATACATTACCACAGTTTCATACCGTAATGAATTAACCGTTGTTTAACATTCATGTATTATGTTGCGTCGTTGTTTTCATGCAATTATTTGAGTGATATTTGACAGGCAAACAGATTTTGAGAGATAAAATGAAGGAACGGTCTTTCCTTTTTAGGATTTCCGTATCAAGCAGATAATTATGTACATGTACATCTATATAGTTTTTATGAAACGGGACAAACAAGAAGTGATGAAGAAAATTTCAAAGTAAATCATTATGATAATTTAATTACGTACATAAACTAGTGCTTTGTGACCCTGCTTCGTGTATATACACGAATACAATACAATACAATACTTTTATTGTAAATAAATGAATATGAATATGTATTTTGAACTTCTTCAACAACGATTATTTACACTGACAACCATATGAGTCATACTCTGTGAAAAGGTAGTTAAATGCATTTGCAAAAGCTATCGATCCAGGTCAGCCTGCGCAATCGGAATTCTTTAATTCTAAATTTGGATTCTTAATAAAAACAATAGTAAGATAAAGAGAGTATTTGTTTTTTTTTTTTTCGGTGAAAGACTGAAATTTATTTCATCATCGGCAATATTTTGAGGAGTGGCGCAGCCACAAGTGAAAATATTACCGATGATGTTCACGAGAAATGAAATTTATTTCATCGAGTGAACATCATCAGTAATATTTTTGACGAATGGTGCAGACAAGAGTGAAAAATTTCATCGAGTGAACATCAGTAACATTTTCACGACTGGCGCAGCCACGAGTGAAAATATTACCGATGCTGTTTACTCGATGAAATAAATTACGAACATTCACCGAGAAAAACAAATATTCTATCTATTTCATGCTTTTCACCCTTTCTGAGAGGAACTTTTTTCAAAATCCAGAATAGTTCTTTTCAGTTATTCCCCGCGGCGTATCCCTTCCGCATAGCAACATATTACCATATTACGACAAGTGCGAGAAATGCAAGGTAGACGACCTCATATTTCCATCTGGCTTTGAAGTCACACGCATTTTACCTAGGAAACTAGAATATAAAAATCGGTATTTTTACTAGTCTTACCCGTGGAATATCGAAAAATATTTTCACCGCTACTTCTACCGGAAAATATGAAATAAAGTGGCCTATCCTTTCTAAAAAAGCAAGAAATGCTGTCCATTTTATAGGTTTACTAACAATCTACGAGTATTATCATCCATTTTAATATCTTTTCAGGGCACAGTAAATACTGGATTGCCGTGGTTATAGCCTCAACCTGTAGTTTAGGACTATGTATGCTAGCCGGCCTTATTTTAATATGCTGCAGGTGCGCTGGTATTCATTCCAGGACGTTGTTTGGAATTGCAGCCTTTATACTCGTTGTCGGAGGTAAGAAATTGGGGCGATTCTTGTCAATTAAATTATCTCCCTTGCTAGATAAAGAATGAGGGTAACCAAATAACCCAGTGGTTCTTCATCTGTATTCCTTTGTTTGTATCCTTGGTTCCAATGGGTGTGTTGCGATGATTATAACAATGATTTTTTTTTTTCTGTACGTTTAAAGTCTACATTTAATTCAAATCAAATTCTGTTCTTAATCACTAGTAACTACCATTATATCGATTTGTAAACCAGTTTAACTAGATTTACTTGAAATATTGTCTCGGGAAAAAAGGTGTTCAGTGCATGAAAATCATCCGAAAGTATTTGAGTACGAATGTTCTTAATTCTTTTCAAAGCCTTGTTCTTTTTCTATATATTTGAAAGTAACGCATTTTCTGATTGGCTAAACTATTTTGCTTAGCCAGTCAACTATTGGGTTACTTTGAGATTTAGAAAAAAAAAATCGTGAAAACAGGACTGAAAATATTATTCAGAATGGTTGGTCAAGACGGCCTCGTGAGCTTCACTCAGGGGTCAATAAAACTCTGATTATGCAGAGCCCCAGATAAGAGGGAGTGATGGTATTCTAAATCCTTTATTTCTCTTCCAAACCCAATGTTGTGGGTACTCAATAGAATCGTCTCGATGAGACGATTCTAATGAGTACCCACAACATAGGGTTTAGTGGAGAATAATTGATATTTTCAATCTTGAATAAATGAAAATCACCCGCTCTGTCTGATTATGTGATAAAGTCTCAGTTAAACTTATTTTCTTGTATGTATCTTTTCAGCTTGCGCCGTACTTGGAACTGCTGGTTATTCGACCTACCTAGTAGCCGACAAATTTGATTTCATCCAATCGATCAACGCAGCACGTTTCCCATGGTCCATTTTACTATTCGGTGTCGGAGGTCTATGCGCACTGTTCGCCTCTTTCATGTTAATACTGATCATTGCAAAGTGGGAACAGTACGGGCTATATCGCTCCAGCGAGGACGATTCTCTTCTCGAAGAAGACATGCCGATGTCAGATATGAACAAATCTCGTAAAGACCGTGGCGTCGATAATATGCACTATACCGATTACCCGCGGGAGCCCCCCTACGATGCCAAACGAGGATATCCGGATAGAAACGGTTATGGTGGTTCCCGGAAGTACGAATACCAGGAATATTCAAGCCGGGACCGGGGCTATGATAGGGACAGATACGATCGTGATAGGAGCTATGATAGATACGGCTATGAAGACCGTAGTTATGATAGATATTATTCAAAAGACAGGAGCTATGGCAGGGACTATGATCGGGGCTATGATATGTCGTATGATAGACGAGGACAGAGCTATGATAGGGAGTATGCCATGTCGAGAAAAGAAAATATGTATCGACCGTATGCTCAGAGATATTAAAGGCACACTTGTGGCCAAAATGTTAAAGTTCCACAGCCAGAGTGCAGAGAGATTTTAATTCAATACTATTTGAAGCTATGGATATTGTTAAAGTTCTAAGAATACGTTACAGTGGAATTTTTCAAATTCTCAATTGCTGACAGAAAAATGTATTGTAAAGTAAAACTATAACAAAAGTTGACAGAACTCTTGCTCTAGTTTTACAATATATTTTTCTGTCAGCAGTTGGGACTTTAACAGACTGTGCTGTAATGTATTGTAAAACTAGAACAAAAGTTGACAAAAGTCTTGCTCTAGTTTTACAATATATTTTTTCTGTCAGCAATTGGGACTTTAACAGACTGTGCTGTAATGTATTGTAAAACTAGAACAAAAGTTGACAAAACTCTAGCTCTAGCTTTACAATATATTTTTCTGTCAGAAGTTGGGACTTGAACAGACTGTACTGTAATGTATTGTACAACTAGAAATAAAATTGACAAAACTCTTGCTCTAGTTTTACAATATATTTTTCTGTCCGCAATTGAGACTTTAACAGACTGTACTGTGATGTATTTTAAAACTAGAACAAAAGTTGACAAAACTCTTGCTCTAGTTTTACAATATATTTTTCTGTCAGCAATTGGGACTTTAACAGACTGAGCTGTAAGATATCATTAGACTCATAATGATGTCCACTTCTCTAATAGGTATGAATTGAATTTATGGGCAACTCTACCTCCGAATTGCTTTATTTTGGGCTGGTAGGGGGTCTTTAACCCTTTCCCAAACAACACATTTTTGGACTAGACCAAATTGAAAGCATTTGCAGACGACAATTCAACTCTTGCTGAAATGATGATTTCTGTCTATGATAGGGTAGAAAACATTGTGGGAAAAGGAGAAAATGCTGGTTACCAGCATTTTCTCTTTTTTCCACAATGTTTTCAAAAGACCCGTAAAAACCAGGGATTGTTTGGGAAAGGGTTAAGCTAGGTAGATGGAAGAAATAGCAAGAGGATCTTTTATTGCACTGTAGAAACCATTTTGCTACCGTCAGCATCCTTTTACCATCACAACTGTTCAACTTTCAACATGTGTGTTCATTTAATTAATGGAAACAGACACAAGAATAGATGCAGAGCTTCAGACATAGGGAGTGATTTCGATTTCAAAATTGATAATATTAACTATTCTCCACTAAACCCTATGTTGTGGGTACTCATTAGAGTCGTCTCATCGAGACGATTCTAATGAGTACCCACAACATAGGGTTTGGAAGAGAAGTAATGGATTTAGAACACTCCCTCTTATCTGGAGCTCTGAGAGTGTATTAAGTCTCATAATTATGGGCGTCTTTGTTTTAAACGGAGATATTCTTTTGTATTTCGACCAAAATCTTTGAATTTTGATATTCGGATTTTGTTTTTTTTTTTCCCTCTTTAGCACGGCCCGCCCGGGTGGCTCAGTGGTGAACGTGTCGGAATCATGACCTGGTGGTTGCGAGTTCGATACCCGGTTGAGGCGAACTTTCTTTCCGGCGTATTTTCGCCTCTCACCAATGCTGAAGCATGTGAGAAAAGTAGTCGGTGGCTTTGGAAAGAAAGTAGTGTAAGTACCGGTGTGAGAAAGCCAGGAAACACATGTGCGTCACCGACCGCCATGATATGACCTTAGCTGTTAAAGTGGCGTTAAACCCCAACACAACCAACCAACCAACCTCTTTAGCACGCATGTATTTTGAAGTCCGCGAGACAAAAACCGCCTCGCACTTAATCTCCTTGAGGCATTTACGCCTCCTCGGTTTTGTGGAATGCACATACGTAAAGAACGTAACCTCTTTACATTTTGAAAAATTTCAAACTCAACAAAAATCAAGGTATTTGCGGGCGACAAATTTAATCTGACTCACGTGATGAATTATGTCTCTGAATTGCGTTAAAACATTGTGCAAAAAGGTGAAAAGACTTGTTACTTCCGTTTTCGTCTTTTCATACAATACCCCTTAGAAGCTATCACCTTTGAAGTTGTTAAAACAATGATAAATGTCTGAGAAATAACTACTCAGTTATTAACTGATCTCCTATACTTATCACGTTGAAATTGTTGCATCTTCGTACCTACTTTAGAGACTATATATTGAATTTATCATGTTTAAGTAAAACTCAAAGCTTATCTTACTGTTGTAAAGGAGAATAAACTAAGACAATTATCTCCCTTTAAGCTTAATTCAGCTAAATGAAAGAAACAAAACTTTGAAGTCGAGTAAAATCCCAAATTTTCCTATTTCAAAGGCAGTATTTGGGGAAATATACCTTCGTAGTGGACAGTGAAGAGTCAAGATCAGACTGCACAATTTGTGCCGTCTGATTTTGATCTACGCTGTCTGCAAAAGATTACTGAGTTCGGCTGAGCAACCTAAGAGTTTTTTTTATAAAAACCAAAAGTGGAGATTTTACGCTAAAACAACTTAGCCAGAAAAAAAAAAAGTTTTTGAGTGCAACTTTTCATTTTTTTTTTATCGTTTTTGTTACTTTGAATTCCAAAACTATAAAGGTGGAACGTTATACAATGTAACTTTGCAAATTACTGTTTTTACGTGGTATAAGTTACGACTATGCGTGCATTTTTGGTGCGTCATGACGTGTTGAATGTTACTATCATTGGAAATCTGAGGAACTCTGAGTGTGATACGATAAAACTAAAAGTGGCTCGTGATTGTGAAAGCTATATTCGGTGCATTATGTTTAACTGTTTATCAGGGCCCGTATTCACCAACCATTCTTAAGAACATTCTTTGTCTTATTCTCCAGAATTTTCTACATCTGTTAGTAACACAACTTCTGATTGGTTAAACCATTCGGTTTAGCCAATCAGAAGTTGTGTTACTTACAGATGTAGAAAATCTTGGAGAATAAGACTAAGAATATTCTCAAGAATGGTTGGTGAATACGGGCCCTGGTCAGACAACAAACTTTCTGGATTGTCTAAGATGAAAGCCTTTTCGGACTACAAGAAAAAGATGGCTTAACCCTTGACCACACAATCCAGGGTAACAAAAACCCTGATGGGGGAAGTCTTTTGAAAACACTGTGGTAAAAAGGAAAAAAATGCTGGCAACCAGTATTTTCTTCTTTTCCCACAAGGTTTTGTACCTTATCCAAAGCATATTTCAGTTTTTGTGCCAGATTGATTTTGCCTTCTGGAAATGCTTTCTAACCAGCATTTTCTCATTTTCCAACAGTGTTTTCTACCATGTCATTGAAAAGTCAACTGTTGAATCACATTTGAAGTTATTTTCTGCACATGCTTTCGATTGAACAAGTGTAAACTTTTTCCGTGTAGTAAAGACATGACAATTATTCCTTTTGATAAATAGGTTTAATGATTTATCATATAAAGTCGCAGTTTTAAAGTACACAATTGTAAAAACATTTTTTCACTGGGAGAAAACAGCATTTTAAATTCGATATTTTGCAACTGATATTTTCTTACGTATTAAAATAAACCTTATTTTCCTTTTAATTGATTTAAACTACTACAATTAAAAAAATAATAAACTGAATGAACTATGAATGTACACGCATATACTACCACAGCCTTTAAAGCTCGTTTGGTTTATCATGAAATACCGAAATTTTCATTGCTCGATCATCGGATACCGTTACTTAAAATAGCACATCTGCGTATCGTCCTTATCTACGATAAACAGGCGATGCGCTAGTGTTCTATTTTTAGTAACGGTGTCTGATGAAATTTGAGTGTTTCGTGATGCACCAATGGAATTTAAGCTGCTAATGGTACTATAAGGTAGAAGGTATACACACGTGCTCGTAGATTAGTTTTTTTTTCAGCGTTTTATTCTCCAACGATTCTTAATCAGTTTCTCCTTCTAAATTCATAGACTAAAAATTTGATTGGCCGAGACGTTCCGTCTAGGCCAATCAAATTTCTAGTCTATGAATTAAGAATAGGATCGTCTTCCGTAATTGTTGTCGAAAGAAGCCCTTATTCTTCTATTTTAAACTCGACTGGTTTTCGAACAACACGTCGATGTATTGTTAGAGCCCAATTGTGGTCGTTTATGTCGTGCTGCTAAATTATTTTTTAATATCTAAATTACTTTTAATATCGTTACTTCAGACCTACACTAGCTGGCTGTTAACTATTCAAAAGGGAACTTATGTAACAAATGCAAGTAACCATCCAAATATTTTTTGCACTATTATGAGCACTTCTTTTTTTGAAGAAGAATTTTAATTGAAAATTAATCTTTTTTTTTTTTTCTTGAAAGCAATTGCAGTCGAGCGTTAGCACTTGCGTGGGGTGCTCTTGGTTTTAGCAACATTCCAAGTGATGTTTTATGATGTTATATAGTTATTTCTTTTTTTACGTCAAACATATGTCAATTAACTACAGAGAATGTATATTTGTATAGCAACGTATGATATTCTTGAATTTGTATGATAGTATTTTTTTTACTATACATGAATTAAATTCTTGAAAAAAACTTTACCATTGCGTTGTTTTTCGTCTGCATATAGACTGTCCGAAACTAATTTACTATTTATCTTTGCCTATAAATATCTTCACTGCGCTGTATTCACTGCTAAGTACCGGAAACGCTGTCGGTAGCGTACCGGGCTTGGCACCAGGTGGTCGTTCGTTCGTTCGAACCCCAGCCCATAAATTTCTTTCCAAGACTTGATAATAGTCATTGCAGAAGGATTCAGTTCTTTTGCACTAATGATGTTGTTTCAGTGATGCCAATGTGGTAATGTCCGAGCCCCTGCAAGTCATTCGATAGCATACAGGACGCCAGTTCTACTATGATTTATAGCTCTGCCAATTTCTTTCCGAGGACTAATGATAGTGCGACAGGATTCATTCCTCTCTCTCAACACATTGTTTCAACGATGGTTGTGATTGTGGGAAGCAGACATTGGTTTGGAAAGAATATTATGCGGAGTACTGGTGACAAACTCTGGGAAAGCACGGATATGTGTGCCGTCCGCAGCCGTATAACTAATGTTAAAAACAACACAAAACTCGATCACTCAATCAATGTAAAAACCTTCCAGTATAGCTTCTGAAAACTATTGTGAAATGGTTCGTTCCTGGCCACGTTCTGTGCAGTCTGATCTCAATCTATTCTGGTCGCCACAGATCAGCGAGTCGCTCTTAGTAGCCTAAGGGTGAACACTTTACCAAACGACAAAAAAGTAGACAGGTCCAAATTGAAAAAAATTGCAGAGGACAAATTAAATGTAACTGAAATAATGTTTTTTTTTTTCTTGTTTCGGATGGGGAAGAAAACATTGTGGGAAAAGGAGAAAATACTGGTTACCAGCATTTTCTCCTTTTTTAACCCATTACCAAACGACAATATTTTAGACTGGTCCATATTGAAAGCATTTTGCAGACGACAAAATTAAAGTGACTTAAAATTTGAAACTTGTTTTGTGAAGGGAAGAAAACATTGTGGGAAAAGGAGAAAATGCTGGTTACCAGCATTTTCTCCTTTTCCCACAATGTTTTCTAAAGGCTTCTTTCTCAGGGTTGTCAAAAGTAGGGATTGTGTGGTAATGGGTTAAAGGGCTTCTTATACAGGAGTGTTAAAAGTCGTGACTGTGAGGTAAATGGTTAAACAAAATGGCTGCGAGTCATTTAAGATACATGAACAACAAAACATTTGAAAACGCAGGAGACAGTAAAATATTGTCGGTTTACTTCAAAAACCTCGTAACTACGGCTTGTTTCAAGCTGTAGTTACGAGGTTTTTGAAGTAAACCGACGATATGTGTGATTGTGTAAAATGTCGACACCAGCTGATGGATGATGTTTCGTTTAAAAAATTTGCAGCGCAGTCGTTTAACCCTTTACCACACAAAACTCGACTTTTAAAATCCGTGTGAAAGAATCCTCTTAAAAACTTTGTGGGAAAAGGAGGAAATGCTGGCAACCAGCATTTTCTCCTTTTCCCACAATGTTTTCATCCCTTCCTAAAACAAAAAATTCAGTTCTTTAGTCGCATTTATCATGTTGACTGCAAAGGCTTTCAATTTGGACTAGTCTAAAATTTTGTCGTTTGGTATAAAGAGTTAAATCCTTCGTTCGTTTTTATCAACATTAAACAATTCTTTAATACTTTTGCTGACGATCTGGACTACAATAGCTTTTACGGACGTAGAGGATCAAGATCAGACAGCACAAAGTGTGCAGTCTGATCTTTGATCTTTAACCGTCCGCTACCTGATACTAAACCGAGGCTGGTGGGGCATTCATTGGCGTGCAAGACTTTAGACCAGGGCCCATATTCACCAACCATTCTTGAGAATATTCTTAGTCTTAATCTCCAAGCTTTTCTAACTTTGTGGGTACCATGACTTCTGATTGGCTTAGCCATTCCGTTTAGCCAAAAAGTATTGTGTTACTTTTAAATATCGAAAATTCTGGAGAATAAGACAAAGAGCGTTCTTAAGAATGGTTTGTGAATACGAGCCCAGGGAATAGCTTGTTCGAATCTTCACAACGGCGAGTTTTCTTTTCGATAAATTAATTGAATGATGGTTAACGCCATTTCAATAACATTTTTGTTATATGGCTTTCAACACGCGAAAGGTGCATTCGGACATTTGCGTAAAGTGTCGTCCCGGATTAGCCTGCGCCGTCCGCGCAGGCTAATCCGAGACGGCACTGTACGACTACATTAGATTTTGTGCTTTAGTAGACTTTTGCGAAACAGAAAATTACATAAAAACGGAAAGTGCCGTCGCGGATTAGCCTGTGCGGACTGCGCAGGCTAATCCGGGACGACACTTTACGCAAATGTCCGAATGCCCCTTTTCGGGTGTTGCACTCCATATTGAAGCGGTCAGTGCACCTTACCATGCTTTCCCCAAGTTTCTTTTACCACTCGTTGGCACAATATTCCTGGCAGCTTACCCAACATAACCATCGTCGGAATAATGATAAGAGGACATATAAAGGATATTTGTTTTTTTCGTCAGTTAAAGATCGAAATTTATTTCATCGAATGGCGCAGCCACGAGTGTGAATATGTCAGATGGTGTTCACGTGATGAAATAAATTTCGATCTTTCACGGAAAAAAAAATATTCTATTTATTTCATGCTTTTAACCCTTTCTGGGAGGAATTTTATCAAAATCCAGTACAGTTCTTTTTAATTATTCCCTGTGGCGTACCCCTCTCCGCATAGCAACGCATTACAATATTACGTCAAGTACGAGAAATGTAAGGTAAATGACGTCATATTTCCATCTGGTTGTGAGTCAAGCGCATTTTACCTAGGTAACTAGAATATTAAAATAGGTATTTTTACCGGTCGTAACCATAAAATAAAGAAAATTATTTCACCGATATTTCTCGATAACATGCCGGAAAGCCGGAAAGCATGGAATAAAGCGGAATTAATCCCATGGGAATGACTATCATCAACCCTTTGAAGTAAATTGGGCCGAGCTTTTGGTTCGAACCAGCGAGGGTTTGAAACGCTGCCGACTGCATTTTCGAGGCTTGGCAACTGGTATAGAATATACATTTACACATAAAGTAGAGCATAAAACATAAAACAGAACGTTTTGATTGTCATAGTAATAACAAAATATCAAAAGGTGTCCAAATTATACCGTTTACAACCAGTTTACGACCTTAAAATGACGGTCTTTATTTTCAACCCCTAGACTAATAAGTGCGACTCGCCCACCTTTTTGCGGACAGTGTAGATCAAGATCAGACTGCACAGAACGTGCAGTCTGATCTTGGATCTGCGCTGTCCGATAAAGAGACAATTTTCACCAAAAGAATAATTTTGAAGAAGCAATATCTATGCTTTTAAACTATTGGCTTTGAAAGTTTCATTTAAACCTTAACCAAATAATCCCTGTTTTTTTAAGACCCTGAGATGGCAGCCTTTTGGAAAACATTATTGGAAAAGGAGAAAATGCTGGTGACCAGCATTTTCTCCTTTTCCCAAAATGTTTTCTACCCTTCTGGAAACAAATTTCAATTTTTGAGTTATGTTTTTGTTTCTCTCGTCTGCAAGTGGTTTCAATTTGGACCAGGCTAAGATTTTGTCGGAAAGGGTTAAGGTATTGAGCAGGGTATGGGTTAAATTAAAAAATAAGGTTACTTCGAGTTTCGTTTGTAACATAACTACATGTATTACGGTAGAAAGACAAGAAAAAGCTCTAGCCACAGTATTTAGCCCTTGACATTGTAGAGAACGTGTATTTTGAGTTATTCGTTTGTCGTAGCTAAATGCGCTGGCTTTTGACCTACTTTTCTGGTACTGATAACAAATGAATAAATAGAACTTTTTGATTGGTTAAAAGTGTAGACGTGTTTATTTTAAGACTCCGTGTTTATTTGCTGTCAAGTTCACGCTTTTTCTTTAAAAGATGTTTCTTTGTCTAATTTCCGAAAAGTTTTCTATATTTTAAAGTAAATCACACAATTTCTAATTGGATTATCAAAAGTGGTTCGGCGTTTAAGAAGTTGTGTTACTTTCTAAATTTATGCATAGAATAAGACTATAAATGACAATAAAATGATTTATGAATATGGACACTAGATTTAGACTACCAACTGATAGTGTCGTATTTGTGTATTGTAGCAACTCAATCGTAAATAGCAAAGAAAAATGATAATACACGGGTGAATAGATATGACTCTTCCTCGGGGCGTCACCCTACATGACCCATCCAGTACCTGACTAATCCTTGGTCAGGTTATTTACTTTAACTTATTGTAAATACACCCAGTTTTTACCCTATCTTCGATAGATTTGATTTTATTCTACATTAAGAAATAATGGATCATTTCTACTTAAAGTCCATATAACGCCAAAAGTAAACAATGCGGGGGTTTAAATGTATATACATTTAAGTCATATCACTTAAAAGTCTGACAATCTGATTTTGTGCGGTCGGTCCAAGATCGAGTCGCATCGGTAAACAACGACGTTTTCGTAAAGGCTGTTCGACCAATTTCGGCAGCTTCCGTTTTTTCATATGAGAGTAAGGGGCCGTAGACTCACTAACTCATCAGTAAATATCGTGTAACATCGACTTTTTTGTAATGGCAATTCGACCAATTTCGGCAGCTTCCGTTTTTTCATATGAGAGTTAGGGGCTGTAGACTCACTAACTCATCAGTAAATATCGTGTAACATCGACTTTTTTGTAAAGGCTATTCGACCAATTTCGGCAGCTCCCGTCTTTTCATACATAGAATAAGGGGCCTTAGACTCAAAAAATTATCGGTAAATATCGTCTTACATCGATGTTTGTCGACCAATTTCGACAGTTTCTGTCTTTTAATATGAGGGTTCGGGGCCGAAGACCTTATTGTGAGGAAAACATTTTTTTTTTTTACAGATTTAAAGATGATTTAGCAAGATTCGTTTGGAATACCTTTTCAAACTCACAATTTGAAACTAGCTGGTCTGCTGGTACTAGTACTTTATAAACTGCGCTACAAGAGTCTGTCGGTCGGTCAGCCGGTAAGCAGGCAGTCGTTTGATATGTCAGTCTGCAGTCAATCAGTCCGTCAGCTAGCCTGCCAGCCAGACTGTAAGTTTCTTTTCTAAACTTTCATGGGCTGACATCTTAAGTAGTTGGGACTTATTGTACCTAAAGAATTAATCAAAGTTTCGGGATGCAAGTCGATGGCTCAAACTTACAACTCTGTGGTCATAAATGAAGTACCCAAGGGCACATAACTTGGAGAACAGTCAATCCGTTAAAATTGAATCTACACAACAACGAGGGATAAATGGAAAAGGAAGAATATTTCATTTGCTCATACTTTCAAAAGTTACATATTTTAACCCTTCGGTGGCTAAGCTCGACTCACTGACCTTTTGCGGACAGAGTAGATCCAAGATCAGACTGCACAGAACGTGCAGTCTAATCTTGGATCTACACTGTCCGACAAGGAGATATTTTGTCCCAAAAAACATTACCTTAGAAAATTTGAGTTTTTACTAACTTCTTGAAAGTCTGATTTCTTTTACATAATGATAAGGGTGAACACGACCGTCCTTTTTATACACCACACTGTCTGCTATTTCACAAGTTCATGTTTTGTAATACAAAATGTGTATTTTTGAATGTCAGAACGGGCGGATATGATCTATTTATGATGAATAGATAACGGATATGTTGAAATTCAAAATTTTACGATAAATGACACAGAATTAATGTGACCATAAAAGGATAGATCTATAGGATTTGATATCTGAGCTGGTATTTGAGATATATAAGATCTGACTCAAGTGGGCTTTTGAGATAAGATTTTATTAAACGAGTCAAGGGAAATGTTATTAAGCTCGCCAAAAGCTCGCTTAATAACATTTCCCTAACCTCGTTTGATAAAATCTTATCTCAAAAGCCAACTCATGTCAGATCCTATATATCTCAAATGCCCACAAATGTCAGAATCTTTTAACGAAAATACTGTACCGGATAGTGTAAATCAAAGATCGGGCTGCACGGACGTAATACGTACAGGCTGACATTAGTCGATATTTTTTGCTAATTATATTTTTTCTGTGTGTAGAAAGACTGATCGTACTCCTATAATATGGCTTGCAACACGCGAAAAGGGTCATTCGGACATTTGCGTAAAGTGTCGTCTCGGATCAGCGTTTGCAGTCCGCACAAGCTAATTCGAAACGAAACTTTCCGATTTTATGTGATTTTCTGTTTTACGCAAGTCTACTGTAGCACAAAATCTAATGTAGTCGTAAAGTGCCGTCTCGGATTAGCCTGCGCGGACTGCGCAGGCTAATCCGGGACGACACTTTACGCAAATGTCCGAATGCACCTTTTCGCGTGATGCACTCCATATATCTAAGTATAAGTGTTAAGATCGTGGAGTTGGAATCAATATAAGATCTTGCTCCGCATTCTTTCTATCAAAGTCACTCGCCAATGAGTGCCAAACGCTTTATAGGTTGTCGGTCTATCTCTCCAACTCTCTGTTGCCTAGGCGACCAGTTTCTGTAAAAGCAGCAAATAAGGCAACAAGAGCACAAAATGAGGAAAGGCATTGTCAAAACACACAGCAGAATTCCCCGAAAGGCCCTGGTTCTCTCGTCGTCTGTCTCCTAAAATTAAAGATAGATAAGAGTGAAATATGAATATATTATTTAAGAGACAAATATTAAGAAAAACATCATTGGATAAAATTACTAACGATTTGCATATTAAGATTATTGCCAATGATTTACTGTTGGTAATTCGTTTACGTTTGTTCTTATATGACGAGGTACATTATTTGTTCTTGCCGAGTCTGTCTGTCTGTCTGTCTGTCTGTCCCTTTGTCCCTCCGTCGCTCCGTTTTTCTATCCGTATTGCTTGTTAGAGCAACAACAAAAAAATCATAAACAAGGCATACTGTTTGCATGTCAATGAATAACGCCATGGGATATAACTATCAAGATATTAACAATTCAATACTTGGACGGGTTATCTCCCTTGTTAATTAATATTTGTGTGTTCGCGCTGAATGTTGCAAAGTTTTCATGCTTTCTGCTGTTTACTGCAGGTTTTAAAAGAAGCTTTCACTTAGCTCCCCATTTTTGTTAGAGTTTTATTTATTGACTCTTTACTAAACAACAAAATTTTAGATTGGTCCAAATCGAAAGCATTTGCAGACGACAAAATAAAAGTGACTGAAATTTTGAAATTTGTTCTGTGAAGGGTAGAAAGCATTGTGGGAAAAGGAGAAAATGCTGGTTACCAGCATTTTCTCATTTTCTTATAATGTTTTCTAAAGGCTTCTTTCTCAGGTTCGTCAAAAGTAGGGATTGTGTGGTAATGGGTTAATACATATACCTTAAGTTTCAATTTTTGGATGATTAAATTTTGTGGTTTACTTCTCCATTACCCGCTTCCTGCTAAATACATATAACTAAAATGAAATTTTCACTTAGATGGTAAAACCCCAAATATTGCTAGTCCAACGTTATATTTTTGGGAATAAAATCTCATTATCGGACAATGTAGATCCAAGATCAGACTGCACGTTCTGTGCAGTCTGATCTTGATCTGCACTGTCTGCAAAAGGTCAGCGAGTCGCGCTTAGCACCCGAAAGTTTAAACAATATTTCGCCGAGACCGGTATCACAGTCGGTAGCGTATAAAACTTGTAACCAGAGGGTCCCGAGTTCGAATCGCCGGTTCGCCCGATTTCTTTCCGAGGACTGATGATAGTCATTGCATCAAGATTCATTCTTCTCTAACCGCTCATTCTTGTTTCGATAATGTGTATGGTGGAAAAGGAGCCAGCGGCTTTGAGAGAATATCGTGAGGAGTGCTGGTAAAAGAAAATCCAGGAAAGCATGAACAGATGCGATGGACCGCAGTAGGCAGTAGATCCGTTATACTTCTAGTGCATTACGACATAATTTTTTTTTGATATATCAAAATTTGATAAATACGGACTTACACAGTGATACTTTTGCACATTTGAACTGGTCAGAAATTTCTTTGATATCTACCTTGAAATTATTTGTTGATACGTTTTTAATTCCCAGAAAAGGGAGGTAATTATTATCTCCCTTTGTAATGAGAATATAGTGGTTTTAGATTTATAAATGATCATTCTAAGACGGACAAAAAGGAAAAAGTGGCTCGGTTAAAGAAGTACAATAATACTTATTTTTAATCATAGCAAATTTTGTAGGATAATAATTTTCATAGTGGAAATAGCTGCTTTCTATTACGGGTCCATTAAAAACAAAAGGTTCCAGAGTGAAAGCACAAACGGTTTAGTTACCAATATGTCCAATTCGTCCTCTTCGTTCTTATCAGCTGCATTTCCTGAAGAACAAAAAGTGTACAAACTGTGGGCAGAGCTCAAGATAAAGAGGGAGTGATGGTATTCTAAATCAACTATTTCTCTTCCAAACACTATGTTGTGGGTACTCATTACAATCGTCTCGATGAGACGATTCTAATGTGTACCCACAACATAGGGTTTGGCAGAGAACAATTGATATTTTCAATTTTGAAATCAAAATCACTCTCTATCTGGAGCTCTTTGTAGGGTATTTTGATTTTTCAATCATGCAGTAATTCGATGATCGATGTTTCTGAGTGACTGATTTTGGTTTCCATTTTAAATTTGATTCGAAACATCAAGAGGGAACACACTTTTTCTATGGTGATTATACTGATGCTGCTGCTGCTGATGATGATGATGATGATGGTTATGAAAGAGTTAAATCTGTCTCATCCCTTTACCAACAATCCCGTGTTTAACCGCCAACAGGGTGACGTTTTTAACTCCGTTTTCAATATTATTTGAGTTATATTGCGACAGCTAATGGCGCTGCTCTCCTCGAGTGTGTTTCACCAGTACTTTGCACAGTATTCTTCCCATGCGGCTTGCTGCTTTCCCACATAACCATGGTTTAAACAGTAATCAGTGATAAGATTGGAATGTATTCTTATGCAATGTTGATCATCAATCTTTTTAACAGCAGATTGTTCGTCATTAGTATTAACTCATTACCAGACGACAATATCTTCGACTGGTCCAGATTGAAAGCATTTGCAGACGACAACATAAAAGTGACTGAAAATTTGAAATTTGTTTTGGGAAGGATAGAAAACATTGTGGGAAAAGGAGAAAATGCTGGTTACCAGCATTTTCTCCTTTTCCCAAATGTTTTCTAAAGGCTTCTTTATCAGGGGCGTCAAAAGTAGGGATTGTGTGGTAATGGGTTAATAGTTGTTCGCGATTCAATACAGCCGTGAACAAGTTTCCAAGTCGCCTGCCCCCTGACCGTACAACGAATTTATAATACTTTCAAAGCGCGTTAAGCGGCGAAATTTTCCTGTTTGCTGACGAGTATGCTGACGAAATAGAAATTCCCTTCTGAGTGCCCCAATTCAATGAAAACTGACGTCACTGGAAACTGATTTCACTAAAACGTGCAGTTTGGTGTATAAATCTGCAGTCTGGTGATCGATCGATGCCGCCACTTTAGATGTTGTGTTGCAAGTGTAGTGATGTTTATGGGGCACTCAAAGGGGAAACTGGCTTTACGTGGTTTTTGCAAGGGTACATGATTTATAATTTATGTTCCCGGCATGTTAACCAATCAGATCACTAGAAATTTCTTTGCAGTATAATAATACTACTTGTTAAAAAAATCAAAAGAAAATTAATAAAAATAGAGTCTTACCAGTCGTTCTTCCAATTAGTGACACCACCAAATACACGCTGAAGGATATCGTCATCGTCATCAGCTCCATAACGTCGTTCGGAACAAAAAGCTACATGTAAAATCTTTTAAGGTCTTTTTTCGAATTTTAGAGCATTGGGCTTACAACGAGAGTAGATTGCTTGACGAAACTTTCTTGAAACGGTTATTTTACAATAAAATGGCCTGTTTCACAATGGCAGTTAATTAATCCTTTCCCACACAATGACGAATTTTAATACCCCTGTGAATTAAGCCTTTTGAAAAACATTGTGAGAAAAAGGAGAAAATGCTGCTAACAAGCATTTTCTCCTTTTCCCACAATGTTTTTTACCCTATGAAAGAAAAGTTTCACCTTGTGAGTCACACTGAAATTGTCGTCTGCAAATACATGTACTTTCATTTTAGACAAGTCTGAAATTTTGTCGTCTGGTATAGGCTTAAGTTGAAAGATAAAAAAAAATCTGAACAAACAAAAATGACAAAAGTAACAAAAAAATGTTTCGTTTAGTTAAGTTAATTAGGTCCTCAATATTTCATAACCGATCTTGGAATCCAACTCAAAATAGTTTACCATCTTTTTTAACTATAGATGATTTCACACAAAGATATAATGCTACAAGTTGATATGAACGGCGCTCTGACATATGGGGGGTTCGATGGATCTCCAATTTTAAGTAAACCCAGCAAGTCATCACATAATTATGGATCCATAAAAATCTATTCTTTTTAAACAACTAAATAATCTCCAGGTAGAATGGTCCTTTGGCATGCAGAAAATTTACAAAAAGCAAAAAGTTTCGACCCATGTCAGCCTGCGCGGACAGCGCAGGCTGACATGGGTCGAAACTTTTTGCAGATGCTTTAAGCCCCCTTCTTAACGGAGCTTCACTCAAATGAATTCCAGCAAGCACAAAGCACATGTAAACACCACCACCATTTCGTGGGGAGGGGGAAATATTTGCTTCGAAACTTATTAAACAATAAAATGAAGTTTCCACAAATAAATTGCTTGAACAGTCATTGTTGATTACTTTAAAAAAAAAAGGCAAAGTTAAATATCAACGGTATAAAACACACAGTGAAGTTAACAAACTGCTCCAAACGTAAACAAAAACTGTAATTATTTATAATCTGGAAATAAACTTGGCATGTTGGAAATTAGAATCGGTCGTCGGTTGCTACGTGTTAATTTTAAGCATGAATAGCTATGCACTTATTGTATCATAATACAGAATAAATAATAAATAACCTCAGTTTTTAAAGGCCACTCAGCAGCCAAATGTAAACGATACAAACATGTTACAATACATTAAATAGAGGATAACCAACCGGTTTTCAGTGATATTCAAAATCTGTTCGCGCAGGCTGACCTCTGTCGATACTTTTTCAGATGCATTAAGCCCCCTTTTCACATAGCATGGTTCATATTTATCTCGAAGTATTTCAATTGCACAGTTCGATGCCGCTTGTTAACACCATCCTTGATAATGACGCTTTGTTTACCTTCTATGCGAGTGCTTCTACTCTGCTCTTCTATTTCTGGCGCGTTTTTTTTTACAGCGGAATCTCCGTAAACTCCGTAAATAGATGCCCTTTTATTTTGCGTGAACGATTTTTTTCATTTTTTCTTTGAATTACACCCTCTTTTAGAAAAATGGTAAACAAGGTTAAAGCCAAATGCAGAGGGCATGGGTTTTTAACCCTTTACCTCATAAGGCATTTCTATGGTATCTCTAATTGACCCTAAATAAAAGCAAGGATGAAGCTGTTTCTTATGTGTATATGACACCTTTTGATAGCACAGAAAACATTGTGGCAAAAGGTGAAATTGCTCGTCACGAGCAATTTCACCTGTTGCCACAATGTTTTCCAAAGGCTCCTACAAGAAATGTGTAGAAATGAGTATCTAGGGAGTAAAGGGTTAAAAAGCATTAGTGCTATATTATAATAAAATCATCGATTTCCCTTTTAAGTGCGACTTTTTTCATGAATTTATAATAAATTCGTGTCATTAATATGGTTCAACTTACGTAAGACATATGAAATTATTTAAAGGAATTTAAATAGACACTTTTGCGTAATGTCCTGTTATCACCTATTCTTTCAGGCCCGCTTTTTACATTTGTTGGCGCAAAGTATAGCCCGGGGGTCGCTATAAAATTGAAAGTATTCCATGCTGGGTCTTGTCTTGATGCAAGGGTGCAACCACACAACCTATTGAAAACTATTAAAATCCTTTTCCAAATGCCAAAAAATGAAGACTTGAGTATAGAATTTGACATGAGGAGGCATTTGAGATAAAAGATGACAACACGAGTCTAGAATACTCTTGTAACCGAGACTGTGGCAAGCTTTATATCTTTTTTTATAGGCTAGTTCAATAGTCTTATCTTAAAAGCCAACAAAAATAACTTTTTTTTTTAATAACATAATGATATCTCACGATCTATGGGTCGGAATATGCAAAACAATACATGTACACATGAGTATTCCCATGAGTAAGTAACGCGACTCACTCTTTAGACAGAAGTATCAAAATGATGTCACTTATGACATCAAAAAAGCTTTCCAAAAGTGCGCAAGATAAGCAAATTCGTAATGGCTGAATCACACTAAAAGTTTATATAATAAAATCACTGAACAACCCATTGATTAGGAATTTTGGATTCCATTGTTAACACTTAGGGTGCTAAGCGCAACTTACTGACCTTTTGCGGACAGTGTAGATCAAGATCAGACTGCACGAACGTGCAGTCTGATCTTGATCTGCACTGTCCGATAACGGCACAGTCTTCTCCAAGAAATGAATTTGAAATAGCATCATTCGGAGTTTCACTGTGGGCTTGAAGCAGAATAAGGATAATTCTAATTGGTAAAGCTTGAACAAGGACATTGTTTTTGAAAAGAACAAACTCGAATTAGACTGCACATCCGTGTAATCCGAGCTCTAGTTGCTCTTTTTATAAAAGGACATCTGATGCCTCAATAGGGAAGAAAGGAGTTACAAGAAAACGATCGGTACACTCTCTATATGTGTCCCTATTTAATGATAATGTAATCGAGAGTCGAAACACAAGACACGGTGTACCATGAATACCTTCCACCAAAAAGTTTCATTTCAACACAATCGTTGCCAGCTTTAGGTTCATTATTTGCCCATTTTTGTATCAGAGCATTAGAATATGCATCTAGTGGTCCTATGTAAAGTCGAGATGAACCCTTGACCGTCATGACATATTCCGCAAACTGAAGGTCAAAACTAGACGATATTGTCAAAAGCGTGCCTTCAAATATACCAGATATACTTTCAGCTGCTGTTAGAATGGAACTATAGTATTTATAACAAACACCATAGGTTAGGTCAAGCTCATAAAGCGTATCAGAACAATCAACTGTGGTGGTACAAAAAGCCGACTGTACCCATGTCCCATCAGAATCACATGTTAGATTTTGAATCCCCGCGGGTGAGAATCCGGAATTGCATCGGAACTGAAACTGCTGACCGGCAAAGTAATGTGTTTCGTTTAAGTATCCGAAGATGGTTGCAGAGCTTACGGTTGGAACTCCACATTGTTTTTGGCAAATAGAAGACGCCGACCATTCGCCGATCATAGTGATGTTGTTCGGGAGGCAGGTTATGATTACTGGTCCTTGGGAAGCGGTACCATTCACACAGCTGTATGTTATGCTTGTATACACTTGTGCAGTCACTTGAGTGCTCAATGGTTGTGCATCAAGAATGGCTGGTACATTTACACACCTCCCAAAACATGAGAAATTGGTCGCTGACCAAAATCCATTAGACTCACACTGTATTATATTGCTAACACCACCAAGCTCTTCGAATCCATTGCCACAAACATAAACAGCTTTTGCTCCAATACGGTTTGTATTTGTCAGCAAATTTGCATTAACAAGCGCAGGTGGAATTTCACACTCTTGTCTGGTACAGTTTACAATCCCATAGGATTTGCTGTTGCACACTTCACCATAGTTACAGTTACTTGACGGGCATCTATCAACACCGGTATTGTTCAAGAACGGTAAGGACTCGTAGGGTCCTCCCAGTTTCACCCATTTAACACACCCTTTTCCGGTTGTAGTACCAAAGTCTATCACCTGGTTTGTCCTTGTATTTCCAACTAACTGACATGCATGACCGAATCGAAAGTAATTAAATGACACACATTTCGGACGTCGAATACATTTTTCAATGCACTCTGACATAGATATCCCATAAAAGCTGGTGAAAACGAAATCACTTCCACAGTTTGAAGACCATTCTAACGATATGAAACCAGTGCTACCAACCAAACATTGAAATACTGCCAACAAATAAAGAAGATCTTTGTAGAAGTTATCCATTTTTCAACAAAAATTATAACATGTATTTACACTATGTCTGAAGACGTAAACCAATAAGATTTGTTGAAAGAGTTCTATAGTGTAACTGCAGAAATCGTCATTCTTTTTCTGAAATAATCCATTTCTACGGACAGATTCACCACAAGAATTCAGTCTGAATCTGTGCAATCAGTTATGTCACTTTTTGTTTTAGGCGGAGCAATGGCACCTTTGTTAAGATAAGTGAACTAAATTTTAAACACTTAAATTTTACTTATTTTCTAAATACAATGACTGAACGCGTGCTAAGTATTTTATGTATAGGCTCTAGGAAAATATTCGTTTGTACTGTTTGTTTGGTTGGCTTAGTTGTGTTTGCTAGGCACTTCCGTATCTCTACAATATGGAAATCCATTAGTCTGGAACTAGAAAATAACGAAATTAAGTGCTGTTTGGTAAATTCTACGTGGTAAAAGAGAATAACTTTTATTATGGCTTTAAGCAAAATAGTGTGTACATTTCGGTCACGCTACCCCGTTCATAATGGACAATGCTCTCACAAACTGATATAATTTATGGTCATCCTCAAATCATTTTGTAAACAATATTGGTTAAGCAGGTATTGTTGTTGCTAAAGTTTGTGCTCTATTAGAAACAATACTGGAATTAAATACTGATACAAATACTCGACCACGTCAAAACTTTTACAACGACACCTTTGACCTCTGTTTAAAGGGGTATCAACCCGGATTTTTATTATGTAATTATAATGTTTTGGGTGTTTTCTACAATGTAACTCACAGATGCAACTCGACGGAAATTCTTTCTGTGTCAGTCTAGTACCATGTGTAGAGCATTTAGATGATCGTGTACAGGGACTATTTTTGTGTTTTAACGTTCAGGATTTTAGCCAAATTCCTACTCACCTCCGGGCTTGCATGACGAAACACAAAAATCCATCTAAAAGTATTCGTAGGTACTTCGATTGTTATCTACCTTTTTTCCAAAAATCATTTAGGTTAAAACGGAAAAAAAACATTGGCCATAGCGGTGACAATGAATAAGAATTACTGACTAACTTTTTAGTATTTAAGAATAGTTTCGTTTGCGCTGAAACAAACAAAAATGTCATGACATTGACAGTTGCAGTGAATAACAATTACTGACTACCTTTTTAGTGTTTAAGAATAGTTTTTTTAGGCCACAAAGTTTTTTTTTTTTTTTTTTTTTTTTTTTTAATAAGAGGTTCGAGAATAGCAACCGTCAATTTTAGATGCATACCAATCTATGCATATACTTATTGTTGTCTACATTACATTCAACCGCTACTCATAAATATTGTACATACTTTTGTGTGTAAAGAAGTGCGCATCGCATTCGACCCTTGGAGCCGTGTACATCTATGATGCAGAGGGTTCGAGAAGACCAGAGTCCGTATTCACCAACCATTCTTAAGAACATTCTTTGTCTAAATCTTCAAGATTTTCTGACTGTGAAAGTAACAGGACTTCTGATTGGCTAAACCAATTGGTTTAGCCAACAAGAAGTTCTGTTACTTTCACATTGACAAAATTCTGAAGAATAAGCCTAAGAATGTTCTTAAGAACGGTTGGTGAATACCGGCCCTGGTTTGCTTCGAACTTCTAAGATAAACCAAGGGAAATGAAAAAGTATTCGACGACGGAAACTTTCAACATAATCAGCATTGTACATGATCGACCACATGATTCCAGTTTATTTATTCAAATACCACGATTCTGACTTCCAATTGAATTGACAGTTATTGTACTTATTGTACATAAGTCAAACAACCTTATTCACCTTAATAGATTTTTAGCTATAAATTACATTTCCATTCACTGCAATGGAAATGGTTGTGATAGAATTCACGGAAGTTTTTCCAAAATACAATCGATTGCTATCGATTGTTTTAATGTACTTACAGACAAGGTTTTGTATGGCGTTCTGTCGGTTTTTCATTATGATCATTTTCAAATCACATTTAGGCGGAGTTATTTTGTTTTTGTGCTTCTGTTTATACGGTCGATTTTCATTATCCGGTTCCGCTTGTTTAACTCATTACCAGACGACAAAATATTAGACTTGCCCAAATTGAAAGCATTTGCAGACGACAAAATAAAAGAGACTGAAAAATTGAAATTTGTTTGGTGAAGGGTAGAAAACATTGTGGGAAAAGGAGAAAATGCTGGTTACCAGCATTTGCTCCTTTTCCCAAAATGTTTTCTAAAGGCTTCTTTCTCAGGGGCGTCAAAAGTAGGGATTGTGTGGTTAATGGGTTAAATATTTTTCTCATGCTCTGTGAAAGGGCGGTTAAATGCATCTGCAAAAAAAGTAGGTGGATATTTTTTGTTTTTGGTATTTTTCTGCACGTCTGACAACCGGTCTACCTCATGATTTAGTCGATTATTAGACTAGATACGTTTTATGAATCCATCAAAAATGAGATGACTTGCTTAGTATGATCGGTATCATCGGTAAAAATCGTGTGGCATCGACGTGTTTGCAAAGACTGTTCGGTTAATCTCGGCAGCTTTCGTCTTTTAATTTGAGAATTAGGGACGTAGGGCTTAAAATCGACATTATTCGTCAGCGTCCACTCGTCATGTTCCGAACATGATTATTTTAATCGGCTTCTCCTTGCATAGCCTAAACTCATTACCAAACGACAATATTTTAGGCTTGTCAAAATCAAAAGCATTTGCAGACGACAAAAAAAAGTGACTAAAAATTTGAAATTTGTTTTGTGAAGAGTAGAAAACATAGGAAAAGCAGAAAATGCTGGTTACCAGCATTTTCTCCTTTTCCCACAATGTTTTCTAAATGCTTCTTTCCAAGGGTCGTCAAAAGTCATCATTGCGTGGGAAACGGTTAAATGAAAAAGCTATGAAAAAAAAAATCCAAAGTTTTACACCAGGTCGGCTCATGCTCAAGTGATTACAAAGCGTTCTACAGGGGAGGTAATTTTGAGAATTCTCTTTGGTTCGTAAAAACAGTTATGCTTGAAACAATATTGTTTTCCAGCAGGCATGTCATATTTTCTTCAAGTTATCATGTTGTTGCTGTTGATGATTATTGGCGACCGATATTGTGGTGCTCTTACCAAGAACACCAAGAAGCGATGACCAGAGTAAAAGATTTTGCCCGAGTTTGCCTGGAGTTGCCCCTGCACTTTTTAAGCCGCTTAATGCCAAATAGCCCCACTGGTAGTAAAACGAGCATATTAGCCATTAATACATAATTCCGCGCAGTCCTTAGTTGTTATGGGCAAAAAAAAACATCATTGGGAAAAAAGAGATGCAGCTAGTTTTTTACAGCTTCTCCTCTTGCAAAATTGTTTTCTATCCGAAGATTAGAGATTGGGCTTTAATAGCTGTTTGAACTTTCTTGTTGGCCTTAACTGTACACTAGTCCATATATTGGGAAACGTACTTTCCAAGACAATATAGGATATCCAATGTTCGCATTCCCTTACACCTGGGCCCGTATTCACCAACCATTCTTGAGAATATTCTTAGTCTTATTCTCCAGAGTTTTCTACATTTTGTAAGTAACACAATTTCTGATTGGCTAAACCGAATATGATTGGCTAAACCATTCGGTTTAGCCAATCAGAAATTGTGTTACTTACGAATTTTAGAAAACCATGGAGAATAAAACTAAGAATATTCTCAAGAATGGATGGTGAACACGGGGCCAGGATTTTTTTTATAAGGACAACTAGGTGAATCCGTGGTAGAATTCACTTTTCATCCCAGCTTGAGTAGATCTACTATTCCATTCTCCTATCATCAATTTCGTTATTTTCTTAAACAAAGTGGCCAACATAATTTAATAATTATACATGTATTATCTAAAGATCTTAGTACATATCATCTGGTGCACATACAAAAGAGGGTTTCCAATATATCAGACAGAGGTCAGATATCAGAAGAAATATATGTACAACTTATGTTCACGCAGTGAACTGTGTAACTTATCGTGTAATTGGTAGAACAAAAACATACCAGTAAACAGGAATAAACGCACAATATGTCTGGCGCATATTGTTCTAATTTATCAACAAGATCTTACATCCATTTTACAGCTAGGTAGAACAAGTTTGTAGGCTTTACTTATCAACCTAATCTATTTACCTCCGAACGGTCTCGAAGTTATTTTTGGCTTCTTCAAACGCTTGCATCTTCCAGAGCCATCACTGCGCATGCGCGTGACAGCGAAACCGTGTTGTTCTGGAGTTCTAATCTGTGAAACATCGAGGTTCATACAGGATCTTAGAAATAAAAAAATATATATATATAAAGATGGTAAGTTTTATCAATATCTATTTATTACAAGGCCGTTTATCACCTATGTTTTTGTTAAAGTTAAAAGAATTTTAGGCACGATGAATATTTATGATAAGTACCTTCTATTCTCCGCGCTTGAAAGCCGTCTGGGTAGACTAAAACACAATCTGCTTGCAGTCGAAGTTTGGTTTATTTATGCAAAGAATCAGAAAATTTGTTTTTTGATTGATGCTTCTAGATCTGGTTTTTTTGTATACACAGCTATTTAGTCTGTATTCTTGGATTGATAGGTTTTTTGTGAGGAGTGTTCGCTTGCTATTTGTATATATGTAATTTCTCTTGTTACGTTTATTTCGACTTAATGTTATCATGGATCGACGTACTTCTATTTTACAGTCGGACTTTAAGGTCTCGGAAAAGCAATATAATGGTGAGTACAAATCTTTTTCTACATTCTACGGGCTTTTTACCCCTTTACCACACAGTTTTGAGTTTTAACGAAACTGAGCAAATATAGAAATAGCCTTTTGAAAACCTTGTAGGAAAAGGAGAAAATGCTGATTAACAGCATTTTCTCCTTTTCCCACAGGGTTTTCAATACTCTCACAGAAAATAAGGCTCTTTTAAGCAACGTTCAATTTCTTGTCTGCAAATGCTCTAATTTAAATTTGGACAAGTCTATATACTTTTATCGTTTTGTAATGAGTTAAAATAAGAACATTGTGAGTGTTCTATTACTTTTTATTTTTCCTTTTTATTTCACTCAATTATTCCTTTGTGACTGGTCTATTTGTTTATTTGTTCCATAATACTCCATATATTAGCAAAATTTCTCTCAATTCTGAACTCTTCTTTACTGAAAACTGTTTTTTTGTGTGTGTGTGTGTGTGTGTGTGTGTTCTCATTTAAATAGTCTCGATACAATTCCGATCAACCACCACAACATAGGTTTAAAAACTACGAAAAAGTACAAACTTATGTACAATGGAATATCACTGCAAAACTTTTTTCTTAAGCCTTTTTCCTCTCTACGTACAAATAAAGATGTAATTTCGGTTTTAGATTCTAACATATTCATTTTACATCGATTAAGAAACAAGTTCTTACAATTTATACTATATTGTCTCTTTTGATTCTGCTTCCTGGGAACTACACCAGTACTCGCGCCGAATGTGTCGGTTAATGAAAAATCCCAAAGTTGACACCCGCACCAGGGTATCGAATTCAGGACCTTATAGTAACGTTGAAGGCCGACGCTCTAACATACAACCACGCACACGATGTAACTTTGGTGTCATTTTACCCGATTTTGTGATTACGAGAGAATATCTGACACGTTTTCAAAATAATCATTAAAGATCAACTTAAAACAAAATCAAAGCCGCGTCACTTTTTTTTTTCTTGGACACCCCACGTGCTCTTTCGAATAGTATCAACAAGATCATTCTTGCGAGAACCTATAATATACATGTGTAAGGGGGGCACGAAAGTTCGTTTATTAGTAAATTCTCGTCTTTCCTCGATGTTTCCGACATTCTTGTAAGCACTTATAATAAAAGTGAAGACGAATTTTAGTTTAAAAATATTTTTTTGTCTTTCCGTAATGTCTTCAAAACTCGTTTTCTGAAACAGGGGGAAGTGGTGTGCAGTGGAAAAAAAATGAAAAAAATGAAATAATCTTCTACCTTAGCAGTATTTTGATACTTTACGGTCATTCTCATAGTCGGGATACGCATGCCATACTTTTGAAAACCATGCATTCTTTTGTCCGATAAGCCAAATTCGTCTTTAGGTTTAACTCATTACCAAACAAGAATATTCTAGGCTTGTCAAAATCGAAAGCATTTGCAGATGACAAAATAAAAGTTACTGAAAATTTGAAATTTGTTTTGTAAAGGGTAGAAAAAATTGTGGGAAAAGGAGAAAATGCTGGTTACCAGCATTTTCTCCTTTTCCCACAATGTTTTCAAAAGGCTAATATTCCAGACCCGTAAGAAGCAGGGATTGTTTGGGAAAGTGTTAATGGATGTCCGAAGTGCATTTATACCGAGCAAGTTATCACATAATTATGGCGCCATATTAAAATCCTTTTTATATCAACAACAAACTAAACCATAAGGTAGCATGGTTCTTGGACATGCAGAGCATCAACACAAAACAAACAGTGTCGATCCCAGGTCCGTATGCGCTGAATGCGCGGGCTCACATGGGTCTGTAATTTTTTCTTCAGACGAATTTTTTCATACAGCGTGCCTCTCTCGGAGACGAGTGATCTGACAGTACTTTGGCAATGCAGCTGTTCATTAATTTTACATATTTCGTTGTCATTTACCCTTCACCAGAAACAGAGCTGTAGATAGAGGGAGTTCATTTGGTTTTAGAATTAAAAATATTAGTTATTCTCCACTAAATCCTATGTTATGGGTACTCATTAGAATCGTCTTATCGAGACGATTCTAATGAGTACCCACAACATAGGGTTTGAGAGAGAAATAATGGATTTAGAATACTATCACTCCCCCTTATCTGGAGGTCTGAGAACTATAAACTTTAAATTTTTCCCGAAAACGAAAAACAAAATTGCATGTTCGAGAAAAAACGAAGGAAGTGTGGTTACTTTCTCTGATGGGCTATATAAAACATTGTGGGAAAAAGGAGAAATTGCTTGCAGCAAGCAATTTCTCCTTTTCCCACAATATTTTCAACAGGCTCACTCTGAAAAAAAAAAAAACGAGAAAGTATAAGGTTCTTTAAAAAAGGATAAGAAGTTATGGGTAATCTATCATAGGCTAATAAAACAGTGTGGGAAAGGGAGAAATCGCTTTTTACAAGCAATTTCTCCCTTTCCCAGAATGTTTTCAACAGGCTCACTCTGAAAGAAAAAAAAGTCGAGAAAGTAAGGTTTTTTGATAAAGGATAAATAGTTTTTGGTAATCCCTCATGGGCTATAAAACACTGTGGGAGAAGGAGAATTCGCTTATTACAAGCAATTCCTCCTTTTCCCACAATGTTTTCAACAGGGTCATTCCGAATAAAAACAGGAGAGCTTTACGATTCAGTGAATAAAGGGTTAGCAAGTATTCGTTATCTCTTATCTTCACTGCATATTGAATGCATTAATGCTTATCAGCGGGGATGCACCGAAATTCCGTTTGCGTTCTGGGGATGGTTATAAAAGTGCCTTCATAAACGTAATTATGTGAGCTAGGCTCTGTGGAAAGGAGGTTTAATGCATCTGCAAAAAGTTTCGACACAGATCAGCGCAGCCGGCTGACCTGTGTCGAAACTTTTTGCTTTGGGTAAATTATCTGCAGGACCTATGACCATTCTACCTCAGGATTTGGTTGGTTGTCAGAGATCATTTTAGACAAAATTTTAGACTTGTCCAAATCGAAAGTATTTACAGACGACAAAATAAAAGTGACCGAAAATTTGAAATTTATTTTCTGAAGGGTAAAAAGCATTGTGGGAAATGGAGAAAATGCTGGTTACCCGCATTTTCTCCTTTTCACACAACGTTTTCTATATAAAGGCTTCTTTCTCAGGGTCGTCTAAAGTAGGGATTGTGTGGTAATGGGTTAAAGGTTATGGTCATTTAATTGCGGGCACGTGTATTTTCAACACGTGTAAAATGATGCCCGATAACCTGTCCTGCAGCTGGACTTTTTCAGTCATAGACGAAAATCCGACCAAAAATCTGTAACATTAAGTACAGATCTCCAGATAAGAGGTGGTGATAGTATTCTAAATCCATTATTTCTCTTCCAAACCCTATGTTGTGGGTACCCATTAGAATCGTCTCAATGCGACGATTCAAATGAGTATACCCATAACAAATAGGGTTTAGTATAGAATAATTAATATTTTCAATTTTGAAATCAAAGTCACTCCCTCTATCTGGAGCTCTGCAAGTAAATCTATGTGTTAACCAGAATGTTCTACATAGTAATGACCAGTGTAAATCCAAGATCAGACTGCACAGAATGTGCAGTCTGATCTTGGATATACACTGTAAACTATTTTAAAGACACATCTTATCTTGAACTTCATCTGCAAAAAACAACTTACAGCATTGCTAAGCGCTTTTTGGCTAATGCATTTTCTTTTTTCTCGTCAACCATTTGTTCTTAAAAATTAAAAATTAAAACTGGTTCAAAGAACAGTAGACTTTTACGATTTTAATGCAGTGCGAGGGTTTTCCAAAAACATTGTGACAGGAGGAGTAATTGCGTTGCTCTTGTCGAGGGTATTCTCTATTTCTCTGTTTGCCTCAATGTTTTCGAAAATCTTTCGAAATTGGCCAAGCCAGGGGTCGAACCAGCGACCCCCGGCTCTCAAATCCTCTCCGCCTGAGCTACCGGGGCTTTGCCCGAAGGGTAAAGGGTCAGTGCTAATAAATCATGTCTGGACATCCAGCCAGGTATATTATACATGTACGATAAGAGACAGATGGGATAAGTCCAGATGAATCACATCTGGTCAACATTACGTGCAAGCAGCCCTTTTACCACACTATTCTTAACAACCATAATAGATAAAGCATTTGCTCCTTTTCCACACAATGTTTTATATCCTTTAGGTGATAAATTCAATCATGTTAGCAATACTGAATTTGTCTTATGCAAGTGTTTTCACTTTTTTTAGGCAAAAATTCGTTCACTTTGTATAATGAGTATGTTGGTTACCAGCATTTTCTCCTTTTCCCACAATGTTTTCAAAAGGCAGTTTCTTTAGGGTCGTTAAAAGTCGGGATTGTGTACTAAAGGGTTAATAACGTCGGCCTTTCTTTCATATATCCTCCAAAATTTTTCAAAATTGAAAGTTATACAACTTCTGATTGGCTAACCCATTTGGTTTAGCCAATCAGAAGTCGCGTTACTTCTTTAGTCTATTTCTGAAACGATATTGATCATCTCGATATCTCCTAGCAGTTTTTGCTGTATTTTTTTTTTTTGGACACTTTTTAACACCAGTGATATGCCAGTTGGCAAGTCAGTGGCTTCAAGCAATCAGAAAATTTCACAGCATTTAGGATAAAACATAAGGGCTTAATCCTTGAGTTGTTAAATAACCGAAATGAAACTGTCAAACCGACAGGAAAATCCGAAATGTTGTTAAGGCATATTTTGGGGATAAAATATCTCCGTATCGGACTGTGTAGATCAAAGATCAGACTGCACGTTCTGTGCAGTCTGATCTTGATCTGCACTGTCCGCTAAAGGTCTTAAACTCTTTAAGTTGCGTTTAGCAGCCCAAGGGATAATCTAAACTCTAAATATAGATCTAGTTATTTATAGATTTCGAAAACTTGGTGCTGGGGAAAAAAGCAACCCCCCCCACAACATCAATCAACTAGATCTAGTCTATAATATTTATAATTTAGTTCTTTCACCAAAAAAATATTTTAAGTCATGGTAATTTCATCCTTTGACGTCATCTATAAATATTTCGGTCCTTGTGACGTAATCACTTTCGTTCCAAGAATATAGATCTGCCGGAAAAAATAAACATCGTGCTGTGTTTGTTTACTTTTGACAGGTTATAATAACACATCCAGGTTTTATATAAAGAGAGAGATAGATTAAAAGAAGCCTGGTGGAATATTTCCATTTTCTTCCTTTTATTGGATAAACGTCTACACAATAATTCTTCAAAGAGGCGGCATTAATCACGTCGAATACTTACGAGAACCGGTGTAATGCAGAGAAATGACCCTCCCCTACAAAATGACCCATGGGTCATTTCACTACGTGGACTAAAAAAGATAATGATAGTCTTTCGGGTGAGACGTTAAACCGAGGTCCCGTGTGACGGTGCTATACACCGAGCACGTTAAAGAACCAGGCGGAATTCTCAGTAGTTTCGCACTGTATCCTTGCACTAACCCCCGTAACAACTAACCGTCTTCTGGGGGTGTCGCTCAGATGGGCAACCGGTAGCGACGATAAATAAACGAAAATAATCAATCAAATTACTACGTGGAGGAATGATCCGGGTCATTATTCTATGTAGAGAAATGAACCCAGAAGTCATTTCACTACGTAGACGAATGACCCGGGTCATTATTCTACGTAGAGAAATGACCCACAGAGTCATAAGTTGATAATTCAAAAATGATTGTATAACAAGGTACAATGACCACTTTGTTAAAGCGAAAAGTATCAACCCTGGTCAGCCTGCGCTATTCGCGCAGTCTGACCAGGGTTGATACTTTCCGCAGTTCCCAGAAGGTCCTTTTTTGCGTGATGAGTTACATATACGTATTTCTAGAAATGAAAAGGTCATACATTGCAGTATCCGCTTTCGGTCGTACATATAGATGAATATAGATGAAAGTCTGATGGAGCGCAGTCTAACAAATAAGGCGCATGTTCAATTGAATTCCAAGCCACAATCGTTAATGGCTGCCACGGCAAAAAAAAAAACTCGCTCTTTCAGCCATTTTGTCCATGTTGCAAGTCAATTGCCACGATAGCTTTTTAGTGCTACCTCTTTAACATAAAGTGACCAAATTATACCTGTCTTTGGATTCATAGCCTCTATAGAGTAAGGAAATAGTAGGGCTGATAAAGAAAATCCCTGCTTAACCCTTTACTCCATAGATACTCATTTCAACACATTGCTTGTAGGAGCCTTTGGAAAACATTGTGGCAAAAGGTGAAATTGCTCGTGACGAGCAATTTCACCTTTTATCACAATGTTTTCTATGCTATCAAAAAGTGTCATATACACATAAGAAACAGGTTCACCCTTGCTGTTATTTAGGGTCAATTAGAGATACCATAGAAATGCCTTATGGGGTAAAGGGTTAAGTCCTGCAATGCAAGGACCACAACTTATCCATCAGCCCTTGTAAGTATTCAAAATAATTCATGCCATCTTTTTGACGTATGCTTGTTATACAGCAAAGTATTTTTAAATGTCTTTGTGAGACATACATAGTAAGCTTTGCTCGCCGCCTAAGATAATAAACTAATATTTAATAAATTTTATTCTTTTCTTTCAATATTTTCTCAAAAGACTGCTGTCTTGGAGTCGTAAAAAAACTGGGTGGTTTTGTGCAGCGTAGATAAAAAAAAAAAATAGAAACTGCATGGAAATCTTTCTCAACCAAAGCTTTTATGTGCTAAAATAAAAGCGCTAAAACTCGAAAGATGTCGCTTCAGACACAAACAAATAAACAACAAAACATTTCAAAGCACGGTCGTTCACCAGTTTACTGCTAAAAGTATCTTGAAATTTCACACATACTCGTAAAGTAGATTTTGTTTAAGTTTATTGCCATTCGGATGGGATATAATGGTTAAAATAATTGATAGGAAAGCAAAGATTGTAGACAAAGGCTATACTGCTCGTTTTAAACAAGTCTGATGCCTCTCTAAAATACATACAGATTCATCAAAATGGCTGCAAATGCTAGGATGATTGAGTGATTGATTGGTGTTTTACGCCAGTTTCAACATATTTCAGTCATATCATAGCAGCAGCACGCATATTCTTGTATGTCCTGGGTTTCGCCTGTATCAGGCCTGAACTCTGACTTGTCTTGCCCAAGGACACTCCCACGGAAAGCCACCATCTTGCATCGAAGCTCGAACTCGGGCTTCCAGCTTACGAGAACACGCCTGATTTAGAGTTTAGACATTAAGAATAGATTTTTTATGTAGTCATATTTTCCCAAATATTTATAAAGTACTTTTTAGCCATTCTTAGTGAAAATTGCGTTTGATACATCTGCAAAAAATATTGGTCCAGGTCAGCCTGCGCATTCCCAAACAGTCCCTGGTTTTTACTGGTCTGGAACAGTAGCCTTTTGAAAACATTGTGGGAAACGGAGAAAATGCTGGTAACCAGCATTTTCTCCTTTTCCCACAACGTTTTCAACCCTATCATAGACAGAAATCATCTTTTCAGCAAGAGTTGAATAAATTATTGTCGTCTGCAAATACTTTCAATTTGGTCTTATCCAAAAGTTTGTCGTTTGGGAAAGGGTTAAACAAAACGGAATTAACGGATCCATAATTATCTGATGACTTGCTAAGTATAACGCATCAGGGAGATGTATTAAACCCCCTTTTATCAGAGCATGGCAAAACCACTCTTACATAATAAAGAACAAGATGAAATCTACAGAGTAAAGCGTTTAATAGCCTTTACATCTGTCACTTACTGAAACCCATTTGGTGCCCCAATCCTTTGGTATCTTTTTTTACTGTTCAATGGTGTTTGATATCCAAAATCGGCAACCAGCCAGTATCAAAAGATTGATTGTTTTTTTCTCTTCCGTTTTTTATCCCCGAGAAACAGAGCTGTTTTTTTTTTCCCTCTCTGTATATCGCATGAAGCCATTAGCAATTTTTAGACTACTCGGATCTCGAGGTTTTGGCGAAAAATAGTAAACATGGAGACAAAAATGCCAAATGCCATTAAGAATATGATGTAAAAAGCGGCGAATGTAATTTTACGGAGTGTTAGGATGTAACCATGTGTAGAAAGAACAGAACTATATTTCAATCCTAATGTAATTATTTTATTCTTTACAAAACAACAAATTTTTGGACCAGTACAAATAGGAAGTAGTTGCATGAAATACTACATATAGGAAGTAGAAAACATGAAATAGTGCTTCAAATCATGGATTTTTTAAATCCTTTTTTTTTTCAAGAGTAGAAAACAAGAAAATGCTGGTTTCAGAAAATGAACACTGAGTACTCTATCAATGGATGTTGTAAGATCTATTTTAAAGGATTCGTGTGAAGTTTGGGGATGATGAAAGTATAAAGAGATAGAAAAAATCATTTCGTTAATCTGTAGATGTTTTTAAGTCAGATCAAGAACAATTTCTTTGGCAATAAAATGACCCTTTACAAAATATAAGACAGAAGTTGTTGAATTTGAACAAATTAGGAAAATATGAATTACCTTTGGCCTTTTTAAGCTTAATCTGTCAGTTGCGGTTATGGATTTGTCAAATTAGATTCCAGCATCAATATTTCAAAACAGGAAATGTAAAATTTATTCGACGGTATTCTTTTTGCGGTAGCGGATAGAGAGAATTAGATATAAGACTGCTGTCTTGTTTCATATAATTATACTCTTGCAAAGTTTCAAAAACAGAATCATGACATATGACGCTGGATATATGATTGATTGGATTCATATTTAGCATTCGTTTTAGTTTCGTTTTACTCGTAAAAAGATGTAGGATAAGCGAAATCGTTTTAGTGTAATGTACAGCCACTAGTTTTAATTGACTGGTTATTTATCGTTTTTTCCAGTTCTGTTATTCATGATGTTAATTTTTAAAGAACATTTACAAGCTTAAGCTTGTTTTCTATATAGTAATAACAGTTAGGGTATTCTCACAAACCCTTCATAAACGTTATTTGCGTTATTGTTATCCCTTCAGTGCCATGGATGAGAACAGGGTTTTTTGGGGACCATATTGATCCATGACCAGACTGTACTAAACATGCAGTCTGATCTTTGACCTATACCGTCCGCTTGTTTGGTCAATCCTTAAAGATTACAAATCCATCCAGCTTTCAGTTGATTGTACTTTTAGACGTCGAAGGAGGAAAAGTTTATCTATTCGGCGGTGAAAGATTGATTGACTTCGGTCTATTTATCGTCGCCACTGATTGCCCATATGAGCGACGCCTCCACCTCCAACAAAGACTGTCAGTTATGAGACAGGACTTAGTTTAAGATACAAGACAAAACTCATCCCATGCTGTGCCTGAATTTTTAGCACCGTCGCAGGGGACCTAGGTGTAGCGTCTCATCCGAAAGACTTCTTAGTAATTGTAGGTGGCCAGCTGTGGGAATTGAACCAACACCCTCAGGTGGCCCGAGACTGAGATTCACAAGTCCCTTGCTCTACAACCTGATGTATAAGAATTGGCCATTTTTTTTACACTTTGAAAGAGGCCAATTGCGGCAAGCCAGAGGACCTCAAAGTCCAAGAGAGCCACTGAACCCTTCATAGGTGCTACATCCTCCGCAATCAGGGGGAGGGGGAGAAGGCGGGGCGGGGGGGGGTGGGGTCACACCTCTAAAATTTATATCAAACTCAACAATATGAAGAGTTACTACTTCGTACTAAAAGAAATGTTTATAAAGGTATAGAAGTGTATGGGATGAGGGCACCTGGTGAAGTGCGAAAACCGCACTTAGAGTTTTACTGCTGCTGGCAGAGTACAAGACATAATTGGGTTGTTATGGCAACCGTACCTATTTGTTTATCACTGTTAAAGAATGATTAACCCTTCACCTCAGAATACCGACTTTTAACTCTCATGGTGAATTAGACATTTTAAAACATTCAGCGAAAAGGAGAAAATGCTGGTGACAGCATTTTCTCTTGTTCCCATAATTTTTTCTACCCTATCAGAGAGAGATATTATCATTCCAGCAACATTTTATTTTGTTGTCTGCAAATGCATTTAGTTTGTTCAAGTTCAAAACTTTGTCCTTTGGCAGAATTAAAGTGTATGTTAATTTGCAGTTTACGCCGCTTTCAACACTGTTTCGCATTAGCACAGCGATGGTACACACAGGTTATCCACATTTTTACCAGAGCTAGGCTGGGACTCTGATGTGTCTTCCCGACAGACTCTACCCTGAAGAAGAAGTGCCTACCATAAGGAACGAACTTTAAGCCTCTGGATTTCAAATCCAAACCCGAGCCCCGTTTGCGCAGTCGATATTTGAAACAATTTGAGAATATGGTGTCGTTTGTTCTGATCCCTACTTCAAGCATTTCTGTCAGATGACTTATTATAGTAATTTCGACAAGATTAATTCCTCTCTGACGCGCTGGCCATGGTTACGTCGCAATGCAGCCAGTGGCTTGGAAAGTATATTGTGCAAAATACTGGTAAAAAGAAACTCCAGATATTTTGAAATGGCTCAACTGCGATGCAGAGGCGATGCACCAATGTGCTATTTTTAGCAACGGTGTCCGATGGTCGAGCAACGAAAATTCTTATGTTCCATGATAAAAGACCAGTATAGAGCTTCAAAGGCTTTTAAGAGAATAAATGTTTAACTTTTCTTTCAGACGCTAAGCAGGTATTTCATCTCTACCAGAAAAAAGACGAGTGTGTGGCGGCCAAAGATATCGACAAACTACTAAAAGGTCTCGCCCTCCATACAAACGACGACAAATTGAAAGAATGGGTCGATGAAGCAGATGAAGATGGTATAGTATATCTTTTCCCATGAATTTTAAGGCTGTGATTTCAAAATGCGTTGACTGTAATTTTGAATAATTGTACAGAAGTCTGATTATAGGAACAATTGTAGTAATTTAAACGAGGACCTCTTTCTGAATCACTTAAAACCAGAACCTACATGTGCTTGTGGTAATGGCATTGAAAATGCTGAATATTATTTTTTCAAGTGCTCTCGCATTACAGACATAAGAGTCTCACTTTTCCAAGCAACAAGAGTATTTTATCCTCTGAATACTATAAAACTTCTTTTCGGCTGTGCTGACCTAAGTTATGCCAAAAATGGTTTACTATTTGAAGCAGTTCAGTTGTACATTAAAGAATCTAAATGTTTTCGTAATATTCAGTCTATTTTTGTAACTATTAATATCAACTTTATAAAAAATTTAGGCAATCATAGAGAACACCATTTTTTTCCTTTTTCCTGTTTTGAACTTTTCTTTTTTGTTTCCTTTTTGTTATTTTTGTGATCTTTCTATTTCAGTTCTTACCTCTCTCTTACCGAGTTTCTGTTCTTTCTCAAACGTCAATGTTGTTGTATTTGTACATACCGTTGTTAGAAATTTATAAATCGTGCTGTAGGGGAAGGGCCAATTCCAATTTGTGAGAACTTGTGGCCCAACACCATTTCAACTTATGAAATAAGATGATTATGTTTAAACTAAACTACAGAAGTTTGTACACAGTATTTGAGATACAGTATCAGAACGTTTGTTGATTTCGTGTAGAGCCCATTCCGTAATTATTTCAGCCATATCGCTCGACTTACAAAAGTGTCAGATAGTCTGAATGAAACTTCCGTGAATATGGTGCTCGAACAAAGGCATAGCTTGTAAAATTTGTCATGAAAGCAGCGGCAATGAATTTAATCGACGAATTATAGGAAATCTTTGCTATCTTACAATGAGTAAACATGACTAAGTTGTGTGCAATCCGGTTCAATATTCACCATCCGAATTTTCGAATTTTGTTATACTTTAAAACAAAGTCCAGTTTTGAAGCTAATGCAATTTCCGATTGGCTAAAACGTTTTAGCCAATCAGATATTGCATTACTTTCTATATCTTGAAGAAGAAGAGTGCAGTTTAGACTGGTAGGTGACGATGGGCCCCGACAGCAAAAAGCCTTTTAATGTTAATGAAATACTACGCGTTAACTTGATTTTCCTGTTATTTTCCAGCTACTGGTTTGTTAACTTGGGAGCAGTTCAAAACTGTGTTTGAGAAGAAACTAAAGGAAGACGAAGAAGAAAAAGAATTAAAAGAAGCATTTAGAGTTTTAGACAGTGAGAAAAAGGGTGTGATTCCAGTTGATACTTTACGGTGGATTTTAAAAACTTTAGGTATATTATCATATCTCTGGATTGAAAAATTATGCTCACAGATTTTTTTTTACAACGTGGAATTATGACAGCAGTGAGGGTATAAACGACCTTCTAAATGGAAGAGCTCCACTAGTGAAAATAAAAAGTATTCATTAAAATCTTACCAAACAAAACATACTCACAAAATGGGCACTCAGAAAAAGCCATAGCCAACCCAATAGAAAAATATATATAGCCTTGTTATAAAATTTAGAAAAGATATATACAGTCCTTGACATGGAAGGCAAATGACATGATTTGTGTACAGAAGAATGGAAAAAATGATAGCTGAATGGATGAATAAATGTTTTACAGCTCAAAACAGTTAGTATGATGCATATAGCGCATGTCATGTATGACTGTGTTTGAGATGGCACCAAATTAATTGATAAATTGACAGTAGGATGGAGATAATGGACTAAAATATGGTGTAAGTTGGAGAAAGTACCCCACTTGAATAAACGCAAATGAAAGACTTCGTGCAATATGTCTGGGCTGCTTGTGTCGATGTATCAGTTGAGACTGAAGCATATCTCTTAGTATGATTCATTGATGCAATTCTGATGGCCCTAACAAAATAACCAAGAGTCGTCATGTACAAAGCGACTTAACAAACCTCGCTTTCTGATAAACCCTGAAATAAAATATGAAGCAAGCTTTAAGATCGCGAATCATAACTCCCCAGAGACAAATAGGTGGCAAAGAGAATTGAAAAATCAAAACCCACCAATCATATCGAAAAGCAGTAACGGATCTCTCTTCGTTCTTACAGGTGACGACATCACAGAAGACGAAATAGACGATATGATTGCTGAAACCGACACAGATTGCAGTGGAACTGTAGACTATGAAGGTATGCCGATTTGGTCCCAAGCGCTCAAAACTAACAATAAGGCTGCTAAGCGCAAATGATTGACCTTTTGCAGACAGTATAGATCAAAATCAGACTGCACAGAACGTGCAGTCTGATCTTGGATCTACACCGTCCGTTAAGGAGAAATTATTCCTCAAAATATGACTTTAGAATAGCAATATTTAATTTTTAACTATCGAATTAAAAATTTCATTTGAGTTATGTAGCTGGGTATAAGTTAATAGCCAGGATCCGTCGTCCTTTGGCTTATTATCCAGAATTTTCTACATTTTCTAAACCGAATGGTTTAGCCAACCAGAAGATGTGTTACTTACAAATTTGAAAACCTTGGAGAATAAGACTAAGAATATTCTCAAGAATGGTTGGTGAATACGGGCCAAGCACTCAGACAAAAATGGATTAAATGTATCCCCATGATGTCTTGAGCAAGTCAGGCATATAATTATAGGTCCATAGAATCCATTATATTATATTTCATGTGTCTGTTCTTAGAAATGTTATGGGTAAAGAAATGTCGTAATTTAAGCTGGAGGGAATTACTTCGCCGTCAAAGTGAATATTTTCCTCCTGCCGAAAATCTAAATCTGGAACTACTTTTTTTGTTCTACTGTTAAAAGTGGCATTCATTGACAAAATAATCAGAGGAAATATAATATATAATTTATTTATTTTATCAGCTTGTGGTTAATTTGGGGAAATATTTGCCGAAAAAGCCGGGAAAAGGTTTGCGAAAATAACGAGTGCCAAACGGCACTCGTTATTTTCGCAGACCTTTCCCTCTTACGACACTCGTTATTTTCGCAGACCTTTCCCTTTTTCGGCAAATATTTCCCCATATTAACCACAAGCTGATGAAATATTCTCTATTTGTCTAACAGGCAACTTAACCATGAGATGTAGTGGTCCTTTGAAACTTCTAGCAAAAAATTCAATCGACATCAATCTGAGCAGAATGCGCAGACTGACCTGAATTGAGACTTTTTGCAGATGTATTAAATCCAATATTCACAGTGATTGACTTATTTTTTTTCTAGACGATGAAGCTTTAACTTTCAAATCTTGAGGGAAATTGCAGAAGGCAAGTCATAAATCGTCGGTTTACCTCCAAAACCTCGTAACTACAGCTTGTTACAAGCTGTAGTTACGAGGTTTTGGAAGTAAATTGACGATGTGGCTCTTAGACGCAAGATTTGTCTTTTGTCTTTGAAATAAAAGAAAGCACTGAGGGAAACGGTGAAGATGATGTTGGTCAGAATTTTTTCCTTGTTCATTACGGTAGCCTTCTTTATAAGAATCTGTTACCACCTTGGTGCCAAATACATTCATAAACTTTTCATTAAACATTTTATTAAGCTCGCCAGAGGTTTGCTCAATGTCATTCCTAGACTAGAATTATAGGGTTTTTTTTTTTTTATAGGAAACTTATTTTAAATTTTACATAGCTCAATGCCGTAGAATAAAAAGTTCGTATACGTGTGTTGATACACGATCTGTTTTGGTGCTTTTGGTGTTTTGAAACGTACGGTTAAGCACTATCATTCTGTGTGTGTGAGTGTTCTTTCTTTATCGAAAATGAAAGTTCTTATCTTGAACAAAACAGGGACTGAAAAGGAACATAAGCGGAAGGTTACTGTAGTTAATAAATACCTCTTCCGAAGGTTTCTCAAAACAGTGCTTTTTTCAACAACGACCTTGTTATTTCAAGGCAGCGATTTGTTGATAAACATTGTGTGGGAGAGTTTGAAAACCTTCGTTCTCACTATTGCTAAATACGTCATACTACACGAATAAATATACTGCAAAAACTGAACGTACATCATGATTAAATAGGTCGAACAGACATTTGTTAAATTACCTTTTCAGGAATAAAATTTGATTATACAACATGAAACTTATTAGTCAGTGATTCCAAGCGGTGGGATGTATGGATAATTAATGATTCACATGTACGTTAGATTTAAAACTTGAATTGGATTTTGAAATTCATCATATACTTTACATTTCTTTGCTATAAATGGGTCAATTGATAATTTTGTGTCCCAGTGTTTGCGGTATATCTATAGTTGTAAGCTGAAAGAATTTCAGTACATAATGCTGACCCGCCTATAATCGGTAATAGTTTCCTTTGTGTGTCGTAGGCTAGATAATATATAGTTTTATTTATTTTGTCTCTTACAGAATTCAAAAGCCTGATGTCAGAATGAGCTAATGCGCAACCGGAAGCGGAGAATAATTTTAATTTATTGCTACAAATATTTACGTCATTGCCAATTTCATGGTGAATTTAAGCATGAAGTTACTCACAAGAAGTCATGCACTCAGAAATCATAGACTTCATAATGACAAAACTTTTAGAGATTGAAAACTGAAATTACCTTTTGCTATATACTAACCAAGGCTGAAAACTATATTTTTTTCCATTTATTTTAAGTGAGCTGTCTTTTTCACCTGTCAGTAAACTATCACGACCACTTGCCTTCCCATAATTCCTTTCCTTTGACATGCGCACACTAACTTCGCTTGCTTTTCGGCCATATTGCTCGCAGTTGCACAATATTAACATGATATGCGTTAATTTGGTTCAAATATTGCACAATTAAGCACGTTGGGCGATCTGCTAATTGTTTCCTCTGCATTTATATACGTACACTTGTCTATTCAAATCTTTGAAAGCTGAAAAGTCTTTAAATCAAATCTGTTAAAATATAACTATTTACCAACAGATCTTTCTATTTCTTTTTCGATTTTTTTAGTATACCTTTCCTGCTTTGGAAAACAAATATACACTGCATAATGCAGTATAAGACAAATTGTTTCTAGTTTTGATTCTTGATGTTTTTCAGAAAAATCATATGAAGTAAGGAATTTACCTTTCGGACAATTTCTAAAACAAATTATGAACATCGTCCGTGTTACTTCCAAAGCCTTGTAACTACAGCTTGTAACAAGCTGTAGTTACGAAGTTTTGGAAGTAAACCGACGATATATAAAAAAGACTATAAGACTATAAAAATATTAAGAACTTCAGACATTCAAAGATTTGACTATATGTAACATACTTATGCATTTATGTAAGATTCTAGGTATTTAAAGTTCCAATGGTATATATCAGGGAACATTAAAATTTCTCGTGTTTGATCATCGAACACCGTTACAAAATAGCACATTGGCGCATCGTCTGTACATCACAGAATACTAAAATTTTCATTTAAACAGTTACGAAAGACTGCACATTGGCGACTGCCTCTTTTATCGTATGTAAAACTATTTATAGTGACGGTGTCCGAATATCGACCAATGAATATTTCAGTGTCCTGCGATAGGCCAATGAAATTTCAGTGACCTACGGTAAGGTCTTCTATCATTATATCAAGACAAGTTGTGATGTCATTAACATGTGCCATTGTTCTGTACAGTATCTCTGTTTTTCTTGTTCCAGAGTTTTATCAACTGATGATGGGTTAAAGCGATCATTGCAGAACTTTTTTCTGCATTGCTTCCCAGATTTCTACCAACTGACAGATTAATTGTGTCGGAAATAGATACAAATTATTCGTGAATTACCAAGTTGTAGTAGAGACATAATTGACGGTCTTATAAAAAACTAGTTCTAGTGTATGGAACTATGTGTATATTGACGTATTATTTGTCGGTTTATTTTATTTATTCATTTTATTGTTTTGAATAATCTAACATGCATAAAACTTACTTCATATATTTACATGGTTGCATGATAACTTACATACTTAACTAAGTTAATTATTTGAGCAACATAATATTCAACATTTTGCAATCTTTTAGGTCCAAAGCTTCTTCAGCACGGCTGTTTGTTAACAAATGCCATACGGTCCTTGCCTTTGTTATAGCAGCGTTTTACCTGCAATGCCATTAAAATTCTGTTGGGTCACAGTTAGCTTCATATTCATGTTTTGTTTTACTCGTATAAAGTTATAAAGAGTCTTTTTCTTTATTCTTGTAAGCAGTATATAGTTACTTCTAAAATTGATGGTCCTTTTGTCGAGATTTAGGTTTGACATAATTCACACTTAAAGAGGCTTCTACTACTGATCGAGTCTAAAGCATCGATTGAAAATATCCGTTTGATTAAATGGCGCTATAGAGCTTAACCCATTACCAAACGACAACATTTTAGGCTTGGCCAAATCGGAAGCATTTGCAGACGACAAAATAAAAGGGACTGAAAAATTAAAAATTTCTTTTGTGAAAGGTAGAAAGCATTGTGGGATAGGCAGAAAATGCTGGTTACCAGAAACAATGTTGGCATCGCGATAGAGTCCTAAGTCTAGAGTAAAAATGTTTGTTGCATCTGCTATGCAGGGGTTAACAAAGGAAAAGCATGACGACAGTTGGGGGAATGTGGCTATTTTACCATACTAACCGAACTTTTTGTCTCAGTGTTCAAAAATATATAAAAATACAATAGCAGTCTCGTACCAAATAGAGAAATGTAACATGTAATACTACTGTTCATCAAAAATGACCATCCTTCATGTATTACTTATAACAGTTATTTGTTTGACTACTAAAACCCAGTCTTGTTGCAAATTCTATCAACTGCACGTGAACCTATGGATGTATCCAATATGATATCGTCATTTTGTCCAAACGATGCCATTGTTTATCACTTCATTAGAAGGAACTTTATTGTGCAATAGTATTTGTCGAATTTGTTTGTTTTTAGAGAAAGTATCGAATTCCCACTCTTTGTTCCACAAATATTGACAAGTGAATAAATAGTGAAAGAAAATTTCGGTCTTATATCTTTTATTCAATCATAGACTTTGGAATGATCTGAATAAAATACAGACGTAACATGTATCTTACAGCAGACATGAATACGTGTTCCGTATCACGCATGTACTCCATGTAGGTTTTTCCGTATCACGCATCAACTCTGTGTATGTTTTTCCGTATCACGCGTACACTCTGTGTAGGTTCTTCCGTATCACGCGTACACTCTGTGTAGGTTTTTCCGTATCACGCGTACACTTTGTGTAGGTTCTTCCGTATAACGCGTACACTCTGTATAGGTTTTTCCGTATCACGCATCAACTCTGTGTATGTTTTTCTGTATCACGCGTACACTCTGTATAGGTTTTTCCGTATCACGCGTACACTCTGTATAGGTTTTTCAGTATCACGCGTACACTCTGTGTATATTTTTCCGTATCACGCGTACACTCTGTATAGGTTTTTCAGTATCACGCGTACACTCTGTGTATATTTTTCCGTATCACGTGTACACTCTGTGTAGGTTTTTCAGTATCACGCTTCTACCTTGTGTAGGTTTTTCAGTATCACGCATACACTCTGTGTAAGTTTTTCCGTATCACACATCTACTCTGTGTACATTTTTCCGTATCACGTATCTACTCTGTGTAGGTTTTTTCGCATCAAGCGTACACTCTGTATAGGTTTTTCAGTATCACGCTTCTACCCTGTGTAGGTTTTTCCGCATCAAGCGTACACTCTGTATAGGTTTTTCAGTATCACGTTTCTACCTTGTGTAGGTTTTTCCGCATCAAGCGTACACTCTGTATAGGTTTTTCAGTATCACGTTTCTACCTTGTGTAGGTTTTTCCGCATCAAGCGTACACTCTGAATAGGTTTTTCAGTATCACGCTTCTACCTTGTGTAGGTTTTTCCGTTTCACGCATCTACTGTGTGTAGAATATCATAGTATTCACATACTACTTCTACGTATTCACTTTCAGCTCATTCCGTCAAATCTCGAAACTATGGGGCTCTCGTTTCGGGTTTTTATTTATTTAATCTTGTGAGGTTTTCGTACAGGTAGAAAAGAAGGGTATGTAATAAAAAAAAAAATATTACAACAACCTGCCAGCTGTGTTGTCAGGTCAGGTCGAATTGCTTCTGTGAAGAAGTTGACAGCGGATTAATCATTTTTTCGATTAATTTATCGATCAATTAATACATCATGCAATCAATCAACCAATCAATCAATCAACCAATCCTTTAGAGACAGATCAATTCACAATGAATACAATTCAAAGAAGCTTGAAATGGCAAATATTTTTATTGTACTTAATTATACATATCACAGTTTCTTTATCACAGTTGAAATGGAATTGCTATAAATACGTTGGAATCATGTTCTTGGAAAAAAGGGGGCTTAATGCATCTCCGTGATACATGAAACCAACCAAGTCATCACATAATTATGGATCAATAAAAAACATTGTCTTGCAACAGATTGACTCATAAGGTCGAATGGGTCTTTGGCGTGCAAGAAATTTGCCTATCGCAAAAAGTTTTGAACCAGGTCAGCCTGCGCGGACTGCGCAGACTGAACTGGTTCAAAACTTTTTGTAGATACATTAAGCCCCATTTTCACAGACCATGGGTCATTTAATGATAGGAAGGGGGGAAACGCTTTTATAACAATACTATCCTCGTTTTCACTGTATCGTCGTTATTGAGATTTGTCCTATCTTACACACGTTTCAAAAAATGTATTATATGACGTCATCTACGAGTATAGGTCAAAGCACCGGGATTGCAAATCTGATTGCCAGAATCAGTTGACCAAGATTTCTTCGTAGGATCATCTATCAAGACTGGTAATCGTGACAAAGCTTCGATTCCGTTTATCTCGAGATTTAAATTCAATTAGAATGAAACTGTGCTCCGGGAAAATGGAGCTTTCTGTATCTCCATTTTGCATTACACTGTAAACGTGCATATATTTATAAGAGAGTCAAAAAATTTGCGAATTGCCGTATACGGACATTTTGTGTACGGAGATGTTTGCGATTTCAAGACACTCGTTATTTCGTATACATGTACATGTAGTTGTAATAAATTATGCAAAAAGATAAGTTTGCGGAATTTTTAAATTTTAAAAAAAATCACAAAAATTTCCACGTCAATCAATTATACATCCACATGTTCCATGTTGTCTTTCAACTGACTGAATCATGAAATAGGTTGGTTCCTGAACATGCATAAAATTGACCGACAACAAAAAGTTTCTACCCATGTCAGCCTGCGCACAAATCGGGTCGATTATTTTTGCAGATGCCTTAAACCCTTTTTTTCACAGAAGAAAGAGAAACTACTTTATACCTAATGGCCCAAGTCAGAGAGAGAGAGAGAGAGAGCAGCAGCAGAGTTGTAAACGTCAAAGCTCTGGTCACCTGAGACAGTAGGTTCATTCCCCACGGCTGGCCATATGAAATAACAGAGTCTTCCGATGCTATGCACCGAGTACCAGGTGTAACCTTGGATGGGTTTTGTCCTGTATCTTACAATTTTCGCCGTAAGAAAACTAACCAGTTAACTTTGGGCGTTGCCTATATGGGCAACCGATGGGGACGATAAATAAACGTAAATAAATAAAAGAAAAAAAAAACTAGTTTCGAACTGTTGGTCCGGCTCTAAAACTATATTGCCCACCATAAGATGGCGGAAACTGGTTTTGTCTAACTGTCCGACTAATTTTATTTTCTACAAGTCTTTTATAGACCCGCGCTCTGTGTGCCCTCCAGTCTACAAAATCTTGAAGATTACTTTGTAGTTCTTCTTCGGGTGGCAAAAGGGTTTCCTGCAAATATTCAAAATAGTCAGGGTAAATTTAGGTGTAGTTCAAACATATTCATTTGACATAGATTAAGAAATAAGTTCTTACTACTTATACTAATCTCTCTCGATTCTGCTTCTTGGGAACTACACCAGTACTCGCGGCGAACGTGTGGGTCAGTTAAAAATCCGAAAGTTGACAGCGGCTCCCGGGTATTGGACTCGGGACCTTTGGGTTAAACATTGTTGAAAATGGAGAAAATGCCAGGGGCCATTTTTTTCTTTTGTTTCAAAATGTTTCAAAATCCATCATTCCCATAGGTCGTTCAGACGCAGGGCTGTTTGTTTAAACATATTGATTTAATTTGCATTGTTTGTGATCTATCGACTTGGAATATTGCTTCCAGAAACCTTAAAAATTATCGGCACTTTGATACACATGAACATGCATATGAAGTTCCGAAGTTGAACCTGCTGGCCAACGAAAACAATACCACTATGAGTTCAATATTGAATTTTGAAGACCATGTATCGTATTTTGTTCAAACCGAAGGAAATAAACCCAAAACGTAGCTTCACTCGCTCATAGCCTTCTATTGGTGCAATGATATAAAATTTGTCTGCCGATCGCTTTGTCCTAGGCTTGTTCTTTCCAAAACCAGTTCGTCTCATGACTTGTTCATCTCCTGATTGTGCGTTACTCCATTTGATTGGGCATGAATATTTATAGATCGAAATAATTGATTATAATGTTGGAAATTAAATGTTAACGACAAAAGATATATTATAATTACAGTTTCCCGGTACAAACTTAATTCTATTCGATACATTCACATGGTTTCTCTTATTACTTTCAATGAAAGCACTGCGGACTTCTAATGATCAACGGTAGACCACCAATATACAAACAATCCTCACTTTGTCAAGAGTACTCTCCTTTCAATCAAAAAGGTATTAAATTGCTTAGTAGGTTGTCTTTCAAGCCAATATTTTAATATTTCTCTTTTTCAAGTTGTTAATCTCACACAAAGGCTTCCTTGAAAATACCACTTCAGCGTTCTCAACGCTTTTATTTTTTCCCTGTCACCGTGACATGGAAATTTTAATAACACAAAAATGCATTAAATGAATCTGATTGGGCAAAAAAGTTCAAATATCACCTTCGACGTAATATCGTGTTACTAAAAATAGCTTTGGTCAATCGTACTCGTCCAATATACCACTAGTATATGTTGGATGACGGAGAAAAATGATAACTTACAACTTGGCGTAGATGGTGCATAGTTGCTTCCGTAGCTTTCTCCATGAAAAATTTCTTCGATATCATGATACATTCAGCACCGTTTGATACAACACTGAAACTTTCAGCTTGCTCTGGGAAGACAGTTTTAGTTAGACCCTGGGAAGAATTACAGAAAATAGAAAAAAAAAAAAACATTTAGATATATTCTATCCTCATAGTTCTATTGTATAAATATAGGAGGAGGAATACTGTATGGCTTGCAGCATTCGAAAGGGAGCATTCGGACAACTGCGTAAAGTGTCGTCTCAGATCAGCCTGCGCAGTCCGCGCAGGTTGATCCAAGATGACACTTCACGAATAGGTTAGATTTTGTGCAACAGAAGACCTGCGCGAAACAGAAAATCATATTTGAACGGAAAGTGTCGTCTCGGATTAGCCTGCGCGGACTGCGCAGGCTGATCCGAGACGACACTTTACGCTCATGTCCGAATGCCCCTTTTCGCGTGTTGCAGGCCGTAGAGAAAACATATTGGTGAGAGAAACGTTTGCTTGTGATAAGCTCATTTCCAACTACGTTTTCTAAAATAATTATCACAAGACATCTTAATTGACCATTCGGAACACCTCGGCCAATCTGTCAATCCAGCCTCGGATGTATGCCGACGGAATAATATGTTAAAAAACTTGACATGCATCGCCGGAAGCGGTTATTCGACAGATACTCCCCACTACATAGTTCTCGGGATGTTCCAAATGACGTCAATTAGTAACCATTTCGAATGGCAACAAATCCTGTAGAATGACGGTAAGTCTAACTATAGCAGCATAAATGGCTGAATTAAGGACTTGCATTGATTACGCACTTGCAAATTTAGGCTGGATCGAAGGATTGGCCGAGATTTTCAGAATGTTTGCGCGATAATGACGTCATTGTATTTCTTGTTATGGGGGTGTTGTCGTTCCTTCCGGAAGTAGTCTGTCGGCATACATCCGAGGCTTGATTCGTAGAATTGACCGAGGTGTTCCGAATGCTTAATTGACCTTTCTGTAAACGCGAGTTTGGCACGCCCCCTCCCCTCCTCCGCCTTAGTAACGGGGTATTTCGGTTGTCAAGCCTGTCAAGCTAACTAGAAATGTGTCAGACATTTTTGTTTACATGACGCTCAATGCTGCGTTTTCATTGGCCTATAAGACGTTGGAACACCTATCAATCAAAATCGACAGAAAGGTCAATTAGCTTAGGTCCTCAGAAGATCCGCAGAAAAGTCGTTCCGTAAATGGTGATGTTGGAAAGCAACCAGTCTATTGGGAATATTGTTCTGAGAACTGGTAAAAGAATCTCAGGAAAAGCATTGATAGATGCACTAGCCCCTGCAATATAAGTGAAATATTGTTGAAAACAACGCTAAACGTCATACCAAAAAGCAAAGTAGAAGTGTCGTAATATAGCCTTGGTGTCTTCAACGTTGTCATGAAAAAGCTTTGGCACGGGTGATGGATTTTAACCCTTTCCCAGACGACAAACTTTTGGACTAGACCAATCAAGTCTTGCTGACAAGATGATTTCTGTATATGATAGGGTAGAAAATATTGTGGGAAAGGGAGAAAATGCTGGGTAACCAGCATTTTCTCCTTTTCCCGCAATGTTTTCAAAAGGCTATTATTCTAGACCCGTAAAAACCAGGGATTGTTTGGGAAAGGATTAAAATATATTTTTCATACATATTTGTGAAGTTCTGGCAAAAACGGGATTTTATGCACTGCGAGAATCATTTTAACTAACAGTTCATCGCAATATCTAAGGTAGTACCATACGAATGGAAGACAGCTATGTCCACTAAAATATTATCCTAAAAAAGTTGCTATGATTGAAAATGAGTATTATTGTACGACTCTGACCGTGCCATTTGTTCCACTTTTTTCTTTCTTAGAATTATCATTTATATATCTAGGGTCACTCTATTCTCATTACAAAAGGAGAAAATAATTACCTCCATTTTCTGAAAACTAACAAAAATATCAATGAATAATTTCAAGATGGACATCAAAGGAATTCATATCTAGGGCCAGTCTATTCTCATTACAAAGGGAGAAAATAATTACCTCCCTTTTCCGAAAACTAAGAAAAATATCATGAATAATTTCAAGGTAGACATCTAAGGAAATTCTGGTCAGTTAGAAATGTGCAAAAATATTATATCAGTTTAAAGCCTTATATATCAACTAATAATAAACTTCATTCCATGTTGCACTAAAGGCGTTAGGATGATAATACCTTAAGGATTCATATTTAAGACTTTCGAGCTGATAGTAAAAACCCAAGTATTTCTATGTCGAACATATTTCAGGAGGAAAGACATCTTATCGGACACAGTAGATCCAAGATCAGACCGCACGTTCTGTGCAGTCTGATCTTGGTCTACACTGTCCGCAAAAGGTCATTAAGTCGCATTTAGCAGCCTTAGGTTTAAAACAGATATGAACAGTTCATACTCACAAAATGCTGTCCTCGCTCCAAAACTTGGACCTGCACAAACATTGGTCGAATATCCTTCTCTGTTAGCGTCAGGTCTTTAATTGGTTTGTTGTCGAGTTCGTTAACGATCGTTTTACGACCAGTAGGATTTTGCTCTGTCAACTTCTTGTCATATTCTATGAAAAACGAAATGGATGTTAGTATGTGTTCTGTAACAAGGGGGTTTAATACATCTGCAAAAGCTATCGAACCATCCTGCGCAGTCCGCAGTGACGTTAAAAGTTAGAATCGTGTGGTAGAGAATTAATTAAGTAAAAGTTCCCTACCTAATTGCTTTTGAAATAACTCTTCTTGTATTGCCTCTTTACGGCTTATTTTCCGTCGAGTACTTTTCGTTGTTGCTAAATAGGCACCCTGAAACAGAATTAAAGATTTAAAACCCTTAATTACCGTTCCTGGCTAAAAAAGTGAAAAGATGATAACAGACATAACTAAGAATAGTGTGGCATTAGAACCAAACATCAGCTGATATGTAACCCATTACCACACAATCCCTACTTTTGACGACCTGAGAAAGAAGCCTTTAGAAAACATTGTGGTAAAAGGAGAAAATGCTGGTAACCACAATGTTTTCTATTCTTCACAAAACAAATTTCAAATTTCCAGTCACTTTTATTTTGTTGTCGATAAATGCTTTTGATTTGAACAAGCCTAAAAATATTGTCGTTTGGTAATGAGTTAATATACCATTTAACAAAAATATAGTCATGATAAAGCGTAGGCAGGCTTAATTTCAAGTCTTATACTGTATTTTTTAACAGTGAATTACAAATGGTGTAGTGGATAATGAATTCTTTGTTTTTCAACTATGGAATCAAAATCACTCCCTCTATCTGGAGCGTTGGTTCTGTGTACTAGAAATTACTGAAGAGAACAATAGAAACAACGTTGTTTTTCACCCTACAGTAAAGAAATATCTTATAATGACTGTTGAAAAAAATGAGTTGGACTGTTGTCTGACAAAACTATATGGAGTATATTTGTTGTTGTTTTTTTTTTCGGTTAGGATTTATTTCATTGAGTGAAAATAATCGGTAATATTTTCACGAGTGGCACAGCCACTCCTGAAAATATCAACGATGGTGTACACGAGATCTTTAACAAAAAACTATATATTCTATTTATTTCATGCTTTCAACCGTTTCTGGGTGGAACTTTATCAAAATCCAGTACAGTTCTTTTTCAGTTATTCCCCATGGCGTACCCCGTTCGCATAGAAAGGCATTCCAGTATTACGTCATACGAGAGAAATGTAAGGTAAATGACGTCATATTTTCATCTGCGTGTGAGTCACGCGCATTTTACCTTGGTAAATGGAATATAAAAATCGGTATTTTCACTGGTCGTAACCATGGAATATCGAAAAATATTTCACCGATATTTCTCGATAACCTACCGGAATAGCATGAAATAAACTGACATTTTCGTGTAGTCTGACCATGATACACGGCGTCCTCTATAAGGTTTAACTTCATTGGAAAGCCCTCTCGTGATATATGCATTTGCACAAAGTATCGATCCAGATCAAGCAGCGCTGACTTTTCTGCTATTATATATTCAATATTCTGCTTGTAGAAGGGCTAGTCTATCTCATGATTTAGTCGGATGTTATACAAACTTTGCTAAGCATAATACATTACGAAGGCGCATAAAACCAAGTTTTGCTAGAGCAATGTTATTGTTATACCTCATAACCCTAGCTGTTCGGACGATTACATGGGTATAAACACAAATTGTTACAAAGCATTAGTATTTGCTCACACACAGGATATTATCTAAATTCATCGCAGCATGTGAAAAGAAAATATTGAAATCATCCCCTATCAAGGGCCCTACAAAGCAATAATGTACACATCTTACAGATTTTTTAAAGAAAATTTAAATACAAAACATACAACACAAACTTCAATGATTAAATACATTCATAGTGTGAATTAATTGTATTAAGAACACAAGTATCCAACATCATTTTTGAACACGCATGAACCAGGGTCTTGCCTCGTGAAAGACTAATTTCAAATAAAAATTCCTAATATATAGAGGCCCCTCTGGAGCATTTTCAAAGTTTCGTTCAGTCACTTGAGACAGGGCCCTGGATTGTTTTATCACGCACTACCTTTGGATAGAATTTCGGGACTTGAAGAGTATTATTGTCGAACTGACGTATTTGGGGCTGACCCCATTCTACATGCTGGAATAAAACCAGACTTCAAGATTAGTATAACTGGTTTTAAATATATATGTATTTATCAAAATGCTTTAGTATGAACATTTACACATATACAAAGTTCATAATTATAGTTCAATATGAACATTTACAGACATACAAAGTTCATAATCATTTTTCCATGTTTTAAATGCATTTATTTCAAAGCGAAAGCAACATATCCCTTTTTTCTCTATTAAGTATCGTATATCTTTACTTATAAAAACAAAGATTTACAGCTTAGTTCAATGAGATAAATAGAGTGCTACCATGCAGCGCTGTATAAGTTAAAAAACAAAGTAACGTAAACTTTTCTTCCCAAAAATTGTACTCGTATAACACCAAATTTCGTCACTAAATACGATACAGAACTCTTACGAATGTGGGCTGTACGTAACACTTTTTCAATAATACGGTTCGTGTTTGAGAAGCCCACTTCAATTTTACCTTTAAGTAGATCATTCAGATTAAGTTGAAAAATAAATCTATTTAACACAACATACTCGAGCCTTTTGTTTCCTGAAAGAATACTATTTCATATCCGCAAAAAGTTGGAAAACATGACAGGAAAAGGAGCAGTTGCATATCACAGTCGAATAAAAAAAAAGCGAAGTTAAGTAAAACAATATTGTAACACTAGTTTACGCTTTACAAAACGAACCCTCTGGAATAAGGCCATCAAAAAACATTGTGAGACAAGGAGAAAATGATTGTAACCAGCATTTTCTCCTTTTCCCACAATCTTTTTTACCTCTTCAGTGATAGAGTCCGTAAATTGAGTCATGCACATTTTTTTCGTCTGGAAGTGTTATATCAAAATTGATAGGTCTACCACAGTTTTGTCGTTTGGTCAAGAATTAAATGAGATTATCCTATCAAAATCTATTATTTACCCCTGCCAGGATACGTGCTACTTATCTTAAAGTGTTTGATTTAACCTCTTACCTCACAATCCCGACCCTGGGAAAATTGGCCTTTTGAAAACATTGTGGGAAAAGGAGAAAATGCTGGTAACCAGCATTTTCTCCTTTTCCCACAACGTTTTCTATCCTTCCCGCAAATTTCAACTATTCAGTCATATCTAATTTGTCGTCTGCAAATGCTTTCAATCTGGACATCCATCCATCCATCCATCCATTCTTCCGTCAATTATCAATGTTTCGAAAATACGTCTGTTTGTCTGTTTGTCTGTTTGTCTGTCTGTCTGTCTCTCTCTCTCTCTCTCTCTCTCTTTCTCTCTCTCTCTCTTTCTCTCTCTCCTATTGTCTCTCTCTGTCTCCCTCTCCGCCTCTCTGTCTCTCTCACACTCTTTTTGTCGCTAGCTCCTTCCTAGCCACAAATATCTCATACCTTTGAAGTTCGTCGTATTTTGGGTAGTTTAACAAATTTTTCGTCTTCTGTTTCACTGATATCGTCATCTTTTGTAGAATCTAGAGTTTCGGCTATACTTTCTTGATCTATAACACACAAAGAAGAACATGTATACTAAACCCCTTTTCCAATTAAACACCTTTCTATACAATGCTTTTGAAAACATTGTGGGAGAAGAAAGTACTGGTAACCAGCATTACCACCTATTCCCAGTGTTCATCTCATTAACAAACGACAAAATTTTAAGCTTGTTTAAATCGAAATCATTTGCCAGAAGACAAAATAAAAGTGACTAAAAACTTGAAATTTGCTTTTGTAAAGGGTAGAAAATATTGTGGGAAAAGGAGAAAATGCTGGTTCCCAGCATTTTCCCCTTTTCTCACAATGTTTTCTATAGGCTTCTTTGTTAGTGTTATCGATTGTAGGGATTGATTGGTATTGGGTTAATGGTTTCATAGATAGATAGATAGATAGATAGATAGATAGATAGATAGATAGATAGATACTCAGACAAGTACACATGTACATAGTCATAATACATAAATAAATATTATTATGCAAATGTGTCAAAAATCTACCTCAAAAAAGATGCACACCGACAATTTTCTTATAACATTAACAAATTTCTATAAATCAATACTGTATACAGAAGTATTTAAGAATGAACTTATAAGTTGTTTATCATATGAAAATAATACCGTCTTTCTTTAAATACCTGTTTTGTTTACAATGCAAGGTTAAATAATTCACTTTTATTATTCGAACAAAGAAGTTTTAACAGTTTTAAGGTACTTGGATTTTTATAAAAATACTCTTTTATATATCTTTTTCGCAAGGAATGATAAAATGGACACTTCAAGATGAAATGGAATTCGTCCTCTATGTCGCCAGAGTTACATATAAGACAAATCCGTTCGTTTCTAAGAATTCTGTTTGGACCAAACCTACCAGTTTGAATACGAAGTGAATGAGATGAAGTTCTTAATTTAAAAATTAACGTTCTTGGACTAGATGGCAAAATATCTAAATATGTTTCATAACTACAGTTTTCTTTCAAATACCGGTACCTGTACAAATGTAAAGAGTATAGAGTGAAGTTATATCATCTGCTAAATAGGAACACGGCAGGTACATGAAATGACAATTTAATTTGTTGGGAGTTTAAGAATTAACCCATTACCATACAATCCCGATTTTAACGACTCTGTGAAAAAGATGCCTTTTGAAAATAATGTGGAAAAAGGAGAAAATGCTGGTAACCAGCATTTTCTTCTTTTCCAACAATGTCTTCTATCCTAACCAAACCAAGTTTAATTTTTTTAGTCACATTTACTTTGTTGTCTGCAAATGCTTCAATTTGGACCAGTCTAAAATTTTGCCGTTTGGAAAAGAGTTAAGACTTTTTCATAATTTAGAAAAGTTTATTCTCTCTCAGAAAGAGAGTAAACTTTTCTGAACTGCGTATAATTCATTTCCTTAGGAATATCAAATGGATTTAAGATATAGAGGATCTGATATGAGTTGGCTTTTGAGATAAAATTTTATAAAACGATTCTAGGGAAATGCTATTACGCGAGCTGTCCTGGACGATTTTAATAGAATTTTATCTCTAAGGTCGACGAAGGTCAGATTCTTTTTTTATCACATAACGATATTGCATGAACTTTAGATCAGAAGATGCAAAACCATTTATAAATGTACCCTCTGAAATAGCCATACAATCACATTCACAACTATGAAATACACATATGTACAAAAATGACGTCAAAATGACGACACACAACTGTGATTAAAAAAACTTTTTCTGTTTGTTAAAATCATTCTGATATCCGAGTATCACGTGGTGTTTCTTTGGCTCCTTCTAAAAAGACTATTTACGATCAGAAGTCATATTTACCTGGCGCCGCCATATTTAATTTCGGCAATACGGGGATATCTGTAACGCTGGACATGCGCTTTCCGGTGTTTAAAACACGTGACTTATGGTCATTTATAATGTAATCATAGTCTATAACGCCCAGCCGATCCTGATTGTTGTAGTAACCCGGAAGTGTCTGCTCCTGCAATAAAAATACAATCATCATCAGCAGCAGCTGCAGCATCCACCAACATCATTATAATATCATCATCATCATCATCATATGTTCGTTATGGTCATGGTCATCGTCTTCCATTTTATCATCATCGACTGTATCATCATCACCATCATCGCCGTTGTCATCGTCACATTATCAAGTTAATCATCATCGTCATACGGGGGTATTCATTTGATCTCTCGCACTTTGGCGCTTTCCACAATAAACCGTTACAAAGAAAAATACCATCACAAGAAAATATTGATGCGTAACATCAATGGCGTCGCAAATCAGTTGTTTCTGAAATAAGGCACATTACAGCATTTCAAAACTGACCATAGCAAATTTATGTAGAACTCGGTGAGAAATAAACTGAGAAGTCCTAGACAATCTGTAGAATGCAAAACTTAAAACTTAAAAAGGAAAGAACCAATAATGATAAAATACAGTCATAGCCATTCTTCAGCAAAATTTAACATAGTTTCAAGTGGTGTACAAAAGCAGTTGTCAAGCTATGTACAAAATCAGTTGTAATTCGACAACCAACACAGGGAAATAATATTAAAACTAGGTCTAAATTATCGAATTGATTTTAAAAACATGAATGAAATGACTAAAGCGGTTACGAAGTTATCAAAGCGAGTGCAAAATGGCCAAAATAAAAAGTAATGGTGAGTACGAAATGGCTTAGGTACGAAATGACCTAGTTGCGGAATGACTGGAAGCGGAGTAAACAATATGGCTGCCTCCAAAGGTACTTTTTAAAACAGAATAAAAATATAGTGCCGCCGCTCATGCGGGGTCACAATTACATTCAAATTTAACTATTTGGCGGCAAATGCTTCCAATTTGGTGGAGTCTTAAATTCTGTGGTCTAGTTAGAAAATTATCTGTATGATTGAATAGAGGTTCTTAACCTTTACTATACTGAGTATGACTCACTGACGTTTTGCGGACAGTGTAGATCATGATCAGGCTGCACGGAACGTACAGTCTGGTCTTAGATCTACGCTATCCAATAAAGAGAATTTTTTCTCAGCAAAAAGTAAGTTTGAATTAGTATCATTTGGGTTTTTTACTGATGACTTAAACGTTAGATTTAACTTGCTGAATAGGAAAAGAGCTAAAATTAACTATCATTTTTATCACTTACTAGTCTTTTATCAGCCTCTATACTATTTTTAAACACTTCTTTTTCTCCACTGTTTGTCTGTAGGTATTTGTTTCTCTTCACCCGGAAATTCCAGGTACCAAATGACGTTTTAGGAGACACCGAACCATCCCCATCTTAAAATAAAGGATAATTCGAAAAATCAAACATTGTTTAGAATATCATTAATCCTGCCCTACTTTGCTGCCTGATCTAGATCTATATGTCGTCTGCAACAGCCTTATAGAAAGAATTTGCCGAATGCGGCGGTGTTCGAATGCTTGAATCGGAACTGTCCTCGGTTTGGTTTTCAATATTCCGCACACGATCGCCTGTACCAGCGAAGTCGAAAGAAATTTGCGGAAAGAAGTCTGTTTTGACAGAAGATGCCGAAAGCAGTTGAAGTTGAGCAGCTGGACTGTGCTGTTTTATTCGACAAACCTCGGGTGATTCAATGGATTATATACGCCTACACGGTTCATTCCTTTGAACAAGTACACCGCTTCACCATTCTTAAAATTGTAAAGTTCCACTTAATAAAAAAATGAGTAACAATTTTTTATCGAGATCTTACTAAATATATTTTCGTTGGCAAACAGTGTGTACGTTCAATTTATAACCTGGTCTTTCAATTCCGTTGGCAGATTTCATCAAGAAATTGACAGATGTGAATAACTTCACCGTGGTTGTTGATGTTGCGGATCGATTTACATGGGCGCTACCATGTTTACGACCACGTGACTTACAGCAAATTGAAACTTCCACATGGGCGCTACCATGTTTACGACCACGTGACTTACAGCAAATTGAAACTTCCTAGCTATTGATAAGGTTAGATGTAGTTATGGAATCGGCCGAGTTGTGACGACTGGTTGCCGATTTACTCATATCCTACATATTCTAACTCTACTCACCCTCCGAATCAGAATCAGCATCATTGTGTCTCTGTGCTCGCGGATGAACTTCTACAAGTTTTTTTAGCACCGATAAACTACCCTGTAACAGACAGTTATCAAAATGTGAATGATCTTATCAAGAACTCCGGATCTATTTAATAGACTATCAAAAATGACAATCAGGGCGCGTATTCACCAACCATTCTTAAGAACGCTTTTTGTCTTATTCTTCAGAATTTTCTACATTTGTAAGTAACACAACTTCTGATTGGCTAAACCATTCGGTTTAGCCAATCAGAAGTTGTGTTACTTACAAATTTAGAAAACCTTGGAGAATAAGCCTAAGAATATTCTCAAGAATGGTTGGTGAAGGGGCCCTGAAGGCGTGAGCCACAGAACACCATGGTGTGCATATCAAAGATTACACTGAAAACTTTTTGCAGTCTGCTTTTGATGTATAGCGCCATCAAAAGTAACAGAAATGGTGCCTGACAAAAGAATGTATCAAAAAGCAGAGCCTCATGTAGATCTAATTCTATCAAAACAAATACTGATAGTGAAAACGTTAGCTTTTGCGGAAAGCAGAGTTCATAACCAGACTGCTAAAAAACAAACAGTCTGAAAATTGGAATACTGTCATTCTTCCCAAATGCATTTATATTTTTTTAAATGGTTTTGATGTTATAATTTGTAAGTGTCGCCACAAAATATCTTTAAGTAAAGCACTAGGCAAAATATTTCAGAAACGCAAGTATCCGACTAATCCGATTTCATTTAGGAAAAAAAAAAAGAGAAACTTCAAGAAAAAGTACACTAACCGACTTAACGACGTAGATCCAGTCCGAATGGTTACTATCACGAACCAAAACTTGACCACGACTGTAAATATAAAATCAGACATCAAAAATTAGTATCTGTCATAACTAGCCGTATGGTTCAGTTTAATACTTTCATTATAAATCTTTTATCACATAACTTCCCTTGTTTTCAAAGCAACATACCCATCACGAATTTTCTTATCTTTTACATGTTTATTGTGTGACGTCATTATGTATGTATTTTATAGAAGTGAATGGGTTATGTGATAAAAAGAATCAGACATTCGTTGGCGTTTGAGATAGAATTTCATGTAATTCGTCCAGATAAAAAGTTATTAAGCTCGCCCGTGGCTCTCTTAGTAACATTTTCCAAGACTCGTTTAATAAGATTTTACCTCAAATTCCAACTAAAGTCAGGTCCTATAATTGGCTTGCAACACGCAAACGGGAAATTCGAACATTTGCGTAAAGCGTCGTCTCGGATCAGCCTTCGCGGACTGCTGGTAACCAGCATTTTCGCCTTTTCCCACAATGTTTTCTACCCTTCACAAAAATTTTCGAATTTTTTCGTCACTTTTATTTTGTCGTCAATAAATTCTTTCGATTTGTACAAACCTAAAATTTTGTCGTTTGGTAATGAGTTAACCCTTTACCACACAATCCCTACTTTTGACGACCTTGAGAAAAAATCCTTTAGAAAACACTGTGGGAAAAGGAGAAAATGCTGGTAACCTGCATTTTCTCCTTTTCCCACAATGTTTTCTACCCCTAACAAAACAAATTTCAAATTTTCAGTCACTTTTATTTGTCGTCTGCTCATGCTTTCAATTTGGACAAACTAAAAATTTTGTTGTTTGGTAATGAGTTAACGCGCAAACGGTATAGATTCGCTGATCTTGACCGCTAGTGCTCATAATTTTTAAGCTCATTGAGTCTTGCCTGACTGCCGTAGAGTTGATTCCATTCAGATATGCCATTCAAAAGTCAGGCTTAGGAAAACTAAAGGTTTCATGACGTTCGAGTAACATAAGAAGGAATCGGCCATAATTATATTCTATTTGACTGTTATTAATAATTGAATGCCATTGTTCGGTTTAAATGTAAACTTATTTATTAGTTCCGTATGACAATAAAATCGTTGACACGTTCACAAGGTTCGCTTTTTATACTATACCAAATTATTTTCAACTTTGCCAATTTACTTTTTACGTGACTTTTTCTTTTTTTTTTTTTGGGGGGGGGGGAGGGTGAAAGACACAGAAATAGATTTATTAAGATTTGTACATACTGCCAGTACCTCATCATGAAAAAACAACAACAATGACATATAAAAAGAAAGAGCTCCCACAAGTTTTCAGTTTTGACCAGCCTGTATAGCTCAGTCGGTAGAATGTAGGCCACTTGATCATGAGAGTGCAGGTTCGATTCCCACGGGTGGCCGTCTAAAATTACAGATAGTCTTTCGGGTGATACGCTAAACCAAGTTCCCGTGCGACTGTGCTATACAACGAGCACGTTAAAGATCCTGGCAAAACTTCGGATGTGTGTTCGTCCTGTATCCGCACTATCCCCCGTAACAATACTAGCAGCCTTCAGGGGGGCGTCACCGATATGGGAAACCGGTGGCGACGATAAATAAACGCAAATTCAATCAGTCAAGTTTTCAGTTTCTTTCTTGCAATTTTCTCTCTAGGACGCGTTCTGTGAAAACATCTGTCTTCTTTGGGAATCTAATTACCGTCAGATTTCGAATTTTGTGTACCATTTTGCAGACAAATTTTGATTATGGCCCGTAAGACGGAACCTGTCTTTAACAGTTATAAAGCATTTTGGGTAGCCCCAAAAAAGATAGTTACAGATGTCTTTCCGAGGATTATTAATTGTCATTGCGACGGGATTTATTTCCTTCTCACCTCTGTTAGGTCAATTTCTTTTCCGATGATAGCTATGTTCGAAAGCAGCAAGTGGCTTGGCAAGAATAATTGCAAAGTGTAAATTACTGGTCAAAGAGACTCCGGGAAAGCATGGAAATAATATTGAAAATCACATTAACCACAACATAATCTATCGGTCGGTCGGTCCGTCGGTCGGTCCGTCCGCCCGCCCGCCCGCCCTTGCTTCACTCATTCACTCACTCAATCAATCAATCAATCAATCAATCAATCAATCAATCATGTTCTGATACCGATGTTGCAGTACAAAAAGATCGAAAACTACTTCCTATCCCTACGTAGTGTTTTCCTAAAGTATACCCGTTTTATCAAAATATTTTCTCAATAAGCACAATAGAAGGAAAATCATAAAAATATTTGTTATTCTTATAGAAAGGTAATTAACCCGATACAAGACAATGCTGAGTTTTAACTATCCGTTAAAAATTAAAAAAAAAAAGTCTTTGAAATCATTGTCGGAGAAGGACAAATTGCTGGTAAGCATCATTTTCTCCTTTTCCCACACTGCTTTCTAATCTTTCACAGACAAATATCCTCATATGAACCACATTAATATTTTAGTATGTCGTCTGCAAATGCTCTGAATTTGGACAAGTCTAAAATTTTGTCGGCAGGTAAACGGTTAAACTTTCTACATTAGTATAGTTAAATTATAGGTAAACATTTGTTGAATCCCTAATTTGATAGTCTTACGAACGAAGTCCGTAACAAAGAAACAAATGAATAAATGCATGGCAGAAATAAGGATCGGAGCGGGATTCGAACTCCGAACTCCCGGACGCAAAGCCAATACCCTAACCACTGAGCCAAAGAGATATCTCCCTGACGCAGTAGCCAGGTATTGTATTTAAATCGGGAGTATGCCATGCAGGAAGGAGTAGTCTCCCGTAACAATAGTCACACATAATGGCATGCCTTCCAATTCGTAGAAAAGATCACAATTTCATGAAAACAGGAATGTTTAGTAATAATATACAGCAAATTCGAAGAAAGTATAGATGAAAATCGGAACATACTATCTCTGTATTCTGGTTCCAAGCAAAACTGTCCGAAGAGGGCCGTCGTGCTACCGTAAGCACGACAAAGGATTAAGATATTTGTATGATTTAGGATAAGTTAATCTTATAATCCGGTCGAAGCGAATTGAATTGTGTCTGGCTAACAAAAATAATGTCTATTTCATCGCCGAAGCGTTTGATCTTGATTTGATTATTATTGATTATATGTTTTCTTTTAATTATTATTATTTCTTTTAGTATAACTATTGAAAGAGGTATTCAGCAAACGACAGACTCGTTTAAACCAGACAACGGGGAGAGAGAATTATGTCTGAGGTATAAGAATTACGTCGGTTTACTTCAAAAACCTCGTAACTACAGCTTGAAACAAGCTGTAGTTACGAGGTTTTGAAGTAAACCGACGATATAGTCTATTTCATCACGCCATTTTTAATCTTAATAGATAGGCCTACTTTTTGAAAACTAAAAAAAGTTCCCCCTCGAAGTTGTGGGCAAATAAAAAGGATTCCTGCTCTATGGCAAGGATTTACATGCATCGGCAGGAGGTATCGACCCAGGTCAACCTTGGCAGTCCGCTCAGAGTGACATGGGTAGAAACATTTTGCTATTTGTATTTTTTATGCATGTCCAAGCTCCTTTCTACTTCATGATTCAGTCGGTTATTAAACAACATGGATCAATAATCAATGTTTTGGATTGCTTTCATTAAACCCGCTTTTGCGACAGTCACGGAAGCTCAAATGTTGAACACACTTAACCCTTTCCCAAACGACAAATTTTAGACCCTTCCAAACTGAAAGAGTTTGCAGACGACAATTTTAACTTTTATAACAGTGGCAGAAAATTATCCGAACTGGTAGAAAACACTGTGGGAAAAGGAGAAATTGCTCGTTACGAGCAATTTCTCCTTTTCCTGCAGTGTTTTCAAAAGACTTGTACTGCGGACACGTAAAAACAAGGGTTTGTTTGGGAAAGGGTTAACCAGGCTCGAACTCAGAACTCAAAGGGGCTGAAAAATGGCACCGTACCCTTATAACTCTGCTTCCTAATTTAGCCGAAATCTCATTGATGTACAGTTTGATCTTGCCTACACTTTCTGCTACCGACATCAGTGATTGCATCACTGCATTGACTGGATGGTGTTTTTTGTCGCTTTCCACATTATTTCAGCCCCACAACGGCGATAGCTCACATATTCATGTACATCTGTATGTTCCGGGTTTTCTCTAGAACCGAACTGGGCCCCTAAAGAGTCTTGCCCAAGGACACTCCCACGAAAAAACCAAGTGCTTCCAGTAAGCTATAATCAAGGACCTCTAGGATGAGATTACACTCTACCAATGGGCCAGATTGGATCCCTGGTGGCAGGACGGGCTAGGGCTATGCAACATTTTCGATGATTCGAGCACCGCGAAAACTCGAGTATTTTGGGACCTCGAATTATCGAGGTTTTACTGTATTTGAATTAAAAGACAAAGTAACACTTACCCAAAGAAATGGAACATACAGGCTTGCGGATTCTCCGCTAGACACTCAATCGGCCAGTGCTTTAGGAACGGAATCGACCTGGAAATTAGAAACTGTATATGCACTCTATCCAACCCTCTGTTATCTGGCGTATTAGCCGTATAGGCTGTTTTATCCGATAGATTTGATCTGCGACCAGCCATGGGATTTTTTTTTGTAAATATATCACCGATCATTATGCACCGAATTTGACACAGTGTGTTGATAGTTTTCCTTTAATTGACAGTGAGTGTATCATAGTTCCAGGCCTTTTAGAAAAAAAGAAGGCCTATTTCCGCTTTTTTGATATTTCCATATCGTTGATATTGGCCTATTTCCGTTTTATTAATCCATACGAAGTTTCATGTCATTTAAATAGGCCTATTTCCGCCTTTTCAATAGACCATAGGAAATTTTTAAAAAAATGTTATTTTCCGTGGTTCACACTATTTTCCTCTATTATTGATATTTATTTCATGCTTACCGGTGGGATATCGAGAAATAGCAGTGAAAATATTTTTCGATCTTACACCAGTGAAAATACCGATTTTCACGTTCTTGTTGCCTAGGTAAATTGCGCGTGCCTAACAACCAGATGGGAAATATGACGTCATATACCTTACATTTCTCGCGCTTGACGTCACGTTGCTATGCGGGAGGGGTACGCCACGGGGAATGAGGGAAAAGAATTGTACTGAATTTTGATAAGAAAGGGTTAAAAGCATAAAATAAATAGAATATTTGTTTTTTTCGGTGAAAGATCAAAATTTATTTCATCTCGTGAACACCATCGGTAATATTTTCACTCGTGGCTGCGCCACTCGTGAAAATATTACCGATGGTGTCCACTCGATGAAATAAATTTCGATCTTACACCGAAAAAAACAAATATCCTCTATTTCTCTTACTAAGTTAAAAAAGGAAATTGTCACATAACCCGCTAACACACAAAAGTCTTTTGAAAACAACGTGGAAAAAGAAGAAAATGCTGGTTACAAGCATTACCTTCTTTTTCGACGTTTTTTTTTCAAACATTTCAAGGATATTTTACCGTCATTTTAGCAACATCTTTACTGTCGTCTGCAAATGTTTTTTTTATAATTTTGACAAGCCTAAAAGTTTTATGTAGGGACGCGATCAGACAGTTTTCGAAAGAGCTGTGACATGCATGTTTAAAAGGTAGAGCATTGATTGAAATTTGCGATAGTGCAAAATTGCTAATCATGATTTTGTTCAATTTTTATCTTTATCTCCGAGGCAATGAATGAATAAATGAATGAATGAATGAATGAATGAATGAATGAACGAATGAACGAACGAACGAACGAACGAACGAACGATCGAAAGAAAGAAAGAAAGAAAGAAAGAAAGAAAGAAGGAAAGAAAGAATGAATGAATGAATGAATGAATGAACGAATGAATGAACGAACGAACGAACGAATAACATTAAAACAGAACAAAAAATTCTAAGAAGCAAAAAATTGTATCCGTATGTTCATGATGATGATGATGATGATGATGATGATGATGAAAATAATGTTAATGACAGCGATGACAATTACTCAAAGCAATATGAACTGTTTCGTTTAAAAAAAAATGCATTATTTCATGCTTTCCGGTAGGATATCGAGAAATAGCAGTGAAAATATTTTTCGATCTTACACTGGTATCACCAGTGAAAATACCGATTTTCACGTTCTTGTCGCCTAGGTAAATTGCGCGTGCCTAACAACCAGATGGGAAATATGACGTCATATACCTTACATTTCACGCGCTTGACGTAACGTTGCTATGCGGGAGGGGTACGCCACGGGGAATAAGGGAAAAGAACTGTACTGAATTTTGATAAAGCACCTCCCAGAAAGGGTTAAAAGCATAAAATAAATAGAATATTTGTTTTTTTCGGTGAAAGATCGAAATTTATTTCATCTCGTGAACACCATCGGTAATATTTTCACTCGTGGCTGCGCCACTCGTGAAAATATTACCGATGGTGTCCACTCGATGAAATAAATTTCGATCTTACACCGAAAAAAACAAATATCCTCTATATCATATTAAAAATAAACATAAAACGGCACTGCTTTTTTAACCATAACATCCAAAATTCACTGTATATTTCAATATGTCCAACAAAATATTACAATGATTCCATTTAAAACAAAGTCCAGCGATAATTAGGAATGATACGAAGGAAATATTTCAACACTAATTCACACAAAGCGCTCAACTGTACGCCAGTCGACTTTGTACAATGTTATCGAATCTGTCTTCGACGGAAAACCCTAGACTGTTTCAGCTGGACTGACATTTTGCGGACGGTGTGGATCCAAGATCAGACTGCACAGAATGTGCAGTCTGATCTTGGATCTACGCTGTCCGATTGAGAATTATTTTTCTCCACAAAAATAAAATTGTAAAAAAAGAACACATTGTTCTGAATTTTTCCATCGACTTAACATTTTTATCTGACTAATTTATAAGGTTAAGCGATTTACAAAATCAGCTGTTAACCGTTCTAATCTTTTCTTTTTTTCAACCCTGGCTTAAAGAAACCCCATTGATTTAACTCTTGTGCTGCCGAGGGTCGACCAATAAATGAAATTTGCCGACGGCGGTAGATGCAAGATCAGACTGCACAGAACGTGCAGTCTGATCTTGGATCTTCACAGTTTGCTAGCCAATGGTAAATCATATCTTATGGTTGTAAAAACCTACTCTTAGACTTCAAAAAGACAATTTATCTTGTTGGCATGGATAAATTCTTTAACCCTTTACTCCATAGATACTCATTTCTACGCATTGCTTGTAGGAGCCTTTGGAAAACATTGAGACAAAAGATGAAATCGCCCGTGACGAGCAATTTCACCTTTTTTGTCACAATGTTTTCTATGCTATCAAAAGGTGTCCTATACACATACAAAACGGCTTCATCCTTGCTGTTATTTAGGGTCAATTAGAGATACCTTAGAAATGCCTTATGAGGTAAAGGGTTAACACTAGACAAAATTTTAGACTTGTTCAAATTGAAAGCATCTGAAACGATAAATCAAATGTGCGTAAAAAAAAATGTAAATCGGTCAAGCATGCAGTGGGAAACTTAGTGGAAAAAGGAGCAAATTCTGATTACTAACATTTTTTCCTTTTCTCATTGTGTTTTCAAAAGGTATTTTTGTGAGGCTCGTATTTTTGTTATTTTCGGTAATCATCGGAATGGAGTGGTAAAGGGTTAATACTTGTTGCACGTAGTGATTCAACGTGCTTTTGCGAACAGTGAAGATCAAGATTAAACTGCACAAAATATGCAGTCTGATCTTGGGTCTACATTGTCCGATAATCTTGCTAAATCAGCCTAAAAATCTGCAACAAAAAATAATCTCAGTTCCTAAAAAACTGTTGATTTTTTTATTGACATCAAGGGTTGAAATATGCTAGACAATGGGACAAAAAAAACAAACTCCCAATTAAAAATTATTTAATTCTTTACCAAACGACACTATTTTGGTCTAGTCCAAATTGGAAGCATTTGCAGACGTCAAAATTAATGTGACTCAAAAATTTGAAACTTGGGTTGAGAAGGGGTAGAAAACATTATGGGAAAAGGAGAAAAAGTAGCCTAACATTTAACTCGTTTTAAGCGTCGATGTGACTGAAATTATGTTAAAGGTGGATACTTAGAAATTTCACATCACACCAAATCAAAAAATATATATATCAGTGAAATTTATATGAAAACACAATATAAATCATCAATAAATAAGAATCATAAAATTACCAAAACATTTTTTTTTTGGATGGTATTCCCTTAAAAGGCTACGTATCCTCTTAAGCTATTTTTAGATTTCGCGCCAAAAAAAATGCATTGTGGGAATGTTAAGAGACTCGCACGTGACCAATAAAGCTTAATTCCATAACAAACATGTAATTATTTTTCATAATATCTTCTTCGGACGCTATGTTTGAAGCTTCGTCTGTGTTTTTCCAGTATGTAAATGAGCGTGGTGGTCATGTAAAAAAAGAACGTGTTTCCCGTCGATGTCGACCTTGGCCGTAATAAATCTATAATTTCTCGTGTTGTCAGATGGTTTTCGACTACTGGGCTTTTATGAATGACGATTATAAGGCTTTGGGAGTATAAGGATGATATTTTTGTATTTTTGTAAAATTTTCGTCCCAAATTCTGAAGGGCCACCTTTAAAAATATAGATCAATACATGCAAAAAAAAAAACCACTGGCCTATTTAACCCTTTACCACACAATCCCGACTTTAAACACCCCTGTGAATGAAGCCTTTTGAAAACATTGTGGGAAAAGGAGAAAATGCTGGTAACCAGCATTTTCTCCTTTTCCCACAATGTTTTCTACCCTGTTGGAAACAAATTTCAAATTTTGAGATTCGTTTATTTTGTCGTCTGCAGTTGATTTGAATTTGGACAAGTCTAGAATTTTGTCGTTTGGTAAAGAGTTAACAACGGGTTAAAGGCTTCGTTGTCCTTGTTAAACGAAATAAAAGAGAAAAAAAGAAATGTCGTTTTGAATTGCACTGATAATAAAACTTATTGGAGTGTTTAAATGTTTTAAATGGTATCTCGATAAAAACCTACGGTGCATGTGCGATCCGATTATAAAGTTAGAAAGTTAAAACCTTTCTTCTGTCTCAAACCCTTGAGATTATGTGCTGTGCATGTTTAAATCCTTTCGCAACATAATCCAGAATTTTAACGACTAACAGAAAAAAACGCTTTTAAAAAACATTGTAGGAAAAGGAGAAAATGTTGTTCAGCAATTTCTCCGCTTCCCACATTTTTTTTACCCTTCCACAAACAAATTTAGAATTTTTGAGTCCCATTTACATTCTTTATCTGCAAATGCTTTTAATCTGGACAAGTCCAAAGTTTTGCCACTTGGTAGCGAATTTAGCCCGACGCTTTCAGAAATTTTGGTCTAGTCCAAAATAATGATTCTTTAACCCTTTCCCAAATGACGAATTTTAGACTGTCCCAAACTCAAAATGTTTGCAGACGACAATTTTGAATTTGATGAGAATGGCAGAAAGTTTTCCGAAAGGCCAGAAAACACTGTGGAAAAAGGAGAAATTGCTCGTGACGAGCAATTTCTCCTTTTTCCACAGTGTTTTCTACGCATTTGGAGAACTTTCTGCAAATTTCATCAAATTTGAAATTGTCGTCTGCAAACTCTTTGAGTTTGGAAGAGTCTAAAATTTGTCGTTTGGGAAAGGGTTGATATGAAAACTAGGGGTCGTGGACCTTAAGTGGTGAAATCCGCATTTGACAACTCTCTTATCTTGAAATGGAATAATTCTGGTTCAAAGCGTTTTCAAAGCACTTTCCATCAGGGTCGTTCAACTCGTTACCAAACGACAAAGTTCTAGATTTATCAAAATTGAAAGCATTTGCAGACGACAAAATAAAAGTGGCTCAAAATATTGAACATTGACCTTAGAAGAGTAGAAAACATTGTGGAAAAAGGAGGAAATGCTGGTGCAGTCTGATTTTGGATCTACACTATCCGATACAGAGGTGTTTTTTTTTTTTCTCCAAGTAGATAACTTTGAAATGAGCGAAATTTAGGCTTTTTTCTATTGACCTAAAATGTTCATGTCACTTATTTAGTAGAATATGAGTCGATAAAATTCCTCTCTGAGATGGCCTATGTACCCTCTGATCAGGACAGTGACACTAATTCAAACATATTTAGTTCCTAAACAATTATCTCTGCAAGACAATATATAGCCTGTAACACGCAAAAAGAGGGTATTCGGACATTTGCGTAAAGTGTCGTCTCGGATCAGCCTGCGCAGTTCGCGCAGGCTGATCCGAGACGACACTTTCCGTTTTAATGTATTTTTTTTATTTTGCGAATGTCTACTGTAGCACAAAATCTTATACAGTCGTAAAGTGCCGTCGAAGATTGGCCTGCGCAGACTGCGCAAATGTCTGAAAGCCCCTTTTCCTGTGTTGCAAGCCAATTATGTGACATCATTATATCTATTTCACCAAAATACGGAATTAGCCTAGGTTATGTTGTAAGGCTATATCGAAATTGAGAAAATTAACGACCCTGTGCGGGTTTTAACTCTCAGCCTAATAATTGCAAAACAAACTTTCACTGAAAGTGTAGATCAAGATCAGCCTGCACGAGCCTGATCACTGGTCTACACTATCTATATAATGTTCAGAGAGTCATCCTGGTAAAATGAGCACTTAGATTTAACCTTTTCCAACACCACAAAAAATTCGATTTACTAAAATCGAAAGCATTAGAAGACTACAATTTTCGTGTTGCTCAAAACGTGGTTGCTGCCTTCGAAGTCAGAGAAAACTTTGTGGAAATAGGAAAAAATGGTAATAACCAGAATTTCTGCTTTTCCTGCATTATTTCAAAATCATTCTCCTTTTTTCAAATCTTACATTTGTGTTCTAACTTAGGATTTGAACATCTTAAATTTGATATGATGGTTAGTTTGTTCCACATACCGATATTAGCATGTTTGTTGAACGATGTATCAATTTATGACGTTTTCTACTAAATATTAAACTGCCGAGAGCAGTCGGCATCGTACAGGTCCTAAAACCTAGAGGTCGCTTGTTCGAGTTTCAATCTCTGCCAATTTCTTTCAGGGGATTGGTCATAGTCATTGCGACAGGAAATCATCAAGCAAACACAAACAAATTACAAATTTGCTACCCAAAATTATGTGCATGTATAGTATAGCCTTAAACTCGCCGAAACGACAGAGTTACGGACAAAAATGAAGAAAAGATCGGGGTTTGAGTTACATATCAAATGTCAATTTTACAAACTGATAATCTATCAAGGCACTGTACAATCGGTACAGTTTTTTATTCAGAATAGATAGGTGTATGTTTCCATTGAATAATGATCACTCAACGGTTTATTCACCCATTACCATACAATCCTTTCTTTTGACGACTCTTAGCAAAGAAGCGTTTAGAAAACATTGTGGAAAAAGGAGAAAATGCTGGTAACCAGCATTTTCTCCTTTTCCCACAATGTTTTCTACCCTTCTTACAACAAATTTCAAATTTTCAGTCAGCTTTATTTTGTCATCTGCCAATGCTTTCGATTCGGACAAGCCTAAAATATTGTCGTTTGATAATGAGTTAAGTCTATACCCGCATTAACCTTATTCAGTGCCGTAGATGGAAAAAATGGGGGGGGGGGGGGGAGGGAGATCTTTTACGGACAACATACATGCAAGATCAGACTGCACAAAACGTGCAGTCTGATCTTGGATCTATTCCGTCCGGTTTTTTTTTTTTTTTTCGTTTCTTTTTTCGGGTTTTTTTTTTCGTTTTTTTGTTCAGCATGTCAGATGAAAAAGAAAAATCGTCTGGGTTTCGCAAGTAATTTTATGGATACCCAAATCATGTAATGACCTGCTTGGTAAAATGGATCAGGAAAATGCATTAAGCCCCCTTTTGCCAGAGCATGGCTCATTTAGAAAAAAACGGGTTCGATCTAAATCAATACATCAATCGAAGGTTGCCATGAATCAAGCGCATAGAACAAATTGCATTTTTTTTTTTTTGTAAAAGCGATATTGATAAAAGTCTTATCAACTGCATATTGACGAATTCGCTCAATAGAACTAAAGCACTGCACTAGTACCTACAATGCAGGGTTTTGTCACTGGCTTGATAATACTATTTGATTTCAGATAAGCCCAGATTTTCTATAGCTTTGCTTTAAATAAAGGCCCAACAGCGGCCAAAAGTAAACAATACGGTTGTTGAGAACGCATTAAATGAAGTTAGATTTATATAATACTTGAGCCATCCTGAGGTAGATCGTCTTTGGAAACCTTCTGGTATGAGAAAAAAAATCTACTTTCTCCTTTTCTCATATTGTTTTCTAACTATTCGTAGACAATTTCGACATTTCCGCTGCATATACTTTCAAAATATCGTCGGTTTACTTCCAAAACCTCGTAATTACAGCTTGTTTCAAGCTGTAGTTACGAGGTTTTTGAAGAAAACCGACGTTATACCACTCCACCATTTTGTCTTCGGGAGAGTAAAACCGTAAGCCTCGATCTCGCAAACGATTTTCGCTTATCAAATAATTTACAAAAAAAAAAACCCCACACATTTTTGTCTTGAAATCAATACTTCAATTGAAAGTTGCTATAAATTAAGCCCTTAAAATAAATTGCCTTTTCGTTTCTGTTTTTGTTTACAAAATCGACATTGAAAAATGTTATCAAGTGCATTTTGATAGCCTTGCTTTCACATACGTCTGGCACAGATCTTATTTGATCTGCAAATAACGTGCGGCCTGAGAGTCTCGTAACTTTTCAAACGGTTGCTAAGCGATAATCAATCCGCTTTTGGGAAACAGTGTAGATCCAAGATCAGACGGCACAGAACGTGCAGTCTGATCTTAAATCTACACTGTTCGATACAGTAAAGTCTCGCCGGCAAACAGACGTTCAAAATCACATTATTTGGGACTTTGAATTTTGGCTGGAAATTTATATTTGCAATTACTGAAGGGTAACTCTGTAGCGGACGAGACAATTTAACCTTTAGACCGCTAAGCATGACTAACTCACCTTTTGCGGACAGTGTAGATCAAGATCGGACTGCACAGAACGTGCAGTCTGATCTTGGATCTACACTGTCCGACAAGGAGATATCTTTCCCTAAAACATAACTTTCAAAAAGCAATATTTTGGATTTTTAATATCGAATTAAAAATTTCATTTCAGTTATATAGAAGGACAAGGATTCATCTATACAATAATTGTACACTTTGCCTCTGTAAGGAGTCCACACGAACAGAAGTACACGGACACAGTCCGAGTTCCATAAGCTCGTCGCAGGCCGAATGTAAACCAGGCATTATTGACATGGGTTGCCTATAATTGAACTGCAAAATTTGCATACGTAGTTTAGATTAGCAAGCATGAAGTCTGAAATTAACCGCATAACGCATTTTAGTGAAACACAGCCCAAAAAACAGTACGACTATATCGTACAAATCATTATAAAAGTTAAACTTACTTGATAAAGGGATTATTTTCTGGGTCGGTGACGCTTTTGATGCCTCCAGCCATGAAAATCTCCACAAAATCCTGCAAATGTAAGAGATACATGTATTTATTTAAAAAATAGTTTAGGATGAGTCATCTGATGATAGAAATGTTAAATGAACTTAGTGTAAGACCGGAACTATGCATTGTATTTGACTTCAGACCCTGTACAGTGACGATCTGTCACTCTGGTAATAATCAAAGCGTTGAGAACCCTGAAGTGGTATTTGTCAAGGAAACCATTGCATGGAATTAATAATATGAAAAAAAGAGACATAATTATTCTTCAAATATTGGCTTAGAAGTCAACCTTCTAAGCAAATCAATACCTATTTCGGTTGAAGGAAGAGTACTCATGACAAAGTTTGGATTATTTTTGTATTACTGGTCTCCCTTTAATTATTGGGAGGAATCTGGAGGAACATCCCTTGCCAGTAGGATGCATGATGGAAAGAGAGAAAAAGCATGTGAATTTATCGAGTGAAATTAAGTTTTATCTGAAAACTATGACTTTGGAATATCTTTAGCCCTTGACATTTAATTTCCAACATTACGATCAATTATTTCCACCTATAAATATTCATGCTCAATCAAATAGAGTAGCGAGCAATCATTGGATGAAAAACCCATGGGATGATCTGTTTTTGATACAAAAAAGCCCAGGACCAAGCAATAGGTTGACAAATTTTGTATCATTGCGCCAATAAAAGGCTGTGAGCGATTGAAGCTATTTTCAATCCATAATTAGCATTTCCATGATCGATGGCCCCACCCAATGCATTTTGACATGCCATTTCCAATTACTTATCTGAGTGCTACAGAAAAACTCATCTGTCTGAGAAATATTGAGTTCCACTGGGTTTATTTCTTTCGGCTTTGCATACAAAAAAGCGATACATGGTCTTCAAATTTCAAAATTGAACTTAAAGTTGTATTGTTTTCGACTAATACCACAAAAATTGTGTTCACACGGTAAGTCAAACTAATAATTTATGATTATAGTTTTTCTAAAATATTCATATCCAGATATCTGTTTGTTATGTATAGACCATATCAGGAAAACGTATGTGCGCTGTGAACCTCCTTTACAGCAACGGATAGGCCTTGGTCATTTGACCGTGCTAAAAATATATATGGTTTTGTCCAAAAACAATGCCATTTGTATTTGATTACTCCGCATTTTCTCATTTATCCACAATGTTTTTTTTTTCTCAACCTATAAGTTGCTGAGCCCGATTCACAGACCTTTTGCGGACAGTGTAGATCAAGATCAGATTACACAGAACGTGCAGTCTGATCTTTGATCTGCACTGTCCGATATGGGAATATTATTGAAATAGCAATATGTAGGTTTAAACTGTCGAAATGAAAATTTCATTTTAGATATTTGGCAGGAAATGAGTAAATACCCCTTTGTCGGGATCGTTGGTTCGAACTCGAGCTTGCTTGGTGAAAATGTGAGCATGTAAGCCGTACCAAAAGAAAGTAAAGGATATCAGTTATTGTGCAATGACTTTTTGAAGACCAGCCAAGTTTTTCTATTAATGTTTCACTTAGTCATATTTTGTGTGGAATACGATACTTTTGTTTTTTCCTACCACAAGCCCTAGCGATTTACTAATTACTGTCCGAGTTTCAATGGCCCTGATAAAGAAAACTTTAAAAGAATTAATGTAGGAAATGGAGAAAATGCTGAAAAACTGCAGTTTCTCCTTTTCTCATGGTGTTTAATACCATTTCAAACACAAATTCTTTCAATTAAGACAAGAATAATTTGTCGTCTGCAAATGCTTTCAATTTAGAAAGGGCTAATGATTCTTATAGTCTGATAAAGATTTACGTCATTTAGAAATTCGGTTACCTCATTAACCTCCTGCAAAGGAACTACTTTTTTTTTTTTGGCCTTGCGACAAACTATTTTTTTTATTTGGTAATCAATTTCTCCTCGACCGCATTGTTTTCACATCAATAATTGAACCAGCTTTAATATAAGTCGACAACCAGTATTTCACAAAGAACATGAATCGTGCACTGTGACTAGGTGGTTTGACGTATCTGCAAAAAGTATAGACTGAGGTCAGTCTGTATAGTCTGCACTGGCTGACCTGGGCCAAAACTGCTTTGCAAATGGTCAATTTTCTGCCTATAGAAAGAATTTATGAGCTATCCCATTCTTAAGACTTTCCTCCCCTAAACTTCTGGTCAGCATGGCATGATTGTCGTTGTTGTTATTGTTGATGATGATAAATTATTGAGAATTCATAGAAATTCAATAACTCTAAACACTTTAACTGTCCAGAATTCCTTTAAATGTCTATCTAAAAAGTTTCTGTTCCTACCTCGATTACTTTTTTGTAAAGGGATGTAATAATAATCTCCCTTTGAATTGAGAATATAGTGATTTTGGAAATGAAAATGATAATTCTATGAAGGCACACGTCCAAAACAGGCTCGGTTAAGACGCCACAATAGAGATAATAGTGAGAACGTGCAATCTGATCTTGGACCTACACTGTCCGCTAAAGAGATAATCTTTCTCAAAATAAACCAATGAAGTAGCATAAAAATTGGTTTTTGTAGTATTGAATTTTGAAGACCGTGTATCGTATTTTGTGCAAGGCCGAGTGAAATAACCCCAAGTATACTCAATTTTTCTCAAGCAAATGAGTTTTTCGGTAGGTATGTTATTGGAAACGGCATGCTAAAATACAATGGGTGAGGCCATCGATCGTGGAAATGCTGATTTTTTTATTGAAAATAGCTTCACTCGCTCATAGCCTTCTATTGGCGCAATGATACATAATTTGTCTACCGATAACTTGGTCCAGGACTTTTTCGTTCCAAAACCAGTTCGTCCCATGGTTTGCTCATCCCATGAATGCACACTACTCCATTTGATTGGGCATGAATATTTGTAGATCGAAATAATTGATTGTAATGTTGGGAATCAAATGTTATCGGTCAGAGATATTTCAAAATAATAGTTTCCACGTACAAACTTAATTTTATTCGATATATTAACATGGTTTCTCTATCTATTCACCATGCATCCTACTGTCAAGGGACATTTTCCAAACTACTCCTAACGATCACTGGGAGACCATCAATACACAAATGATCCTAACTTTGTCATGAGTACTCTCTCTCCTACCGAAATTAAAACGTATTCATTTGCTTTCTGTGTTGACTTTCAACATTTGAATACTATTTCTCTTCTTTTTTTTCAAATTATCAATTCCACACAATGGTTTCCTTGACAAATACCACTTCAGCGTTCTCATCGCTTTGATTACTATCGGCTTGACAGTTATATGTCTGTTATTTAACAGGAGAAGGGTTAAAATACGCCCCGTTCAAATTATCAATCGATCGTCTATTGATCCCAGTCATTGATATATTCACTAGCAATCACAAAGAAATACACATCGTATAAAACATTCTAACCCATTTAGCAGCTAAGAGCGACTCGCTGACCTGTTGCGGACAGTGTAGATCTAGATCAGACTGCACAGAACGTGCAGTCTGATCTTCGATCTACACTGTCCGTTAAGGTGATACTTTTCCAAGAAAAATGAAGTTACATGTAAGCACTATTCTGGTTTTTACTGTTGCTTTGAAAGTTTAGTGAATCTTGTTTAGTAGGACAGGGTCAGCAATAGAAAAATGAAGTCTGTTGAAATACATTGTTAAGATGTTGAATAGACCCTGGGTCGACCTGCCGTGTTTTCTAAACAAACAGTGGATTTAGACTTAATTAACCCGTTACAGTAGGAATACCACATAAATGAAATCGATATTTTCATCATTTAAAGGACCTGTAAAGGCCAAAATATCAAAGCAAGTGTCATAATACATGGGAATTAACCCTTTACTCCATAGATACTCATTTTGACTATTAACAAAAGACAGCTTTTGAAAACATTGTGGGAAAAGGAGAAATTGCTCGTAACGAGCAATTGCTCCTTTTCCCACAATGTTTTTCTCTCAATCAGATATTTGTATCCTCATTTGTCCATATTTTTGACATCATATCTTTATTTGCCGCTGAAATGGAAGAGCTTCAAATTGGCATATCAGGTAAAGGGTTAAAATCATACCATTTAAAATTATGGAAAATAATGTGGAGAATGACAGTCTGTTATTGTGTGGCCGGGCCATGGGTAAGTCGCTTTCAGAAAAAAAGAATTTCAAAATCGGGCAAATAGTAAACAAAAGAAACAGCTAGCTGGCAGGTTTTAACCTAGTTTTGAAATTAACTTCTTTGTCAGCGAGTAACAATTGGACGGACTGTACAAATACAGACTGTCATCTTGACAATAATTTGCGTATTTTTAAATTGTATGATGTAAATTCAAATGCATTTAAACACCTGCTTTGTTTACATTTGACCTTTACTGTTACTTTAAAAAACGTGATCCATTGATTTTTTTTAATGGCATTTTGGCCAGAATATTTACCAAGATATCGTTTGTTTTGTACCGTCTGATCTTGATCACCCCTGTCTGCAAATTTTCTTGCTTCCTTACAAGGCTAGTCGAAGTAAATATGCCACTGAAGTTTTCATGGAACAGCGAAATTTCCATTACTCAATCATCAGACACCGTTACTGGTCTTAAAAGTACCGCACTGGCGCCTGGCATCCGTATGTTGTACGATATCACTATTACCATGAACGATAAAGAAGCGATGAGCAAAACTAATGTGATGTTGTTAGAGAAGGTGTCCAATGATCGAGAAATGAAAGTTTTAATGTTTTTCGTAATTGAGCAATCGAGCTCCTTTGGTCTACGCATATAAGAACGTTTCCAGTTTGAATGAAACAGAACTTGAATGAATTAATAATGCCGTACCGACGCTGAAATGCACAGGAACTCGGTTGTTGTGGCGGTACTAACTGTTGCTTGTCGCCGGCTCTTGTTGATAACGGCCAGCTCCTGCAAGACAAAAGAAGCAATAAAATATATTTATTTAAACGACAGTAATTAATTTGGAAAAAATGGTATTTAACCCTTTACTAGACGACAAAACTTTGTCTTTGTCTGAATTGAAAGCATTTGCAGACGACAATTTCAACGTGGCTCAAATAGTGCAATTTCACTTTTATAGGGTAGAAAACATTGTGGGAAAAGGCGAAAATGCTGGTTACCAGCATTTTCTCCTTTTCCCACAAGGTTTTCAAAAGGCTTCTTTCCTACGGGTGTCAAAAGTCGGCATTGTGTGGTAAAGGGTTCATACGACCTATGGAAAAGAAGAAAGACAGACGGACGGACACCCACACGGACTAAAAGAAAATAAAAAAAAAAGGGCGCTTAATTCATTGAAATGAATTAAATAGTGTAGATAGTTGACGCCGAGTTTTTTTGGTATCTCAAGATTCTTTTTTCTTTCTTTCGAGAATTTCTTATCTAAACTATAAGACAATGATCGCAGATCAGACTCTATATTCAGGCCGCTTGGAGGAAGGAAGCATCGCATGTTTTTCTTCAACATGTTGATTGATGGATTGTATGGTGTTTAACGCCGTTTTCAACATTATTTCAGTTATATCACGGCGGCAAGTGCACCTATCCATGCTTTCATGGAGTTTCTGTTACCAATACTTCGCACAATATTATTTCCAAGCCACTGGCTACTTTCCCACATAACCATCGTCGAAACAACGATCAGCGGTGAGAGAGGAATGTATCCTGTCGCAATGACTATCATCAATCCTCGGAAAGAAATTGACCGAGCCGGGGATCAAACTCACGACCCCCTGTTCTTAAGTCCTGTACGGTACCAACTGAGCTACCGGGGCTAGGATCGAAATGTTTCGAAAATGATTTTACAGACAAGCAGCAGAAAAGACTGGACATAAGTAAGCCACGGTTCTTCAATCAAAAGAGATATATCACAAACTTAAGAGTAACGAAGTTTGTTAACCCCGCCCCCCGCAAAGAATACTCTTTTTACCTCCGTCACATTAAGAATGGATCATCGTCTATGAATGTTAATAAGAGATCGTTTTAGCAATGCCGTGGTGTAGAATATATCACAACTCTCAGTGATAACCCTTAACCACACAATGACGACTTTTGACGACCATGTGATAGAAGCTGTTTGGAAACATTGTGGGAAAAGGAGAAAATGTTAGTAACCAGTATTTTCTCCGTTTCCCAACAATGTTTTTCTACCCTTCCCAAATCAAATTCCGATTTTTTTAGTCACATTTATTTTGTCGTCTGCAAAAGCTCTCAATTTGGACCACTCTATAAATTTGTCGTTTGGTAAAGAGTTTAAACCACTTTAGTCCGTTCCAGTGTAATATGGCGACCCTGATGAAGACATCCTTTAAAAACATTGCGGGAAAAGGAGAAAATGCTGGTAACCAGCATTTTCTCTTTTTCCCACAACGTTTTCTATCATTGAACAAAAAATTTTATCTCTGAGAGCCACACTGACAAATGTTGTCTGTAAGTGCTTCCGAATCGGAAGCGTCTAAAAATTTGTCTTGTGGTACAGAATCTATCAAAGATTAGATAACACGTTCTGTGCAAACTGATCTTATTATACACAGTTTCCAAAAGCATCTTATATCGCTCGTAGAGGTAACATTGTGGGAAAAGGAGAAAATGCTGGTTACCAGCATTTTCTCTTTTTCCCGCGATGATTCCTAAAGAACTCTTCCATCGCACAAATACCAGTAAAAGAATTAATCATACCTTAGTCTAGATTATAAAGTCAGCAACATTTTAAAATTAAATATCCTTCATCAATTTCTGTCCAAAGCATATTAAAAAACAGGTCCACATTGTGAAAAACTGACAGCCCCGTTAAAACTCATAACAACATAAACGCATGTTCAATACTTCTAACAAAGGGGACACATGTTTGACATTCATAACTGGGTATAAATGAAATTTAATTTTCCATTATTCCGTTTATAATAGATAATTCATTTAACCTTTTATCTAATATTGATCGCACTTCCGCACAATAAACTTTGAAGTACCGTGACACAAGAATTTTCTATAAGTATGCTGTAAACTTTTCCTGTACTTAACCCTTTCCCATACGACAAATTTTGGACTCTTCCAAACCAAAAGAGTTTGCAGACGACAATTATAGATTTGGAGAAAATGGCAGAAAGTTCTCAAAAAGGGTAGAAAACACTGCGGGAAAAGGAGAAATTGCTCGTTACGAGCAATTTCTCCTTTTCCCACAGTGTTTTCAAAAGACTTATACTGCAGACACGTGAAAAACCAGAGCTTGTTTGGGAAAGGGTTAGAGATATCTTTACTCTTTTTCATCCAATTTTTAAGCAATTTCATTTTCATTTTATGTAATGGGATTACTTTTCTACACGATAACCGTTACTTTGAATTTCAAACTAAAATAAACGTTTACTCAATAAAACGCTACCTGGTGCCATTCATGTAGCTATGATCAGCACTTTAGAGAAATCTGGAGCTAAAACAGACCTGATTTCTCCTCAAACGTATTGATAAAAGCCATTTTCTCCATTACTGCTTCATTGTGCGTATTACTACAATCCCCCCTTTAATGGGGGGGGGGGGAAGTGATGAGTCATATAAGACAGGTAGAATATTCGAAGAATATGACATGCGCAGAAAACGCCGTGCAGGTTCCAATAATATCGCGCTGTCTCGCGAGACTTACTCATTTTCTTACTATACATTCAAAAGAGTGCACTATTCTAAGGGAGATAACTCTGTTGTACTGGCGATGATAAGAATTAGCTTTAATAGTATGTTTGAATTCGAAGTCTAAGAATTACTGACAATGTACCGATGGAACTAGCTACTGAGCTGCAGATATCTTAGCCTATAGAAGATATGTTGCAAATGGCAAAATTGTGAAGATTTAAAGGAAAATAAAAAGTGATATTAAATTGTATGAATATTGGTAGCCTAATTGGGCAACCCAATGAATCAGCCCGCGACCAGACGACATAAGTGTCGACGCAAGCATTACTAAGTCTTTTTGCAAGCCACACATTAAATGGGAGTGGTTGAAGAAAGGAAAGGGTAGAAAATGTCATGGAAAAAGGAGAAATCGAATTGTTCCTAAAAAAGATAATAACTTGGAGCTCCTGATAAGAGGGAGTGACGGTATTCTGAATTCAATGTTTCTCTTCCAAACCCTATGTTGTGGGTACTCATTAGAATCGTCTCGATGAGACGATTCTAATGAGTACCCATAACACAGGGTTTAGTAGAGAATAATGGATATTTTCAATTTTGAAATCAAAATCACCCCCTCTATCTGGAGACCTGTTAAACTTACACCGAATGACATCCCCCTGTGTAATGCCACCAAAAATGTAGTTCCTCCTGATCGTCGGTCATACGTTGTAACCACCACTGTGAAAAAAATACCAAAAGCACCACATAAGGCTGCCAATGCTCGATTGTAGTTTCTTGATTTTCAATCAAAATTTAAGTCGAAAAGGGGGACAAAACTGTGTCAAAATGTTTTGATGGTTACCTGCCCTTGTAATATTGGTTCCCCCTTTTAACTCTTTTACATAACGACAAGATTTTAGACTGGTCCAAATTGAAAGCATTTGCAGACGACAAAAATAAAAGTGACTACAAATTTGAAATTTCTTTTGGGAAGGGAAGAAAATATTATGAGAAAAGGGGGAAATGCTGGTTACCAGCATTTTCTCTTTTTCCCACAATGTTTTCTAAAGCCTTCTTTCTCAGGGCCATCAACAGTAGGGATTGTGTGGTAATGGGTTAATGCAGTTGGACAAAAAATGAAAAGAACAAAAATCGGTTTCCTATAAGTATTTTCCATGCATTTGCAGTGTGTTTGTTTCTCTCAGCTGGTTTATATGATTTTTACGTGTTATAATTTTAGTATCTCTAAAATAGTGGCTAGAGTAATGGGTTTTAACATGGTATGTCTGACCCTGGTGGCCGATACAGCTAGTCTATGGGAAATGTTCTCAAGTCTCAGTGCAGTTATAGATGACGGGAAAACAGTATGAAAAGGTGAACTGTTCCTGCTATATTACAGTAGTGTTTTTAATGAAGTTACAATTCACTAAATCAAATATGTACTGATTAAACGATCAAATTCAAAGCGACTTCTTTGAGAGCGAAGTAGTTACGTCCCTTGTTATATTAGTAGGACGACCATGACTAACAAAAAAGGTCCAAGCGGAACATTACAGCTTAAGCCTTACCGAAAAAATCACGAGATTTGACTACGTTCAGGGAAAAGGACCATAAAAACATTGCGGGAAAAGGAGAAAATGCTGACAAGCA